>OV656835.1:82202925-82727925 GCA_927399475.2 Acleris emargana | reverse complement strand
CGAAACACTTACTTGGTAACGAAACTTTGAAAGCATAATCCCTTTTACTTCACAGTTATTATGATGACGTGGTGGAAAGAAAAGGACAGGACAGGTTAACGTAACATCGAATTCGATTTGGGGATTAAACACTCGGCGCGATCCTCTTGTGGCCATCTTAATACAGTATTTCCAGCTTCTTAATAGCTTTCGGCTGGCTATCGCTTTCACGCTTGCAACTGACGGTATATTTGTCACTTGTGTGTCATAGAAAAACAAAGATTGCCGATCGCTATTAAGAATATTATTACGGTATTCAATGATCTGACAATGTCATATCATTTTGTATCCAGGTATGCTTCCGTTTAAGGACACGGTCTTATCAACGTAAATCTTAATGTCGAGACAGGATTCGAATCCATTCTGGAAGCACGGACTCCTCAACAGCAGATACATGACATGAGCAAGGGAACGTGTCATTTGCATATTACGTCGATTTTCAATTTTCATCTACGTAAAGTGCATAATTTTTAAGTACTAGGTAGGTAACATAATACTTGCCTGACTATTAAATATTTAATGTAAAAAATGTAACCAAGGTCGTCCTGCTCGGCAAAGCACCTTAATATATTTTAAATTTCACTTTATTTTTGCGATTCCACAATTACTTCTAAAGAATCTACGGTTGACTTATCATTTTTTGATATCTCACTGTTTACAATGGTCTCTATGACTAAATTATTAAATTCGGTTATTATTAAATTTTGGTGACATTCCGACAGCAGCGCTAATTTAATAGCTTCTGCACACGACTTCGTCCGCGTAGATTTCGATTATCATTATTCCCTCGGGAACTTTATTTTTTTCTGGGATTACAAGTAGCTTTTGTTTTAATCCAGTGTATAAACTATTACTATTCCAATTTTCATCATATTCTATCCAGCCGTTGTAGCGTGAAAGAGTAACAAACACCCATACATCCATAATTTGTAATTCTTCGCATTTATAATATTTGTGAGGATATTGAGCAACCCTCTAACTTAGTCTTCACAAACTGTTTTATGCCGAGCAACTACCATGAAAAAAACAAACTTACTTCCTCCATTCTGTTTTCGGCATGTCTCGGGCTCAAGTATGGATTCTTTTTGATGTATATTGGAGTGTCTTCCAATCTCAGTACTGTTTTAGGCACCGGGGGAATCTTGAGCACGGGGCCAAGTGAGACGGCACCGATACTGGTAGAAACACCCATTCTCCATACACCGACTTTGGCCGGGTACTCCTGCCTGCTTTGAAAGAGATTCAGGTCTCGGCTGCTAATAAACGACTCCGTTGAGCTAGCTCTACTGTTATGCTCGTCGTTTACCTTCTGGTCATTTCCATTTTTTTCCTTCTGATTTATTGCAAGAAAACTGTAACAGAAAGAAACAGTAAGATAGGGTTTCTGCATTAGTTATCATAAACGTTTAAAAAAACTTGAGTTATTGTAATTATTGTAAATTTACATAGATTGTCTCACGGCCTTTGACCCGCATCAATTTTCAGCAACGAGCGCCCATTAAACGTTATCGCAGGCTCGCTGCAGCACCCCTTCTGCCCACCACTCGAGCCGTGGGTCATTATACGTCAAGAACAGTATTTGTCCTTTATTTACTTCAATGACCCACTTAAGTCCAATTAAATGCACACTACTACCTCCAACTGCTGTGGATCATCACGTGTTACATCATTAATGTAACATTCACCTTGTTATTAAACAACGACTGCACAAAAAGTAAGTCTACAAAACCGTTTACCATACATACATACCTTCACACCCGGCTTTCTACCGGGTAGGTAGACTAAGATACGGTATTAGAAATATATACCACCATCAGTTAATTAGGTATTAAAGATAAAAAAATATGCTAGATAACATATTCATTGATACATCGCAAATAAGTTGCCGAGCAAAATTAGCTCAGGACAATGTTAAATAATTATTTTTTTAGTAAAATTTATTCAATTAATTTCCCGGATTGGTCCCCAAGGAATTTAAAAAATAAAGTTTGCCTACTTTCTCCTCTGCGCAACTGTGGAGTTGCCAGGTATGAACAGGTGAGTAAGCGTTATATACACCCGCATCAGTTATTTAATCGAATTATGATATCAAATGAAAGCTTATATTTACAATAATAATTACTATTAGGTTACCTTATCAAAAAGTTGATTGCATATAATAATTATTGTTGCCTAGATTTTATATGATAAGTTTTTAGCGCGAGTGTTGAAAGTGACAGAGAGGCGTTGCGCGCGGAACTCTATGTGATAGAAAAAAATGAAGCGAGACAGCTTTCTTAAGTATAATACATTACTGCAGAGGCCTTGAAAAAGGCTGTTGCGGAACGAGTATGAGTTAGCGTGGCCGAGAAGCAGTCCATTAAACGCCCTTTCCGGCTGAGGCTTGTATAGTAATTTTCTCCAAGGATGCGAGAAAATGTATTACAATTGGTAATAATATTAAACACAGTCCCAAATACTTTTTTAAGAAAAAACATTGTCGCCATCATCATCATTACTCATAATTTTATTTACATTCGACACAGGTACGATTTAGTATGAAACTGAAATAAAACATTAAATTAAATCACAAACGTAAAAGTAAAAAAACAGGTTGAATATTTCGGCAATTAATTTAACAACGCAATTTCTTTAAAAAGTCATACCTTCACTTTTAAAGGTATACTCTTGGCTCGTCTCAGTCGTTTTTTGTCACGTTCTTAAATTCGTCCCTTTCTGCTTTCGTCACCCATTCTTCATTCGTCACTTTCGATATTTGGCTATTTCTTATTCCGGCTTAGTTCGGTATTCGTCACCATCATCTTTAGGCACGTTCAATGTTAGTCTATGTTGTTTTAAGACTCACTCTTTATTTGTATTTTCGTTTTTGGGACTATTCTTAGTTCGTGTTTTTCTTATTTCGCCTCTTTCGAAATTTTTATATTTCTTTGTTGGACGGATTCTCTGTTAATCTCTTTCGATATTCGCTCCACTCACTATTTGACTATATAGCTTATTGGTTTGTTTTAGGCGGCATGAATGAAAAATTACAAAGCATAATAATAATTAATAACGAAGCTTGTAATTTATAATCATATTATAAATAACCTAGCCTAAGAATGAAAATAAATAAAGAGTACGAAGCTAACGCCATCCAAAGGTCCGGGACACTATTGTTAACGTTATTATTATTATTATTTATTATTATTAACGTGCCGGGTGAAAACAAAATTAAAAAGTGAAATTCCCATCTTGTTAGCAAGATAATATAATACTGAGGTAAGCAATTTTTCATGATTTCGTACTTTATTATTTTAAAAAACAAAGGAAAGTCCTCTTTCCTCTCCTTTTCACATAATGTACTATTAACAATTATTAAGGCAGTTGCCATTCATGTGGCATTCGATCTTTTCCATCCTGTATATTGTTTCAAATAAGTTCCGAAATGTAGGCGATAACATCAGGAAATGAAAACATGAAGTTTCTGGTTTATGGCTTCCTTCATTACTAATACCCAACGCTACGCTAGGAAAAGACGAACAACAAACATGACGAAAGATGACAAAGACTTCCAGCGTAAGTGACGAATGCAGAATAAGATGAATTAAGAACTTGCCAAAAATTCGAATATGACCAACAACGAACCTGCCGCCGTGAAAAAAATGACGAATAACGAGTGAGTCTAAAAACTACATAGACTAACATTGAACGTGCCTAAAGATGATGGTGACGAATACCGAACTAAGCCGGAATAAGAAATAGCCAAATATCGAAAGTGACGAATGAAGAATGGGTGACGAAAGCAGAAAGGGACGAATTTAAGAACGTGACAAAAAACGACTGAGACGAGCCAAGAGTATACCCTTTTAAATACGCTGTAAACGCTGTTTGAAAAGGTTTACCTTTTTAATCAATACCATTTAAAAAGTAAAATAAGCATGGATGCACTTTGATTGTACGAGTGCTTGGCTGTTTGAAGTTATTCATTCAAGTTCAAACTTGGTTTTAAAAAGCAAAACACCTGGTACCTATGTATTGAAATTTCATACATGTTCATGCCTCGGCCGTGGGTAAGTAAGTAACCCTTGTCCTTTAGCCGCGGCAGACAACTGGTTCTCTGTGAAGATGGTTTCCGCCAGTATCACTACTCTTAGTTATCGCCTATATAACTACTATAACTACTATAACTACTTTTTTTAACAGTTATTATGTAAAGAAAATATATAACTGTTAATTAACAGTTGTCTGTAAGCCCTTGTTGTTTAATTGCCCTATTTTAGTACTTTTAAAATATGCAAATGTTACCTGTAAGATAAAAATCAAACATACATACAAAAACAAATTAAAGTGTCCTTACAGATATCTGTTAAAAAGAGCAGTTATCTGTGAGGAAAATAAAATCCTCTGAGATAACTAGTTATCTCTATGGACAATATTAAAAATAAAAGTTAATTTTGATATTTCGTGCAATACCTAGTCTCAGAAGGTTATACACATCGACATACCAACCAATAGACACCGGGTTCCATACAGAATTCTCTCCCAAAAGTGTCCTAGGGCGACCTGATACAAACTTCATACTTGTATAAAATCATTGTCAAAATAAAACATCCTAATTTAAATGGTATATCATTAACGCAATGCTTAATTTTGCATGAAACAATTTATCATCTTATGTCGCTTCGACTAGAGGCTCGTTTTTTTACCTTATGCAGCTTCTACTAGCGGAGTGCCAATGTCACCGCGAACAGAGTACAAATGGAGTAGCTTTATACTTAATATTATTTCTGTTTTGACGTCTCAGGTGGGTTTCATTTAAACAAAAACTCAACGCTATTTTTATTATTTAAGATAATAAAAATAATATTGTGGGCTCGTAACCCAAAAACCCAAAAGTCTTCAAAAACCCTAATACGAGTAGCTACTTGAAAAACTTATATCGACTGACTTATTAAGTTATTATGTCGCTGGCAAAAATCATGTGGCATTGCTATTTGTGTAAGTATACCTACTTGACACTGACTTGGATATAATTATAAAATATCATATATTTGATATACCTGTTAGGCAACGATAGGGAATTTCTAGGAGACCGGTCATTTATTTCACCTTGTTCAGTGGGTCAAAATTATGAATGTAGAGGAAGCGAAAGTTATACTTGTATGCTTAGACCGGTGCACCTGGCATTCCGTAGTCTCTGCCTACACCACAGGGGAACAAATGTGAAGCGAGGTATAGGTATGTTTAGTGGATTTTTGAAGACGGTTTTATTTTTAAAAAGAAAAATCGCTTTTTAGTGATATTTCTCATATCATTGAGATTTTCTACAGCACATAATTCTACTCGTTCATTACATTAAAAAACCTTATAGTCTAATAACAATTTCCAATCAGCCTTAACAATATTTCGCTATCAAATATGCAGGGCCGTTAATTATTAAAGAGTTCTCCCGGTACTTCACCATACTACATGCATTACGTGAATAAAAGTAATTTCATATTCTTAATAGAGAAATCTCATCACTGCCCGTTAAACAATTATGATTAATGATTTCCGGTGTTCATCTTTGGTCTTCATCAGTTAAAAAACTCCTGCCGTTCACTCGCGACAATATAACTCTATATCGCACAATAAAATGGATCACGAGGGAATCCACAAACTAATATTTAATTTATTACTGCAATAATATAAAGTATAAAACTACTCCATTGACATACTGTTCTCCAACATCCAAATATTGACAATTGTTGGTCCAAAACTAAAATATTTTTTTTTATTAGAAAGACTTAGCTATTTATCAATTAATATTACGAATCGACATTTACATGCCGAAAGTGTGACATTCCGTCTGAAAGATTTTTGTAACGGTGATTATTTTTGCAGTTTCTGAAAACGCATTGAGGCATTGTGACACGTGTCACTGTTGGCGTAGTTGACAACGAACTAAATTGAAGTAAGCTCCCAATTTGAAGTGGGTATATATTCGCTGGGCCGTGTTTTGTTCTCTGACCCGTTATCTAGTTGTATTGTTGATCGAAGGTTATACACGATGTTTTTCACTTAACTGCATCGAAAACCATTAAGTACTTACTTTTGTATAATGAAGAATATACCAATATAATATTTGTCGCAATTGCAGTGATTACGATAGTATTCCTTTAAAATCCAAAAACGTGTGTCAAAACGCAAGACGCGCACTCTTCTCGCGTGTTCATTATAAATTATTGATTGAAAAAAGATAGACATGCTGCCGGAGGTCCTCATCATATAATGTAAACTCTAGTAGTACGGGTCTACTTTTGGGTTCGTTTGTTTTCCTTTTATTTTGTTTATTTTTTAATTTTACATAATGTAATAATAGGTAAAATAACTAAACATTGTACCGACACAAAAATATAAAAATAAATAACGCCAATAAAATGATAAATAACTTGGTACTATAAATAGTTCACACATAGACAAATATCTATAAATTAAACACTAATAAGCATTCTTACCCAAAATACAAGTAATCTTAACTAAACAACATAAGTTTTACGTTGGTACTTGGTACCTACGAGTATTTACATTAATTTTAAATTCGATGTAACCCGCAGGACAACAACGTGGAAAAGTACTTGATTGTTTCCACGATGAGATTGGTTTTGTTTAACATAAGTTTTTCGTTTGTAAGTAATAGATGTAATTTATTGACGTGTCCATGTTATGAGACAGATGGTCGTAGGTATGAGATCAACTTTTGACTTGAAGATTTGTAACTTTATTACTAAGTACTACCAGCAATAATATATTATCCGACACGTTCTAGGTCTAGTAATAAAGACGGGTCAGATGTTTTTTCGCCCAATGTTGGATAGCATAATTATTATGGCTGGTGACTGTACACTGTTTGTTATTTATTAGGTTGAACTAAAAAATGTTTCAAAACGTTTGTCCCGGTTCGTTAGTAAACAAATGCAACTGACGTATATATTCACGCGGACAGAATTTAGTATTGATTTTGTATGGGACTGGTGATCTAGTTGGTATTGTTGATCGAAGATTGTCAGTATCTGAATCAGTGTCATATGGCCATGTACTGTCACTCAAGCATTACTAAGTCCATACTTTTATTTTAATTTTTATTTTAATTTTATTTTGTAGTTTTTAAATGTATTCATTAGGTTCTTTATTTATTTATTAACAAAAATAGACTTCAAATGATGATTCAACAGGAACAAAAAATACATTTAAATACAATTAAAATACATTTTTAATTTAAAAATGTAGATTTCATTCTTACCCATGGGATGATGCAAGAAACTAGAAATATAATAATTGAATCTAGATAAAAAATATTATCGTCCTTTACCGCTTTGAACTCACATGAATGTATTTTACTCGTTATGTGGACAACGCAATATTTTTCAAGCTGCTTTAAATGAACCTTAAATGTAGGTAGAGCAGTATATTGTCGAATTATTTTAGTTATAAGTAAGAAAAGGACAAGGTTTCTCGTTTTGGATTAACCATTTTTCACATACGTGAATAAGTTGCAAAAAGACTAGTGGCAGAAATACCAGTTAACTGCCATGTGATTTACTTTTAATGGCGATGCTACCCGCTAACCTACGAGTAAGAGGTTAATGTTAAAAGTCAGTAACATAGAAGGAGATTAAACTTATCGATAGCTGGAAAAATTCCAACTCTATTGACTTTTGATTTTTGCCATGAAAATTCCGCCCTCTGGTAATTACCTTAACTATGATTCCAGTTGGTCGAAATAAATTATGTTATGGTAAATCCCAATTACTTAATTTATTTATGGTTATTTAAATGGTACCTACAGTAACCAGAAATAATAATATTAGTTATAGGGTTATTATGATTATGACTAGACCCCGTTATCGGAGGTGCAAAATGGTAGCTGTCAAGTTCTTAGGGATGGGTAAAAATATTCATGATGTCGATATCGATATTCTTACTTTTTCTGTACAATTACTTTTATATATGTACCTATACCATTTTTTAGACTACAATTAAACAAGTTTTTTTTAGAATCCATGATAATCATTGTCATCAGAAATGTAAATTATAAAAATAAATAGGGCTCAGATATATTGGGTTTATTTTTGAATAAATTCATCGTGACTGCACTAGATTATTGCAGAGAAACTGAAAAAAAAAACTGATCGTTCATTAACAATACGATATCCCTTTAAGAGACATTTATTAATTATTTAATTAATTTATTAATGGTTCGTGCTATGAAGAATTATATTTATAGAAATGAAAAATGTTTAACACATTAATTTTGTAATTTTATAGTCCTGTTTTATAAAATAAACACGTTTAATTAAAATCCTAGTCTCATTATGGCAAAGAAAAATTATCGACATATAGCTATAATTATCGACATATCCTAGCTAGTATTTCAAAATATTTTTTACCCATCCCTAAGAACTTGACAGCTACCATTTTGCACCTCCGATAACGGGGTCTAATTATGACGTAACTAAGCAGTTCATTTTACGGATAGCGCAGAGGACAGGCTCAGCAGCTATAGCGTCCTTTATCTCGGCGTACACTGAACTGCGTAGCTACGTCGTCATAGGTAACCCCGAAGGTCTTGTAATTGCAACTGTCTGGCTATTACAACTGACTTTAAATAACTAGGAGCACTGTTTTGAACATCGACAGGCATGATATTGTTCTTCTTTATTTAGAAATACAATATCACTTAAACAAACACCTTTTTTCACCCGATTGCCCAAACGAGGGTTATGAGTTACGAGCGTATGTATGAATATATGTCTATTTCTGCGTACCCAGAAAAAGACAGCCTGCAGCCTAAACGGCTTGTCGTGTTTTAACAAGGTGTCATTCGATTCGTCTTAAATTGTCGAAGTGACATAGGGTTCATAAAATATGGCGTCCGGAAAAAAATGCGGAGGGGAAACAAAAAATAATAATATATAAAATAATAATTATAATAGCTTATTCCTAATATAATTATATAGACGTATCTACACGTAAGACTGCGGCTCCAATGAGGCGGAGATGAGCGGAGCGGAGCTGTGCCAATATTAACAAATAGAAGGCGCATGCGGCCACGTCGAGCGCGCCATGCGCACGTTAGTTTAGATTCTATTGGTAAATATTGGCACAGCTCCGCTCTACTCCGCTCATCTCCGCCTCAGTGGAGCCTCAGCCTTATACGGGGTGGAAAGTTGAGATGGAGCAGTAAAGGCAGCTACTAGATCCATTGCTGCTTCGCGAATATGCTCTTAGGAGACCTTTACTAGCATTTTAAGTGATGACAATCGACATTCACTGATTTTTGATAAAATGCAGCGAGAAAGTCGACAGATTTCAGAATTTTTTATAATGCCGATCGGCCCCATTTCTATCAAGGATTGAAACACTTATTGAGACCAACTAAAGTAAGAGTACTAAAACACCCACAAATCAAACAAAGCTTTTTCCATGCAGTTTGTAGGGTAATTGATTATAAAGTGAAATTTTCGCACATACATACACATTTAGGTACATATCTATAATTTCAAATTTCTAATGATGAGGTTTTGTGCGGACTACTGAAAACTACGCCCATTCTAAATTTCCAGTCCTGACAGACTGACTTAGAGAAGACGGACAAACGGACTGATAATAATGTCATTTTATAAGGTTTCGGGTTTTCAGTATTTGGCATAGAACTTTTTCTTTTTGTCATTGACAAAATGGTACCTTTCATGATTTGTTCAGTTTAGAATTTATTACGACAGAGCACAAAAATGGTCAGCATATTTGTAAGTGGAACCCCCTGCCATCAAGCCCGCCAGTGTTGCTGGGTTACCTGTAGAGGCTGTCGGCGTCGTCGTGTCCGAGTCGCTGCCAGGCCAGCAGCGCGCAGGCGAGGTACCGCTCCTCCGGCAGCCGCGAAGACTCCTCCAGCACCAGCGCAGATTCCTGCAGACGCTCCTGCACAGACTGTATTGCTTCCTGCGCACACACAATGATTCATCAGCATTCATGTACAGTTGGAAAAAACAAAATTTCTGTCGTAATCAGTGCTTCAATAAAAACTTTAATAAAAACTAGTTTTTATTGAAGCGAACCAGTTTATCAAGTTTAAATGCACCTATAATTGCCACATACGTGGGTGCATTGAAAAGTTCTGAGCCTAAGGTTGAATATAATAAAAAAAAAAAAAAAAAAAACTGGCAGGTCAAAGTGCC
This sequence comes from Acleris emargana, assembly GCA_927399475.2. Taxonomy (NCBI): domain Eukaryota; kingdom Metazoa; phylum Arthropoda; class Insecta; order Lepidoptera; family Tortricidae; genus Acleris; species Acleris emargana. The sequence goes on along the minus strand of OV656835.1, from coordinate 82,717,690 downwards.
ATATTTAGTCGCCATTATGCACTATCTTTTGTTTTTTTCCTGTCACAATTTTGCATTTTATGCTCGAACTGCTACATAAGGTCACTGATTTTTCAAGTAATGGATAAAATTGAGCACCGTTCTGTAATAAAATGTTTGCAAAAGAAGGGGTTAACACCAAAACAAATATTTGAAGATATGAATCAAACATAAGGGCAATCTGCTCCATCGTATGCTACCATAAAAAGATGGGTAGCTGGTTTCAAACGTGGCCGGGAGACTGTTCAAGACGAGCCTAGGAGTGGGCGGCCGTTGACGGCTACTACGGACGAAAATGTCAATAATATATTAGATGCGATAATGAAGGATAGGCGATTGAAGATTGTGGAGATAGCGGAAGCAATGGGTATTTCTTATGAGCGGGCACAGAACATCATCACCGATGTTCTTGGATTTTCTAAGGTGTCAACCAGGTGGGTGCCTAGACTGCTTTCAGTCGAGAACAAACGAGTACGTGTTACAATTTCCCAAGATTGTTTATGTATGTTTCAACGTGACTCCGACGATTTTTTCAATCGTTTTATAACTATGGACGAGACATGGGTCCACCACAGTACACCAGAATCGAAAGAACAATCCAGGCAATGGAAAAGACCAGGTTCACCACCACCCAAAAAAGCCAAGGTCATTTTGTCAGCTAATAAGGTAATGGCCTCAGTTTTCTGGGATTGCAGGGGGGTTATCATGAATATCATGATAGACTATCTCGAAAAGGGCAAAGCAATAAATTCGGACTACTATTGTGCTCTTTTACGTCGTCTGCGTGAGGAAATTAAAATAAAGAGACCTGGAATGCTGTCGAAAAAAGTACTGTTTCACCAAGACAACGCTCGCGTTCACACTTCGGCGAAATCAATGGCACAAATATATGATTGTGGATTTGTAGTGCTGCCGCATGACCCTTACTCGCCGGATCTAGCTCCTCCCGATTATCATGTCTTCCCAAACCTCAAAAAACACTTGGGAGGACAAATATTTTCGACAAATCTGGAGGTACAAGAAGCAGTAGACTCATATTTTAACGACCTCAGCGATTCTTTTTTTTTTGATGGGATAATGAAGTCGGAGGCGAGTCGGACTAAGTGCATTGACCTTCATGGAGAATATGTCGAAAAATAAAATTGTTATAAAAAGTGAGCCCGTTACTTTTTTTACCAGGCTCAGAACTTTTCAATCCACCCTCGTACATATTTATAAAAATAAAATATCATAATATAACTTTACACTATCTGTCATATTCGATGGTTAGTATTTAAGAAGAAGAAAAACATTTATTTGGTGCAAATCACGAGAGCAATTATAGGTATCAATATAAGATCCTGAGGAAATTAACAGAGGTTCAACCTACAACCACTTAACATTTCACTTTTCCTCACTTTAACCTATTTAAAACCAATAAGGATACATTCCTTTCTTTGATTTCGTTCCTGGCCACTCTTACGATTCAGATATCGATCGAGATTCTCACTCTCTTAGCAACCTTCAGAAATACCATACAGGGATCTCGGGTTTCATGTCAAGTTAGTATCCATTTATAATTTAATTTATTACTTTTATTAGTGTACTTTTACCTGTCCCAATATCACGATCGCCGTCATCGCGGTGGCGGGTCTTTGAGATACTTACCCCACACCTACTGTCAGACCTTTTATTTCAACACGGGATAAAACTGTCGGCTAGCTCTGCCGCGATCGGAGCATAAAAACATACAATAAGCTGGCTAATATTCTAGCCAAAGAAGAGAACGATAATTATAAATAATGTTCCATAATAAAATAATAGTTTTTTTGACAAATGTTATTACACTACGGAAGTTTTTTTAATATTAAGGAGATCACAACGGGTTACTCAACATGTACCTACAATTATTTTCTGCTCCCTTTTTCAAATTTGTTTCTTATTTCCCAAATGTTAAACACTGTGACGCCATAAAGTGATAAAATAACCAAGACTTGGCTGTCCTTACCTTCAAATCAAGACGCGGGTTGTGCTCGAGAGCTTTAGAGACATTCCAAGAAACCAAAGTTGCCATGGAAGGTTTTTTATGTGTAGTCTTGAGGCCCTGACAGCCGGCCTTAACTCCTTCATTGCAAGAGTTCTGTAAAAGTATATGACCTTTTTTATATTGATATCCCATAAAACGTGATATCCAATCCTTAATAAAGTAGCATTTTTTTTTATTACACCATAATTCCAAAATATCGACGCATTCAGAATTAATCCATACATTCTAAGCCACTTAAGTACTCGTTTTGCATTCTACAACTTTGACTCTTCGTACTGAAAAAAAGCCGGTCAAATGCGAGTTGGACTCGCGCACCGAGGGTTCCGTATCACCCGAGCTATTATTATCAGAGGCCGGAATTCTCGTAGCACTTTTGAGCTGTCATAGGGACTTCTCGTTTATCGACTTCCCATATACATATTTTATCGATACATTATAGAACACAGCATATTAATAAAGATTAAAAGAAGAGGTAAACAACAGGAATTTTAATCGCTAAAGAGCAGTTTCTTTCAGATAACTTTTGAGTAATTGAAAATGTGAAATAGAGATTTGTAATGAAAACAATAAAAGGTAATAGTTAACAATTTCACATTTAATTAGTTCAGTTCAGTGCTTTATTATTTATGAACTTTATGTTAAATGTGTGTTTTAGTGCTAACAAGTGTTTCATCTTTATTTTTCCTTAAAAGAAATAGATAATCATTATCTGAAAGAGATCGCTCCTTAGCGATAAAACCGCCTGTTGTTTACCTCTACTTTTAATATTCTTTAATATGTTGTGTTCTATAAAGTATCGATAAAATATGTATATCCGAAGTCGATAAACGAGAAGTCCCTATGACAGCTCGAAAATGCTACAAAAATTCCGGCCTCTGATTATTATATTCCGATTTGAATCCGATGTCGCATCGAATCCGCGCTAGCCCACCTCACCTTTGACCATTTTTTAGTACTCGTTGTTTTTCTTCAGTGTTTTCTCCATAATCATACCAAATATGACACTTCTATATTTTACCGTTTTTACGATAGGTAAGTATAACAAAACTTAAAATATGTTGAAAAGAAACGGTTCTTGTATGGGTCCCCCCTTACTATTTCACTTGTATTTATTTTTATTTGTTAACTAGCGACCCGCCCGCCCCCGCTTTGTTTCGGTTAAGTAATATAAGTTATAATAACCCGAGTTCATCTGGAATAATATACTTTTCAAATGTCGAAATAATTTATAGATGTAGTGCATTTGCATGGAGGTTTTACTGTACGACGATTTTCAAAGATGCCTATCCGACACTTTTTGCGAAACGAAATTGAGTATTATGCCGATAGATTTAAATTTTAATATAGTGTAAAGGACAATTTTAATCTTCATTAAATGCCCATCTAACGTATTTTTCTGCAAAAATATATTGAATCGGAGAAAATAGGTTCGCTAATAATCTAACATTTTTTTATATTATTTTTAAAGTAAAAGTGGTTACTGTGAGCTAACCTTAGGAGATAGACATACGCCATCCATCACGGACTTTTGTCTAGGTTTTTTGGAGAACTACAATTCTGCTGTACATTATTTGGATATATGTCTTAAGACATATACAGGCTGTCCCAGAAACCGACGCCAACCCGCCTAAGGCTGATAGAGCAGCTAATAAGCTATCGATAACCCCCATGTATGTTCAGCAATTGTTATTAGTTTCCGAGATATTGATCACTTTAATCGGATTTTCTGTAATTTTTCCTTATGTCCGTGCTACGAAAAACCCCTAAATTCATGTATTAATTCACATTTTTTTCAGTGTTTTCTTGCATGACTAGAATCACTGTAAAATAAGGAAGTTTTTAAAGCTACATGCCAATTTTTTTTTCATTTCAACTGTTTGAGTAAACACACAAAGTTTGTTTTTCCATACTTGGTGAAAAACAAACGCGGGGTTCTCTTAGTATGGAGAAAGTTACTCTGTGCGTTTACTCGAACATTTGTAATAAAAAAGAAATTGGCGTGTAGCTTTAAAAACTTCCTTATTTCACAGTGATTCTAATCATGCAAGAAAACACTAAAAAAAATATGAATTAATACATGAATTTAGGGTTTTTTCGTACCACGGACATAAGGAAAAATGGCAAAAATTCTGATTTAAATGATCAATATCTCGGAAACTAATAACAATTGCTGAACATACATGGGGGTTAAATCGATAGCTTATGAGCTGCTCTATCAGCCCTAGGCGGGTTAGCGTCGGTTTCTGGGACACCCTGTATAACCTTAAAGTTTAGCCAGCCTAAGCTATGTATGTACGTAAAAATCGACGACTTGGTAAGAAAACATTGAGTTTTCAGAGGTGAAAAATCAGAATACTTATCTTACAATAAAACATGTTATTTGTATGATAAAAATTTAAGTTTCCTTTTTAATTATTTGAAGATAACCATTAGTCCTTGTCCACATATACTTATTGTTTTTAATTTGAGAACGAAAAACAGTGATTTTCTATAAATATTTGAGGGTAGCATATTTACTGAGTTATGATCGAACACATTTCACGAAAACCAATATCTTACTTAGTTACTAATTGTTCAATTTCATAATTATTTAGCTTGATATTTTCACAAGATAATGTAGTAAGTATTACTATTTTACGGTTTGACAGTAGTGGTTCTCATACTGCACACAATTACAAGTCTGATCTGTGTGCTATGCTACTGATACCTCTCGACCTTGTCAGAGCGCCCCCCGCACCGGCCGCGCGCGGGCCCCGGGCGCTACTCTTGAACCTAGTCATTTCACTTATTTGTTGTATTTTGACAACTATTTATGCAGTGTTCCACATAGTTTCTATCTACACTACAAAAATAAGTATTAAGTGGATCACTACTTTTTCAAATCTATAGCATTTTATGATTGCTCCGATTTTCATATTAAAAAGTTAAATGATAAGTCTAGTTATCTCCATATTTTCCAAAAAAGGGTATACCAAAGTTAAACAATTTAATTGTTTTTAAATATTAAAAAATTAGGAATTGTTTTACTGTTGCCCAAAGAGTGAGCATCGCAGTGCAGCGAGGTAACGCTGCGAGTGTCCTCGGCACGATGCCCCAAGTGGGAGCATTGGAGGGCTTTATTTTATAATTAAAATTTAATATTTTAGTTTAATTCAATTTGTTTTTATAAAATACTATTTTCCTAGATTACCAAAATTTACCAAACCAAAATTTACCAAACCAAAAACACCTAAATTTTGAACTTTTTGTGTCATTAGAGGTGGTAGGTAAATTTGAAGGCAATATGATTTAATACCTGAAGCGCGGCGGCGTGTAACTTTGAATACCCTACCCCCCCCCCGGGAGTGGCTGATGGCTACGCGCTAAATCAGCTTAACTTGTCCGAGGATACGTCTGTGTACCAAACCAAACGTCTGTGTATCCGATACCAAATTTTGACCTCGCCATACATTGAGTGCCGGCAATAAAGCCCGTACTATAGGGAGTGGGCACATTGCAAAAGTCATAATATATTCGGATAGTACATACACAAAATATTTAATATAGTTTCAAATATAGTAGCTAAAATGAATCTGACCAACTCAAATATTGTAATAAATAATGAATCATCAATTTTACCAATAACAAGAATATTATATTAACTTTACTTGATGATGTTTCCAGAAGTATTCATGCACCAAAAAGTCATTTTAGGATAAAATAATAATATTTAAAGATAGATAAAAAAAATATAAAGTAATTAGTTATTATATTACAGTCCGAGTACCTACCTACGATTAAAATCAGTTGATTCGACTTTTCTCGGCTATTATCGGCTAAACCCGGACACAAAAATGGCACAAAATACATTGCCTCGTTTTTTTTAGGTAGCACTCAACTTATAGAATCGTAAACGCAACCTATATCATCTGCCAGGATGACATTACTTACCAGTAGACTTAAGAAACGATATAGACATGCATTATTTATTTATTTATAACATAAAACACATATTAATGCATACATACATACATAAACTCACGCCTTCATTCCCAAAGTGGGGTAGGCAGAGCTAAAGAATTACCAACAACTTTTAAAACTTGTTGATAATTCTGTAACCACACTTTGCACAATTAGGCTAAGATGTTTACCAGCGTATTAGTGACAGGGTGCAAGCCCATCGCCTAACAGTACTAAGTACAAGCCTTTTTTTTCCTTAGTCGCCTCTTACGACACCCACGAGAAGAAATGGAGTGGTACTATTCCAACCCGGTAACCACACGGGAATATTAATGATTCTTTATTAATCAATCATGATTCTTTATTAATCAGTAGTTACTGTTTTACGTAAGGTACAGCACGATACTACGTCGGGATAAATGTAAGGATAGTTTGATTTTGAAAATTATTAAAAAAATTGGATTATGAGATTATGACAATATTTTTACCACGTAAATACTCAAATTATTTCCAAGACTGACAAAGCACGCTGTGTTTTTATAGATATCCTTTATTTATTTCCTACAAAGATATAACCTGACTTGCTGGATTACTAAGTATCACTATCTGAATCACTTACATTAATTATAAAACTATCGCCTATATTCGCTATAGTGGCTGTGTTGTATATAACGTTAATAATATATAATACAGCCACTATAGCGATATAGCCTATAGCGCTATAATTGTTCTATCGCCTATGTCAAGTAATAAAGAATTTGATTTAGTTTTATTTTTATTTTGAAAATAGTTTTTTTTTTCTTTTTTTTCAATATAAAGGTTGTGTTACTTTAGAGCTATGTATTATATGGTTTTGTTGCTCATATCCTTGTTTTGTATTGTAACGTGTTTAATAATATTACGGGTAATATAATTAAACGTCATGTCTGTAATTTCATATACTCTATGTGTAAAACGAGGGATACTGACAATAATTGACGATGGCCGAATGGTGAACTGATTTTAATCGTATTGTTACTATTGCAACTTGTGTTTTTTCTTCCCTCTTATCTCACTCCTCCGTCCCTTAGCATAATTTATGAGCCTACGTGTACCCCTTCACATCATTTCTATTTCATTAAGACTGCACCGAGCAAACGTCGAGCGTCCAGTGGCGCCCTCAATACTATTATTGTGTTTTCTGATAAACGAAAGAATTTCCATGGAATTGGACGATGCTTTTTTGTAGCGCAAGTAAAAACACAATTTATGGGATACGTAAAAAACTTTGATAATAGTTACCCTTTGAGTAGTCGGCTTAACGGGAAAAGGTGGCCACTTTTTTCCGTTAAGTTGATAACTCGAAGGTCAATTGTTAGTAAACTATGGGATTTATCGTATAAGTTGTGTTTTTATTTGTAGTACAAAAATGCATCGTCCGAATTCAAGAAAATACTTTAGTTTATTAGAAATCTCAATAATAGTAATGAGGGCGCCACTGTACATCCGGCGTACGCTCGGCGCAGTCTTAAGCCGTTACAAAAATAATAATATCGCATAAAAAATATGAATAATGTCCACAGCAGTACCTACTGGAAATGTTGAATATAAACAAAATATTACTTGTTTTCACTTTGTGACCTGCGTAACCGGCGTTGCACATTAACCTCTCGTACTCCTTTCTGAGAGCATGACGAGAGAAATAGATTGCCCTTGTAAAATCATTATTTACTCTAATATAGCGATGATCCACTTCGGACTCTTGATCCAGTGTTAGCACAACGATAACCCTACACTTCATTAAGTATCAACTACATAATCTTGTCTACTATGCAAACGTATAGCCAATAGCAATGCATCAAGTGAAATATAACAAACAATGCGTACCTAAAATCGTACCTACTCGAGCTTATGAACCCTTCGCGCCAACTACATTATGTAACATTACTACTTAAAGCAATTGTATCCATAGAATAATATAAGACCGTTGCTCATGCACTACTCTTCAACAAACGTATGAATCGCTTACCGTTTTAGTCATGTTTTTGTGCATGTTGAAGCGTCGAGTTGGGTCTCGGCGTATATTCATAAATACTACAGAATTAAAAGTGGCAGAGCGTTATGTATATCCGGACATCAGTAAGTAATTTGGCCTGTAACACACGTTGTAATTTTTTTGAATGTACTGTTTTGTTTAACTACATCTTGATCTCGCATAACTTGAAATTTTACTGGCCAACTGTCCAACCAAATTTTTCTTCTTTGAGTATGACATTCCTGACGTCGTCTTTCCAGCCTTTGTGTTATTTCTTTAGATACAAACTATTTGCTTAATGTGCACGTGTGATTACGTGCTAGAGCCCAAGTAAGTGCTCCGCAATTAAAGCCGATAGATCATTGTGAAAGCATGCGCAGTCAGTGGCTACATACTCAGTAATCCCGAGATAAAAAGCAAAAGAGAAGGGTCGATACACCCCGGCCGCCGGCGGCGCAGGCGCCGGCGCCGCCAGCCGGTTCCCACCGCTAACGGTCCGAGCCTTCCAAGTATAGCCAGCATTAGCGCCGGTGCGCACTATTTATAGCACTAGCTCCGTGTCAACACTTACGGCGAAGAGGGCGTCCCATTCCACTAAGCGCCGCGTTCACAAACTGCCGAGTGAAGCGAGATGATTTAACGCACGTTATCTATGAATGACAAGTGTGACAACCAAACCCCTTTGCTCGAGCATAACCAGGCAGTTGACAGCACAAAACACCAGCAAGAGTTATTTATTAATCGTGCTACTTACTTCATAAATTTCATATTTCAGTTCTTGCTTGATTGGAGTTAAGGGTTTTACAACATCTTTTTACTATAATAATACTCGTACCTACGTCCCATCATAAAGGAACCCTGAAAGGGCACAGCAACATTCAGAAAACTGATTATATTTATCGTAATCTAACCATGTCTTTATCCAATCTTTTATTCTTAAAGATTAGAAGACTCTTGTAGACTGTAAAATGACTTTGATCCAAGAAATTCCTTCAATTTAGAAGTTTTTTTAATTCTTTCCTTGATTGGTAATTTTCTGTACTACTTTTAAATTTATATAGATAAATTATATATCACACCATGAGTATGGTTCAAGAGCTCTTAAGCATTTTGGGTACGTGTTTGAGGCACCCAGAAATGTTCAAAAGCTAGTACCTATACCTAGTATTATAATATAAATACGAAGGATTGTGTGTGTGTGTGACTTGAGGATGATTTCCACCAAACGGCTCGCATCGTATCGGATCAAAACGGCTTTTACAACCCTTAAACAATATTAAATCATGTAAGTACACAATAGTTCATTCTATGAAAATTGTCAAGAGCAAAAATAAACAATTAATTGAAACGGTTTCACGAAGTTGTCGTGGATTTATGTAATGGTTCGCCTACGAGTCAAATTCATATGAAGGGTACAAAGAACATGTCTAGTTACTTTATTTTTAAACTATATGTAGCCCGCAACTCTGTCACGGTAGAAAATAAAACATAACCTACGTTATTTTATTAAGGGATAATGGTAAAAACCATTTTTTTTATAAATATATTAACACATGAAAATTCAAAAATACAAATCTTTCCTCTTTATTACCCGACTGCCAAAAAAAGGAGTGTAATGTTTTCAGGGGTCATGTATGTAGGTATGTATGTACGATTCTTTATTCCACCATAACTTATAAACGCCTGAGCCGATTTAGATATGTGTGGTATCATAAGAATCCCATACTCCTCGTGACATAGCATAAAATAAACCTAAACTGTTCAAATTGAAATATAAGCAATGGAAAACAATTATAACAATATAGGTATCATTTAAAAGGTCTTAATGTGACCATCTCTAACATATACGAATATAGTAGTATCAATAAAGTTTACTGTAAAACGTGATACATACAAGAAAATACATTGATTACTTCAAACACATAAAAAATCTATTTGAAATGCTTAATAAAATAACACATCGTTTCTAACTTAACTATATATGCGAGACAACATATATATACTAGTATATATATATAGGTATATATATATCGGGTAAAGTATGGCATCGTAGAGAAAAGCGGTAATATAAATTACAATAATTTTATTATATCTTTGGAAAGATACACTCAGTACTGACAATTACATTACATTAAATCACGCCTGTTTCCCAGAGGGGTAGGCAGAGACCACTTCTTTCCACTTGCTACGATCTTGACGATTAAATATTTAATAAATAATCTTTAGTTATGAGGATATTTCAAGAGCCTCACAGCATGTGCATTGGCCGTGCTTGTCTCGAATGCCCCCTCCCATAAAGAGACAGGAGTTTTATATCCACAGCAGACTAACTTCGTAGGGAGGGCGGCGTGGCGTGGCGTGGCCCCCTGAATCGCTGCAGGACCTGTTTACAAGTTCGCAGGTGCAGCGCGGCGCGATGCGCTCGAACCACTGCAGGAGCCGTTTATAATAATATCAAGTTGCTACTTAAAATATCGTCACTTTAACACGTCATAACGCCAACGCCATAGGGTGACGGAACCAGTAATGGACATGGCACCAATAATGGACACTTGATTCTTATTTTACAGAAGATAAGGGTTATTCATTTGTTTTGCAACAATCAATTTAGGACCGTATGAAATTTGATTTAAGACTGAAGTGTCCATTACTGGTGCCTGTCAGCTAAAAGTGTCCATCATTGGTGCCGTCACCTATATACATAACAGTTTAAAAAAAAAACAAATATCCTAAAACAAGCTAACGAAGTTTTCCTGCGCGGGGTGTATAAGTGAGACAAGCGAGCGCGGCGGTTACATCTTTCTTCCATTGGGAATTCTTAATAAGCACAAAGCTTCGCTACGATGACATACTAAATACGACTTGATTGCTTATGTAACTATTACGATAACGATTTAATTCACGGATTCGATTTTTTGAAAATGTTTATATAACGGTGTCTTTGATTTGTGATTATATGATATAGGGGTTGTTCGGTAAAGAGGTAATGGACAAGGCACCTATAATGGACACTTGATTCTTATTTTACAGAAGATAAGGGTTATTAATTTGTTTTGCAACAATCAATTTACGACCGTATGAAATTTTAATTAAGAGTGAAGTGTCCATTACTGGTGCCTGTCAGCTAAAAGTGTCCATAATTCGTGCCGTCACCCTATTTCCTTTTGTGGACTTGGTAGAAAGACGTCGTGGTAGCTCCACGCGCTTCTGTCAAGCAAGTCCAATATTATAGCTTGGGTATGACACACGATACCTTGCACTTTGTGACTACCCGCTCGAACATGGCACAGTTGATTCTTAGGTGGTCTTGAGTAGGTTCAGCGAGAGCCGCCGCGCATTTAGCGCGGGGTGGGGGGGAAGTTCGACACAGCCGCGTTTTATTTAAAGCAACATTTCTCTAAAACTATATATATTAGGGCATGCGATATATCATTTTCGGATAACTTAAGGATGAGGTTTTTTTTTTTAACAAAAACAATGCACTTTCTAACAACAACAAAAAAGTAGAAATGACTAAAGAAGTATTTTTGTGAACCTTTTTACCTAATGAACCCAATTCTACGTGCACATCACTTAAATAGCCTTAAACTAAATTGTCTGTTTTTTAGACATAGTTTAGACGGCAGATTTAATTTTTGTGAATTAAACATAATTAGATTGTCATGTCTCTATTCGTATAAAACCGGACAGTCTGCTCAACAATATCTGCAATAAGGCTGTTTCAATCGATAATCATTCGATAATCGATAAGGCCTTAGAGCGAATTAGTGCTAGTCATGCTGCTGTTGCTGCAAATTATACAAAAAAACTGGTTTATCCAGTAGGAACTTTTCCTAAATTGAATTTAAAACACCGTAAAAATTCAACCCATGCTTGAATTTTCGACAGGTTCCCAAATTTTTTTGGCTGACCGACCACTTATCATGTAATTTTCTTGTTACTTGATATGACTATATATGAAGGAATGCTGCATAATGTGATACAATTTAATCGCAATATTCGCAATGGGATTTCGGTTAAATTTATAAAGAATTTTCTGTTCGTATATTTATTTCTGCTCGCGAGCTATAAACCGCTAATATTGATATCGTTAACGGTATCAGGATGCGACCTATAGCGTAACCGAAGCGTAAAAACCATTTTATTTATAACGAGCGGTACCATGTTAATAACTGTTCTATAATAACTATTATAGCATTGTTATTACCATGGTTACGCGCATGAAAAATTACAGTTTGGTGTGCGTTTGGTGATCAACTGACATCTGAATTATTTTATTTACTTGTGAAGAACTGTTTTAACAACAATTTAAATGCGTAAAAATAAGAAAAACATATAATTGATTACTAATAGCAGTAGCTTTATATTACTATAGAAAACATTAATACAATTAATTGGTTAGACTGTTAAATAGCAAAATGGCAATTTGGCGGCACCACAGACTACTTAGAGATACCACGGCGGTATTACACTAATGGCGTTTGGCGTGTGTGTTTAGTGTATTCAAATTCTTGAATTTACTTCATTTTGTTCAAGGTAAGTATTAAAAAGAATGGCAAAGTACGAGTCGGACTCGCGCACAAAGGGTTCCGTACCATTGTCTGCGACATCAGCAAACACCGACAGAGAATCACGTTGGTTGTATGGGAGCCCCTTAAATATTTATTTTATTCTGTTTTTAGTATTTGTTGTTAAAGCGGCAACAGAAATATATCTTCTTTGAAAATTACAGTGTTCGTGAGATACAGCCTGGTGACAGGCGGACAGGCGGACAGGCGGACAGACGGACAGCGGAGTCTTAGTAATAGGGTCCCGTTTTTACCCTTTGGGTACGGAACCCTAAACAATAAATGCGTCAAAATCACCAAATTATAAAATTAATTAACTTAACAAACAGTATTATATTTAATAATCACAAAGAGACGATAAAAAATAATATAAATCAACCTAGGCTGTATGGCGTATGAAACTGTCAATTAAGAAACCACTTGTAAGAACTAAAGTACCTTATTAACTACGACAAACTTTGTAGTTTTCTCTTAAGCTTGTAGAAAATATACCTTAAGAGGCCTAAATACGAGTTCAACACAACTCTTTTTTTCTGAAAGCCTTACTCAGATACCTTGAGCGCCGAGTGGGGGGCGGTAGTGACGACTTTGGGAACCTATTCATGAACTAAGACTATCTTAAAGAAACTAATTTTATACAATGCATATAATAATAGGGTGTTTGGTAGCTAGGTGCAAAGCTGTAAGGGGGTGATAGAGCAGCTCATAAGCTATCGATTTAACCCCCATGTATGTTCAGCAATTGTTATTAGTTTCCGAATATTGAGGGATCAGTGTGTGGAATTTTAAGATTTAAAGTACTAATTTTTGTTAGTCAAGTCTCGACCCAAACCGTTTGCCGACGTAACGACAGCCAAAACTACAAATACAAAAAATCAGTAAAATATCATAAATGAAACCACATATAACGAATTTTAAACAAAATTTCACGACTTACTTGGTTCCTGAGATAGAGGCAAGTGTTTATTATGTAGGTAATAATAGTAGATTGTATAACTAGGGTCAAAAATAAGCCATAGTACCCCGAGATGGTTATGCGAGTTGTGCGAGGGGTACCTAATATGGGTTTTAGACCCGAGTTATACACTCTACTTTTCACTTCGATTGTGAGAAAATAAAAGAATTATACAAAAGTAAAAAAATCTTTTATTTGCTGAGCTGTCAATACTTTCGATTTTTTGGACTTAAACCCATCGGATAATCTTTTCAAGAAAACGGTTAAATTTGTGTAAGTTTTTAAGTTTACTTGGTGCTTCGATTGCATCGTTGTTTTCAGCATTGACCATATACTCCACAGTGTCGAGGACTTATATTTCATGGAAAGCTCATCAAAATAATTAAGAAATACACCTTCACTGTTAGAATCAACTTGCTTTTCATTTTTCCATTGTGTAAAATTATTGTATGCCGTTAAATAGTTTTCACGAGATTTTCAATCAGTTTTTTGGCCCTTTTCTCCATTATTGTATTCGGCGTAAGTTGCAATTCATTTTCATTTGACGACATCTTAAAATTAACAATGATTATCCACCCACAATGTATTCCGCGGCAAAATATTGTTTTAATTTGGTTGGCGGCGTGTTTTTTTTTAACTACTTTGACACAGATACAAAATATAGACTAAACGGCGCTGACCGAGTGAGTATTTAGCGCTTTAAAGCGTAGCTCAAACGATTTATGATATTTTAGCAATTGTAAAATAGGTACTAAAAAACACCTAATGTTTTGAGAAATGAATTCTGTTACCTGATTGGTCGGTTTTAATATAGCTTTATTATGGTTGGTTGATATCAAATACATTTGTTTTTTTAAAGATTTGAATTAGTTAACGAGTGTACGTACCAAAAAGAACCTAACGTTCCGACTGACAGTCGATGTATTGTGATTGGTGGATTTAATTTGGTGAAGTATTTTGATTGGTCAAATTAAGATGTTTTGTAAATGTAAATCATTCTATTTTCAATTTCATATTTTCCCTAGTGAAAATATATATATTATATTTTCCCTCGGTTGTACATGTATCACTTGAGTCTCGCTTGATAAGTCTAATTTGACAAACTTTTTGAGCATGAGAAGTGAAAAATCATCTAAGATAGCACCAAATAACTTAAAATAAAAAAAATGTATGTACTTGTGTTTTTTGAGATGGGTTTTGTGTAGTACTTAGGAACTGAGAATGTATATTTTTTTCAACTATTATTTTTTGGAAAGCAATAATTACTGACCTAGTTTTCTATAATATTTACAACGTAATCAAAAATGCTAAAAATCGAACTAGGTTTATGGAGAGAGACGCTATCGAATTTGTATAAAAATCTCAGCATAACAATACAAAATTTAAAATTCAAAATATTTATTCTGTAAATTGGCCACATGCGGGCGCTTTTACACGTTGGCAATGTACAGAGAATCTACCAGCGCGCAGCGCTTCGGACAAGACCATCATTGCGGAGAAGAAGCGCAGCAAGAAACTCCAGCAGAAGGTGATTTTTTAAATCATAAAAACATAATAAGTTGCATTAAGTAATATTTAGGTAATAAAGTAATAAACAATAAATTCATAAAACTAGCAAAGATAAAATTAATACAAATGTAAGGTAAGTACATAAACATTACAATAATAAGTATAATGACTATGAGAACATTACGAAGAGGACTCTATACGGTCTCTATACTCTACGTATTAATAAACTGCTTTCGCCTGTAATTGCTCGTCTCAAGATGTGTCAAAAATGACAGTTTTCTGTGAAGGGCATCTCGGTCAAGAGTCAAATAATAGCCCAGTTTATTAATACGGTCCTTAATAAAGTCATCTTGGTTGATATGCCCATGATACTGAAATAAATAATGTGAACTGAAAAGTGGAAATTCTCTGATACATTATCTTTACTTGATTGATAAATCTTATGTCATTTCGATAGTGCTTTCCGCCCCACTACGGTCAATTAAACGTACATTTTAAGAACAATTCAATAAAACAAAATAAATGTTACAAAGTGAGTCAACAGGCGATCTAATCTCTAAATAGCGATCTCTTCTAGACGAGCTTACAAAGAAGGAAAGTGGTTTATGCGTGTGAGTTTATTTTCGGGGCGCGCCTTCGTGGATAGAAAACTCTGCGATCTTAAGCGTAGTGTTAGTGACTTTAGCCAAGAAAAAGAAAACGCAAACATGATAATAATACCTATATAGTGCTCCAGTTAAGATTGAATGCCAGTGGAGGTTGCCATCTCAGTGTATGTGCAAACTTAGCCACACAAGTGCAGATGCGCGCACTGTAACACAATGTGCCAGGTCCAACCATAACTACCAACCATTACTTAGATACGGCGCCTGATCCGGATTTCATCGCCATCTCTTTTTTGTGATTATTTCTATAAGGGCGGCTCAAGTGGTTTATTTTATTTACTTAAGAGGCTTTATTACTTTATGAATCTTTCGTGGAGTACAAAAATAGTGATTCGTTAACCAAATCTGTGATGGCTTCCTTTATAATATTTGATTTTAGTATCCACAGGCAAGGCTCAATGCTTATCCTGATAATTATTACTCTGCCTAAGAATTACTGGAAGATATCCCATATTAAATGATAAGTTCACACATGCAAATTTACATTACGATTGCTTAAAGTTTAAATTTCGACAATTCTCGGTCGTAGGGCCCACAGATTATAAGGGTATTTAGGGCCGTGTTAATAAACTGATCTCGATTCGATTCGACTCGTGTCGAGACGCGTCAAAAATGACAGTGTTCCATGGTTCGACGTTTGAATGATGTATCTTGTGACGGGCATCTCAGCCAAGATGAGTTAATGAATACGGAACAGCTAAATTTGTATTTTCACATAGAGTAGTACCACTACCACGAGTTTACAGTGACCATACTACCTAGCGACGGCGAAAATGATTTGTATGGAGCATTGTAAGCGCTTCGAGCGGTCACTTATGGAACTAAAGATCGCTAGTACGAGTCCTACTACTGTTTTGTTTCGATTGCCGTAGAACATCGGCACCATGAGTTACAAATTTGACGAATGTCATCGAAAAATACCGACTCGACTGTAGTTTACTATTTCACTATCAAATTGGAGCGTGAATGACGTGAAAACGTATAGAATTATTTTTATAAGTATCACTTTCTCTAAATTATGTCGGCAAGACATTATTTAGCGTGGAATATGTTAGCCAAAGCTGCATATGAAGACGAACGACGAAATCAGGGTAAATTTCAAGCTGATATGAGACATTGCACATTAAGGAATCCACTTCAACATATAAGTGAGAATATACGTAGGTACATACATTAATTAAATAATATAGTCTCAGTAAGGAAGCTTCTGAGGACTTGTGCTATTTGTTAATGTGCCATACGGATATGAAATCTACACAAGGAGTGTCGCTGAAATCAAAGGTAAGTACCATAATATAAATTTCATTACTACTTGGGTAGTTATCGAAAGTTGTTTTTGAAAGATAGTAGGTAATTAGTGTTTATAACAAAATAATAATAACACTTCCTGCAGGTTTTATGGGCATTACTATTTTATGCGCATGGTAGTTACCAAAGTCTCACTGGCAAGGCAATCCATTTTTCCCAAAAAGCTATGAATGTTTATATTCAAAAAGTAACAGCTGCTTTAAACCACCCCAATATTGTAAAAAGATTTATCAAATTCCCAACTACACAACAAGAAAGAAACACCGTTAAGCGAAGGTTACCTACCTACTTGCCAGAAAATACTAAGTTTATCACAAACTAATTTTCTCATTTCAGTTTCTACGATAAATATGGAATCCCAGATGTGATAGGATGCATTGACGGCCGCCACTTTATAATATTTACCCCTAACAAAGAAGAGGAGCACTTATATTTCTGTAGAAAGCACAATCACTCAATGAATGTACAAATGGTATAGTTTATTAATTGTTTTTATTTACAAGTTTATAATTATATATATATATATATCTGAAAGTGCTAGCCGAGATGCGAATGCTGCGAACTCTTGCCTGTTTTCTATCGACTTCAAATGTATGTTGTTGACATAAGCGGCCGAGCGATCGGTCAGCAGTTTAAGTCATTCTAGGACTAGGCTCCCTGTCCTACACTGATGCGAATTGTGTTTTACATGTACAATAAAGAGTTTACATACATACATTATTACAACTGGCGTTTAATGATGGTCTGATTATTGTTATCATAACATTACTTAAATTGTATAATAACATGGTCAGTAACAACGTACATTTGGCCAATACAAATGCAGAGCAAACTTAGGACCTTGTCATTTTGATTCTTAGGCTAACCGCACATTGGAGGCTTTCTAGTACAAGTTCGACTCGTGCGAACACGTAACCCGCACGAACTATACTGACTTCTGCGCCTTGGGAGCACGCAGACGGGGCGAGTTATTCGTGCGTTTAGTTCCGGGTGACGTTCGAAAACATTTCAGTATTTCTCGTCCTAACCAAAATGGCTGTTGATGTCTCTGTTTTGTATGGACTAGAAATGTATGGAGTTGACATAGGCGGCGATAAATACCGAAATTGCTATAGATGTGCCTAAACATTTCGAGGAGTTCGGTCGATAACTCATGGAATCCATCATCAGATCTTCATTTTGATAAAAATGGAACCAACTTGAAAGTATAAGCATTCGAAAGAAAATAGTAGATTGTACAGCAAGTGCATAAAACGTACCATTTTACCCGAGACGTGCATATAGCCACCCGAGCCGGTACGGCGAGGGTGGATGGTCACGTCGAGGGTAAAATGGGTTTTATGCTCGAGTTTTACACTCTGCCTTTCACTTCGATTGCAAGGAAATAAAACAACAATTAAGCATATACAAGAAAATTTTATTAATTTTTATAATGTAATTAATATGTTCTATCACGCATAAAATGTAAAATTAATTGAAATGAAAAGTAAAGTTTTTACAATTTACAATGTAATGTTCTTTCCTGGCATTTTTACAGTATTCGTTTGTGACGACGTAATCGTACACGGGTTATAATATTGTCAGATGAATATGGAGGTTGCTCTGAAGTAACACTATCTTCATCCATCGGCCGCATATTTGATTTTATCTTGCAGTCTGATATCTTCCATTTATTTTCTATAGAGTTCTCTATATAGCTCTCTGAAATCTGGTCGGACTTCCAGCCTCCGTGCTGTTTTAAGGTTGTAATGTTAGCTCCTGAATCAGCTAAGAGGGTGGCTGATGTCCTCCTGAAGCAATGCCCAGTATAGCTTTTAGGATTTTCCAAGTTTAAAAAAATCGCAATTTCTTTGGGCATTGCTGCAAACTTGTTCCGGCCGATGACTTGCCTTGTACATTTGCCGTTTTGGTAATTAAGAAAAAACCTATTTGTGCTAATATTTTGAGGCCGTAAGGCTTGGTATTTTTTTACTATATTTAAATACTCTTCTTTTACCACAAACGACCTTTCTATGTTAGTTTTAGCATTTGGCAGGTTTATTGCTTGTAATTGGGTCTGTCTTCACATCCTTCTCGGTAATGTAGCCAGTCCTTCACCGCGGCGTGCACCGCTGATGCCGAAAATGAGGGCCACCTACAACAAAAATATTGATGATAAATAAAAATGTGCATGTTTTCAAACAATCAAATAATATGTGCTAAAGCATTTTAATACAAAAAAGGAATACGTACTTTTGTGGCCAAATATATTTCGTCGGGAGCGTTATTTAAAAATGTTTCCACCTGGATTGCTGAGAGAACTTTAGATTTTTTAGCTTTGTATCCGCTGGAAAGTCTCTTTAGAAAAGCTGTTAGCTTAGAATAGGTTTTTATATTCACGTCATGTTTCAACTGCACGGTAGATTTTAGCATTGAATAAATGCTCCAAAGGGTTGGTGGCTGTAAATAGCTTAAAAAAACACACTCCGCAAACGTGTTTAAGGTTTTTTGGTTCCTCCAAATCATAAAACTTTCGTATGTGATGAGATAGATTTTTTTCGATTTAGGCGGCAATATCTGCTCAATTACATTTTCCGCACTTCTTTCCATTAAAGTCTCAGGCGAAATCATTTTTTGATCGTCACTATCACTACTTGAAGACATTGTTCAATTACTTACGAATAATTTATTGAATTTTCAACCGCAACACAACAAATTTAGTTAGTTTTTAATTTTGTTTGACGAATAATTAGCTTCCCGCTACACAATTTATCTTTTTTTTTTTTTCAATTTTCAATTATGTGACGTTTGACTATGGACACTATGGTTTGAGCCTTAATGCCAAGTTATTATAAATATTTGCGTTACTTATATTTTTTTTACGTAAATGCACGCCCGTTTTAATCTTAAAGTATTTAGATAGTATTACATATGTCCTAATTAAAATAAGATATAACATAAATCTCATAAAAAATATATCAATTAAATGAAGGTGTATTGTGTATGTGGCTGTAAGGCCTTATTGCCTTAGTCTTAAAAGAAGAAATTACTTTATGCACTAGAGCATAAAATGCGATTTATGCAGCCTATACCCAACATAAAGAAGGACTTTACGAGCATGAGAAGTGAAAATTAAGTTTTCGTATCGGTTCATAAACGTCGGTGATCTGAGGTAACCAACATAAAAAGAAACAATTGAGAACCTCCTACGTTTTTTGAAGTCTGTTAAAGAACAAGCAGTTTGTTGTAGGTGTGATTTTCGGTTCTTTCGTCACCGAGAACCATCCAAGAGCCTAGTATTTTTTGTAAGTATATCATTAGATGGGTAAGGAGGAGAGGGCAACAACAGCCGCAGGTTCTACGCGTGCCACCGCTCATACAAGTCGGCCTAAACACTAAATAATGGCCCAGACATTAAAAAAACAAACAAATACTAGGACAATAACGCTTATAAAACAAAAAATACACAAAGTATGTAATGTCATTGGAAAGCATTGCAGCATTAATTATTATAACTACAATAAAACTTAATTGTTGTAAATGGCTATTCAATAAATTGTACGTAAACAACACGTGTTGATTTTTTATTTATTTTTCTGTATATTCAGATGTACCTCGTTAACTCGTAAACGAGAAATGCTTCATTCTCGTTTTTCATTCAACAACTTTCACTTACTGAAAAAAAATGCTCTACGCTAAGATGTCATATTGTCTCATAAGTTGGCGCAGCTAATCAAGATTTCGAAATCGTCATCGATCGGTTGCGTCAAGTTTGGGACACGTGATTTACAATATCATACGGGATTATACAGGGTGTCAAATTGCCCCTTTCTGTATGATTCTTTGGTGGATTTAAAAATATAGTTTATTACTTTTACACGACCGGTTACAAAAGTGTAGCTTGAAATTAGAATATTTTACAAAAAACCTGTAAGTGACATGGGGTACGTCGGATTGTAACCTAGATATACCACAAACCAACTTGTGTAGGTAGTAGGTTACCTAGGTAGTACCTAACCGTAAGTCCTGTGTTTTCTTAATAGCGGTAGTCCTAAGTACCGAATGTACTATACCAAGTACATATTAAGAATACTTATTGCTTTAGAGTTCAAAATATTTTGTACGATAGTACCTAAGTAGTCAGGTCTGAACTACTATCATTCATTTGTACTCGTACAAGTACGCGGGGACCGAAAAACATTTGCAGTATTCAAAATATTTATACTTTCCAAATTTAAAAGAAATCGACTTTATATAAAAAAAAAATATTATTGTAATCAAGATTGAAGAATTTAATTTGTTGATGGCAAACTTTATTTTGATATAAACTCTTTGTTGTTTTGATTTAAAACGAGAAAACTGTTTTAATATGCATAATCTTAATTATAGTACTGGTATCATTGACTCGATACTCGATACACCTGTGTGTCAATAAGTTGAGGGCCACTTAATTGATGTGAGACGATACTTCCCTCGCTTCGCTTCACAGTTCGTGCTCCCGTCGTAATCGCTTTCCAGTGACTCATTTGTGCGATTTTAATTTCAATTATTTCTCGAATTTATTTCTATGTCACGGTTCGAACGAAATGATAACTTGATATTATGTTTCTTGTTGGTCCATACTTTGACCATATTTAGTTTTTCTCTAGGAATAATCCTTAACAATCCTTAACTTTTTCCTTTGTGTAACAACAAAGATAATTGCCGCACTCAGAGACGTCAATTAAATTTAAAGCCTGTTTTGTGACGTTTTGTCTTATTCTATTGATATAGCAGAGAAAGTGACAGCAGCGACTTTAATCAAACATTAAATTTAATTGATGTCTCTGAGTGCGGCAGTTAGTCATATAATCATATGGATAATTTTCGTTACACAAAAGAAAAACAATGGAAGAAAGTTAACGTTATCTCAATTAATTCGACTGTACAATATTTTTGCAATTCACCCGCATTTTCTTTATCTCTTGTCTCTTTAATTGTTGTAGATTCGATTAACTATCTATTTTAACTTCTTTCTTAATCACTCAAAGGTTAACTGGAAGAGATCCCTTGTAGGGATAAGTTCGCCTTTGTACAATCTTTTGTATGTATTTTTATTGATACTTTTTTATTTTCTATCTGTGCAACAAAGAGTTTACGTAGGTATACAGGGTGTCCCAAAAATAGCACGTCACAGTGACACTGGAGATTCCCCAGCTTCAGACAAACCAAACCAGCCTAACATGACCTCAGTAAAAGTTGCACCGTTTTCGAGTTATACCAATTTAAAGATTTTTCCAATTTTTCACCTCTTTTGACATTGTAAGTGCTCGCATTTACTGGGATAGCTTTAGAATTTAGTTTTTTTTATTTGTGCGCGTTTATGAATAGTTGATTAAGATGATAGAAGCATTATTATGTCAATTTCTAATGTAGAAGTTGGAAAAATACTGTAATGAACTTGACTTAAATTATCATCAACATAGTAATTTAAACTTTGAACACCTGCCATAACTTTTTTTACTAGAAACGAAATGCGCAAATAACTTTAAAAACATGCGTATTTTATGCCGATTCTAAAATGGTATGACACATGATATCTTAATGCATAAAAGTAGGAATTCGTATGACATTTGCCAATATGGATCCTCGGAAATCAATGCTAATCATCTAAAAAAATATCTTGTTCTCTACGATATCTCATTTGTTTGTGCTCCTTTGAAGAATATTATTGATTTTTGGTTGACCTTGGTTTAAAGATAATAAAAAACGGGTTTAATTTTCATTCGT
This sequence comes from Acleris emargana, assembly GCA_927399475.2. Lineage (NCBI taxonomy): Eukaryota > Metazoa > Arthropoda > Insecta > Lepidoptera > Tortricidae > Acleris > Acleris emargana. The sequence continues at coordinate 82,694,940 of OV656835.1, read as the reverse complement.
TTTTACAGTAAATGTTCGAATTGTTTCCCTCCGACTCTAAGGCACAAATGGCATCTTCGAATAAAATTTCGGTTTAATTTTCGTAAACTGGTTTCGGATATATCTCGCTGCATTGAATACACGTTGCCGTAGTTCCTCTTCGTTACTTATTGGTTTTGAATAAATATTGTCTTTCAAACATCACCAAAAAAAAAACATTTTACAAAGCGAAATCAACTTCCGTTAAGAGTACCGAGTAGTCCTTTCAGTTCCACAAACAAAATCAGAGTGACACATGATATCTTAATGCAAAAAAGTAGGAATTCGTATCAAATTTGCCAATAAGGATCCCGGCAACCAAACTAACAAATGAAACACGATTAGCCGCTTTGCAAGTTTATCATGTAAATAATTGTAGGATAGTTACTAATTTATTGTAGCCCTGTGACCCAAACTACTCATAGTTCGTTACCTTGCGTTTCGTGCTATACTCGTTGATTAATATTAAACCTCGTTTTAATAGCCGACTTTTTAGTTAGGTACGTTTTATTTTTATTGATTTGAATTATATCATTACTTATCACCCATGTTCACTGCGTCCGTTTTCCTGTGGTGTTCCTGAATTAAATCGACTTGGCATTCCTCTGGACTCTGATTTTGTTTGTGGAACTGAAACGACTACTCGGTACTCTTAACGGAAGTTGATGTCGCTTTGTAAAATGTTTTTTTTTTGGTGATGTTTGAAAGACAATATTTTTTCAAAACCAATAAGTAACGAAGAGGAACTACGGCGACGTGTCTTCAACGCAGCACGAGACATATCGGAAACCAGTTTACGAAAATTAAACCGAAATTTTATTCGAAGATGCCATTTGTGCCTTAGAGTCGGAGGGAAACAATTCGAACATTTACTGTAAAAACGAATGAAAATTAAACCCGTTTTTTATTATCTTTGAACCAAGGTCAACCAAAAATCAATCATATTCTTCAAAGGAGCACAAACAAATGAGATATCGTAGAGTACAAGATAATTTTTTAGATGATTAGCATTGATTTCCGAGGATCCATATTGGCAAATGTCATACGAATTCCTACTTTTATGCATTAAGATATCATGTGTCATACCATTTTAGAATCGGCATAAAATACGCATGTTTTTAAAGTTATTTGCGCATTTCGTTTCTAGTAAAAAAAGTTATGGCAGGTGTTCAAAGTTTAAATTACTATGTTGATGATAATTTAAGTCAAGTTCATTACAGTATTTTTCCAACTTCTACATTAGAAATTGACATAATAATGCTTCTATCATCTTAATCAACTATTCATAAACGCGCACAAATAAAAAAAACTAAATTCTAAAGCTATACCAGTAAATGCGAGCACTTACAATGTCAAAAGAGGTGAAAAATTGGAAAAATCTTTAAATTGGTATAACTCGAAAACGGTGCAACTTTTACTGAGGTCATGTTAGGCTGGTTTGGTTTGTCTGACGCTGGGAAATCTCCAGTGTCACTGTGACGTGCTATTTATGGGACACCCTGTATGTATACACTGCACTAGTAACTAAGTAACGACATAATGAAACAGTAACACACCCGCGACCACACGAGTAACATTAAACATTGTACCTACTACTAGTACGATAAGAATCTGGTTAAAACGAATATTCCAGTTTATTTGTGGTTGGTTGGTTGGTTGGTTGGTTTGGTTTGTTTGGTCTAAAATCACATGCTGTAATCATCCATTTGCTCTAAACTTCACCGTAGGTATATAATTATAATATGCTATCATTTCGAAATCTCAAACAATCAAAATGTATTAAAAAATTGAAATCTCTTACATATTTTGATATAATTCTCCTTTTTATAATATTATAAAACCTGACCTAAAAACAATTACATAATATGCAAACCTATGAAGCGCGAAATTTTAAAAATACTATAAATCTTCTTAGACAAAATAGCGCGGTTTTGCAAATTGACCAAAAAGTTATTTTCAACAGACAGCAACTGAATTTATTTTGACTTCTATGCCACATGATCTTTAGAGCAGATTAGTGTCATAGATTTAAATATATTTTGATAACAAGGTTCAAGATTATAAAGTTTATTTTAGATATTGACCGTTATCGATTCTGATTTTAAAGCATGTGATAGTTCTAACAAATAATATCGGAGTAAATAAAATTATACCTTTTGATTTTGTACCTAACGAGGGTACTCTAACCGTACAATAACTACGAGTAGAATTTGACTTATCGACATGTACCTAGTTAAAATGAATCAGTTACTAACTTCTAGTAGCAACGGTAATCTAACGTTATTTCTATCCGTAGTCCAAGAAAAATCTAGATACCTCGGAGTGTGTCAGCCAAGTATGAAATGTCTAGTATAGTTAATGAGTCAATAATGGTCTGCTTAACAGAGTCAAACTGCGCGTCAAGTTTACACAACGAGCGGAATGTTGGATTATGTCAATAACACCTCGTAACGTAAAATAGATTTAGCACCAAATTGCGAGTAATTCGCAAATACTGTCCTAGCAGAATGACCACAGTTATTGAAGACTCCGAACAAATAAACACAACTATTGAGGGCAAATTAAAAATCCGTTATAAGAGACAGTAATGCTTCGGGCACTCATTATTTTCCAATCGCAGTGAATAAGCCGTACACACACAGACATAGTGCCGCGTGTCGGAGACGCGCCACCGCAGTGCGCCGCCCCGCCGCGTGCTGCCCATGCGCAACACTTGGGCACAGAACAGATAAGTACAGAAGTAAATCACATGTATGTACTTCACTTTTCATACCTACGCTCGGCGGTCGCTCTAGGGTTGTCAACTATGGCTTATGCACAAACAACTATCGCGGTAGTGGCACTCGCATCTAGTCGTTTGATTTATTGTTGAGAATGAAACGGGAAGAATGGAAATATAAACTAACAATAACTAAAAAAAATATTTAATGACATTGTTACCTATATTACAAATTTGTCACAGAAAATATAAAATATACCGTAGGTAACTTCAAAAATAACCGACCAGACGAATTAATATTAAAGTGGAGGGGGTGACTGGAGGGGCTAATCCAAACCCGCAGTACCTACCTATAGCCCGTAATAGCAAAAAACTTATCCTACAAAACAAAACAATAAACCTACCTACTAGGTATTACAATACAAAAAGTTTACAGAACAGATACATACACAATTTTACGTTTGTCAATTTTCATTATCGAAAATTCCTTATAACTTCTAAACGGATTACCCTAGTTACACAATTTCCATTACCGTATACGTTTTAGACCTAAACCTATCAAAGGACACTAAAAACAACACAATATCTACACAAACAAAAAAACATGTTTTCAACTTACGTAAGGTGGCGTGAATTTACCTTACAAAAATATACCTAGTTAAGTACTTCGTTTATACTGATTCAAAATAGGAAACTATTATTTAAATCGATCTTAGATATATTTATTCTTCGGGGGCCGGGGCGGGGCGCTTACCTACCTAACTCTTCTGTGTAACGTTAAAACGAACCATTGAAATACAAGCAGATACTGGTTGAAAAAAGACAATTCACCGTTTAAAGTGGAGTTTAAACAACCGTCCACTGAACAGTTATAATAACTTCTTTTTTGTCGCTCCATTATACCTAATTATCGCACTTAAAAGTCCACAGACGCGACGCGTGTCAAGCGGACGGCACTCGCGCTCGCACTCGTCTCAACTCGTTTGAGATATTGTGTCCGTGAGCGGTGTCTATGTGTGCGTTGCTCGAGCGCACTTTGTATGTAGATTGCTTTCTGTACCTATCTGTTCTGTGACTTGGGCCCAAACCGCGCACTTGAACTGGCACAATACATTATGAAGGTCTCGCGACAATTCGCCTTGCTTACTTTTATGATTCATATTTCAAAGGAGGAAAACCAAAAAATACTATAAACCAAGTTAACTTTATGGAATGTGCTTCTGTTGATTTTGAGGCAGTCTCCCTCCGAAGTAGCTTCAATTAGAAGGGGGAATCTGAAAAATCCTGGCTAAAAGATAACCAACCTGTGATTTACTAGCGTCTGTATTAGGTAATGAATTATAATTTGTATGTGTAATTTTGCCAATTCTGGTGAATTACTGTTACTGTTAGCGAAGGTGTCCCCTTGTTTTACAGACTGAAAAATTACAGAATTTTTATTCACAGAAAATGTTTTATATACTATTTGGTCCTTATATTTTTGCTTCGTATATTATTATTTTTTAACTATTTACTTGAAAGAAACAAATTCAACAGAAAATCAATTCAATGAATTTTGTAATTTTATTTTATCATTACACAAACTTATCAAACAATATAATTATTTTTCAACGAATATTCTTTGGTCAGTGTATTTTTTCATACTCACTCACAACTCATTAGAAACTCATTAACGTACAACCTATAAATATGAGTGAGCGAGCAAGACCTCTCTGGGCAGAACCGACTTGAATAGGTTAGGTTAGAAGGCTATGGCGGGAGCGAAGCGAAGCAAGCTCCCGCCTTAGCCTTCGAGGTTATTTTTTTTTTATATTCCTTGAATAAGCTATGCGATATAATTTGATTGTAAATCAAATAATATGAGAACAAAGAATATTTAATTTGCCATTCTATGATATGAAAAAAGAAACATTGAATTTTATTTGAAATAAAAAACGATGATTTAAATGTCTTTAAAGTAATTATTCTACATATTGATTATTCTATGAAATGATAATACGAGAAAAAAATTCTATGAAATGAAATTCTAAACAACTTCAGTCTGTAAAATAACGTACAACCGTTAGCGAAGCTGACGTCCTCTGCTTGTCGCTAACTCTTCAAAATAGGATGAATATCAGCACCATTACCGAAAATTCTGATTAAGGACACGTATAAACCAGGGGACAAACTAACAAAAATTGACCCAGTCCCAAACTAAATATGCTCTAGGCTTGTAAATTATTACGTATGGGTAGTAGACTAGTAGATAACGATAAACATACCTACTCATTTAGGAAAATCTATACTTTTAATAAATACATAGAAAACCTCCAAGACTCAGAAACAAATACTCGCGCTTATCCCACTAATATCTGCCTCTCCAGGGGTTTGAACTCAGGACCGCTAGCTTCGAGGCAGGGTCACTACCAACTAGGCTAACGTGTCGTCAAACTACAATATTGTACGCGGAGTGCTATAAGCACTTTTACAATGTGAGCGCGATGACGACGTCTGTTTACGCACCTATGTGTGCGAAACGTCACAGGGCTGTCGCGATGGCAACTGATGAATGTGTGCGTAACGTCACAGAGTTGCAACGATTGCAACTGATGCATGTGTGCGTCGTCACAGAGTTGCCACGATTGCAACTGATGAATATGAAGTACAGATACAGTCCATAATGATACGATGTCGTATTCTGCCTGAATAGTTCGTATTCGTATTGCTTTCTCAATTGGATATCGTTAAGTTTGGAAAAGTTTGTATGTATCTTGTTTTCTCGGTCAGCTGTAGTAAGTAGGTACCAGGAGTCGAACTGTTGGTGCCGATGACGTTAAAATGACGAAATTTACTAAAGCTGATCGAGAAAACAAGATAAATACAAACTTTTCCAAACAAAACGAGATCGTATGCTTATTTCTTCAATACCTACATATGTACTTTATTTGGTAATATTTATGACAAAAAGACATTGTTTTGGCGATTTCTTCTGATCTTTTTACAGCCGCTTTCCAAAAAACCTCATGAATGTAGAATTTGGTCATCATTTTTGGATTGAGGGTCCCCTGGAACACAGAAAATACAAGCCATGATGACTTTTAAAAAAACATAGCCGCTGTTTTGAAACACATACCTACGAATAGCCGAGACATCTTCCTTTCCGCAGTCATATACTTAAATAAACTAATTATTTTAACCATGATTACTCCATAGCCAAGCAGTTTGAAGTATGAGCATGGTCATACTATTTATTTAGGTTTAAATATCATTGTCTTCATATTAATTTTGAAATAGAAAACTCTATTTAATGGGTATATATGTACTTACTTAGTGGCCATTTTGTGTGTAGTACTATTATGTACTCCATGGTCTTAGTTAGTAATTAGTATGCTACGCGTGAGCTAGTCTCACATTTTACGTCATTCATGAATAAATGTCAAATAAAAAGTTGCTTGTTAAATAAAATTCAATATATAATAAGAACATACCATAGCACAGAAGCTGGCCTATAAGATGATCTTTGCACCAGCTATCTTTCTCTACTTATGTAATAGCCCACCGAACGAAGACCAAAATTTGCCTGTCGGGGGAAAAAACTCGTGTAAAAGCGAATTTTGGCATAGTTGTAAGGTATGGGGTTTTAAACAAGATACTAAAAGTACTGATGGGTGGGGGTGAAGCTAACGGGGAGAGCGGGGTGTAAAGGTCCCTTATTTTAGTTTTTTGCAAAAAACTCGTAAACGGTGGCCTATAGCTAAAAATGGTCTGAAACACAAATAATGTACGTAAAATTTTCTATAAAAATGACACATACATTTTTTCCAAAAGAAATAAAATAAGGGACCTTTACACCCCGCTCTCCCCGTTAGCTTCACCCCCACCCATCAGTACTTTTAGTATCTTGTTTAAAACCCCATACCTATCAACTATGCCAAAATTCGCTTATACACGAGTTTTTCCCACTGAGTTTCCTTCGTTTGGTGGACTATAAAAGGTAAGAGAAAATGAAGCAAAAAAAAATAGGGATTTTTTTCCGTGAATTTGTCAGTAAATTAAATTTTTACAAGGTTTTAAGACGAAAAGTTTAAATGAATCTTGAGCTGTAAGAAATTCGTTAAAGGGATAAGTTCGCCTTTGTACATTCCTATCCTATAAATCATCATCATCATCATCATGTGAGCCGAAAGACGTCCACTGCTGGACATAGGCCTCCCCCAAGGCTCTCCACTCAGACCGCTCTTGTGCTTTTCGCATCCACCGCGTTCCCGCGATCCTTACAAAGTCGTCTCTCCATCTTGTTGGAGGCCTACCTACAGCTCGTCTCCCGGTCCTACGTGCGATGTGCCCCGCCCACTGCCACTTCAGTTTAGCTATTCTTCGGGCTATGTCGGCAACCTTAGTTCTCCTGCGGATATCATCATTTCTGATTCTATCACGCAGAGAAACCCCGAGCATTGCCCTCTCCATAGCCCTCTGAGTGACCTTGAGCTTTCTTATGAGGCCCATTGTTAGCGCCCACGTCTCGGATCCGTCGTTTCTGGTAGCCGGGTCTCTGCCGGAGATTACCTGAAGCACCCCCTGCCCCGCCGTTACCATGGCCGCTACCGGAGCCAGGAATAGCGGGGCCGCCGGGGACTAGGGGTCTGGGCTGTTGTTGTACATTCATATTGGGGAACCGTTGGAGGGAAAAATGCCGTAGTCGCCACGCTTGGCAGGTGGGTTGGCGACCGCAGTTATACCACGTAGTCCGCGGAGGACGCTGCTGCCCATCCTCGAAAATATGGGGTGGTGCTATTCTCGGCCGGCACCCACACGGCTCGTATCGTATAATATCGTATTTGAATTTCTTTGTTTTGTACAATAAAGTGTTTATAACATACACACGTTCGCGGATATCAAGGTCCATTCAAATTTGACGTCTTTTAACTTCGTGAAAATAACAGTTAAAGAAGAAAAAACAGTCTATTTCACGTTTTCTTTTTCTTTTTTCTTGTTTTATAAACTTAGTTGAGAAATATAGCTGGTGCAAAGTTACATTTATAGTCCGGTTTCGATGCTATTCTTATTCCATGGGTTTCTATCTCAACTTTCTTGATAGCTTTTAACGATTTAGCTTTTTTGTTTCTGTTTATTTTTGATTTGTTATTTTCTGTTTGTACAATAAAGAGTTTACATACATACATACATTTATTTCATTACTCTAGCAATACCGAAAAATTACATAAAATATGACGTTAACTCTTGCTTTAAGTTGCTTAGTAATAAAAGGACCCACAAAAATATACTTTTATTTTAAACCTTAAACGTTTATCCTTACGTTAGAATTTGGAACACACATATTTGACACTAACTCGCGTTTGACGTATTCTCGTGTCCTTGCATGCTAAGCCCACTGTGCCTCTACAATGTACAATGTTTATATGGAAAGAGAACATTTAAAATGTTCTTAACACTTTTAAAAAAAAACCTAGTAATTTCTTGAGATTTTATATATGTAGGAATGTACTGAAACTTTTACATTTGCTAACTATCCGGTCGATGCTTAAAGCTAGATAAACGGCAGTATGACCGGACAAGTTCGAAAAATACAAAGTTAAAAATAAACAATGAAGCGCGTCCAAAACGGAAAGTATAATAAATATTCAAATAATAATGGGTCAGTCGGCTTAGTCAGCTGTCGGCTTTTGGTTTAAAATATTGTGGGACACCGACGACATCGAGTTACCCATGAGTTACCGAATAAAACAAACTTCTTATGGTAGTTTCCAAACTGATCGCCTACATTTTGGTCTGCCAAGATGCATTGCAGCCTGGCTTTTTTTTGTGTATGAATAATTTTGTGACTTATGATTATTAACTAAATTTAATGTGACTGCCAAGAAGGGTTATGTTTTTTACGCCTATCTATCTATGCATAATGTATGTATGTAATATTCTTTTTACTTCTCATGCTCTTAAAATGTTACTTTAGTCACTGCATATCGGGACTAAAGCTCCTTATTAGTCTTTAGGGACTAAAGTATACTAACGTGAAAATGACAACTGTGCAAAAATACTCAAAAAACTATTTATTTTCGTGAAACGTGATTAATGATTACGATTATGAATATATTTAATTTTGTGAAGGATGAATTCATTTTATTATGCATGGTCCATTTAGTTTTAAAATAGTTTTACAGTTTGAATCGGTTGGCTAAATATACAAGCATTTCAAACGTAACATTAAAATAAAAAAAAAACCAGGGACAAATTTGTAAAAAAAATTGTTACCATACATATTGTAATTTTATATAGAACTCCGTTTTTTTTCTCGCATTCAAAGTGAAAAGTAAGGTGATTAACACGAGACTAAACAACCATAATGAGTGTAATGACACGAGTATTGCCACCCTCGCTCAGCTCAGGTGGCTAAACATGTCGTGTGATTATGGCCTGTTTTATTCCCTTGTTGAACAATCTACTATTATTACCTCGTATCATCCAAACGGCTGGACGGATTTATAAATTAGGGTATGTTAGGAGTTGCCTCGGCAATCAAACTCTTAGTTTCTAAGGAAAGGTCACCTCAAAAAAATACACGGCGGATTTAAGGTGCCAAAAGGTGTGGTGGGGATCGAAAAAACACATTTACTAAATATGCTACAAAAAGAAGAATATTAAAAGGTGATTACCAAAATATACAAAACTCTATGTTTTAATGTAATTTGGAAGGCAATTGCAAAATAAATCTATTAATTGAACAATTCTACTTTTACCTCAAAAGTGTTCAGACCCAAGGATCAGATCTAGTGGTCAGCTCTTTCCGCCCTCTAAAGTTATTAAATCAATCACACGATGAAAATTCACTCAAGGAATTTGACCACTCACGCAATGTGTAGGTAATAAAACTAAAAAGTTTAAAATTGACTAAATTATTTAAAATAAAAATAAAACCCGTCTGCAAAAACATGTTTTTTTTACTTCACCTTTCCTAGAATACTTAGGTTTCCGAAAAGAATCCAAACGATACCTTAATATTAGAAATCCGTCCAGCCGTTTGTATAATACGAGGTAATAAAGAATATTCTTAGTACCTAGATACGCGCAAAAAAATATAGGTAACCTTTCCTTACAGTTGGGTAGAAAAAATAAAAATTGCATGGGTAAGTACATGAAAGTGATTCGTTTTTGAAAAACGCCGTGCATATTTACTAAGTAAGTGAATAAACATTCGACATTGTTTTTGGTTGAGTAACTTTGTATTTATCTTACTCTCCCAGTCGGCTTTAGTGCCTATTTCTAAGCTCACTAAAGAACCACGACGAATACTTAGGTACGAATTTATCCGACAAAAAAAAGGTTGTCTTATGATTGTGCACTACATCTGTATTTGGTTCTGACTGTCTGACTCATCAAAAGATATATTCCTGATGACCTAGATGTTTGAAGTTTGGCACCAAGGCAGGTCTCAAGTTGGCTTGAAACGCATTTATTTATATGTAACAAATTGGATTGCCTGTCATCAAATTCGTGCCAAAAGTGACATCATTTTAGTGGCCCATGAGACCTGGGGGCCGATTTTTGACTTTCGAGCGCTCGAAAGTTTCATTCGAAAGTGACAAAAAACAATGAAATGGTATTTTTGACTTGCGAGCGATAGAAAATATGAACACGAGTGGTCCGTGGCATTCGTTTTGAATTCTATCAATAGAAAATATCATTTGACATCTTTCAAATCTGTTGGGTATATACACACGAAGCATAAACAAACCTAGCACAATGCCATAGACATCCACAGACGAGAAAGCGTTTCATTTTTCCTACATTTATAACCAGTCAAGAATTTGTAAAATAAGCGTAAAATAGTAGATTGTACAACAAGTGCATAAAACGTACCATTTTACCCGAGACGTGCATATAGCCACCCGAGCCGGTACGGCGAGGGTGGATGGTCACGTCGAGGGTAAAATGGGTTTTATGCTCGAGTTTTACACTCTGCTTTTCACTTCGATTGCAAGGAAATAAAACAACAATTAAGCATATACAAGAAAATTTAATTAATTTTTATAATGTAATTAATATGTTCTATCACGCATAAAATGTAATTTCATCGACAGTTCGTCAAATTAGCTTAAAAAAACACACTCCGCAAACGTGTTTACGCTTTTTTGGTTCCTCCATATCATAAAACTTTCGTATGTGCTGAGATAGATTTTCTTCGATTTAGGCGGCAATATCTGCTCAATTACATTTTTAACACTTCTGTCCATTAAAGTCTCAGGCGAAATCATTTTTTGATCGTCACTATCACTACTTGAAGACATTGTTCAAATACTTACGAATAATTTATTGAATTTTCAACCGCAACAACAAATTTAGTTAGTTTTTAATTTTGTTTGACGAATAATTAGCTTCCAGCTACACAATTTTTCTTAATTTTTTTTTTAATTTTCAATTATGTGACGTTTGACTATGGACACTATGGTTTGAGCCTTAATGCCAAGTTATATAAATATTTGCGTTACTTTTTTTTTTTACGTAATTGCACGCCCGTATTAATCTTAAAGTATTAAGATAGTATTACATATGTCGTAATTATAATAAGATATAACCTAAATCTCATAAAAATATATCAATTAAATGAAGGTGTATTGTGTATGTGGCTGTAAGGCCTTATTGCCTTAGTCTTAAAAGAAGAAATTACTTTATGCACTAGAGCATAAAATGCGATTTTATGCAGCCTATACCCAGCATAAAGAAGGACTTTACGAGCATGAGAAGTGAAAAAATCTTATTGGCACTGAAATATTAAATTGCTTGTTATGATTTCATATTTTGTTAGCTTCACACATTTATTCGCAATTAAAATATGAATAAAAAAAACCGGTAAAACATCGATTTTCTGCGTATAATGAAACAAGTTCCAACTTAACAATACTATTTAGTCAATCCCTCAGTTTCGAGTGAGAATCTCAAAAATATGGAATTTGGGACCATTCGAAAATAAATCGTGAAAAATTTTCGCATTCGAATATTTTCTACCGCTCGCTTTTGAAATCGAGCGCTCGAAAGTCAAAAATCGGTCCCCAGGCCTATTTTTACATTATAAAAATCATATAATGTAAATAGTAGGCCTTGGGATTTTATTTACGGTATTCAAACAGTATAGTATTTAAAGCATGCAAGCAAGCAAGCCAGTAGTAAAGTTAGGACAGCATCTGAACCATAAAGTACTACAAAGTGACGGAGGAGGCCCGCACTCGAGCGGCGCGGCTGGAGTCGTCACTCGGGCTGTCAATAGCCCGTATTGTGCCGCGGGACGCATTGTCAATGCAACAATAGCGGCTGAGTGTGGAGATCATATGCTATGTCACCGGAACACACACCTATTTATTTATTCTATCAATCAAACAACTTGATGCCTATTAGTTTTCTGATCTACGACGAACAAGGTACAAATGGATGGAGTCGTTTGCCAATAGTTGCGCAACAGTACATATGTATTTCGAACGTTTCCCATGGACATCTTAACTATAAATATACCTATAATTCAAAATGATTCCACATAAAAATTCGCTGTTCACCTTTTTATAGTACTTATTTTTTACCTAACTAACCTACCCTTCAAACAAGCTGAAGAGAGATTGAATGTTAAGTTAAGAAATTGCATAACAGCTTAGTTGATGCCGATAAGATTAACTCCTTATAAACGTGATGTTTTCTTAGCAAGCCTTGACTAAGGTATTTACGTAGGAAGTGCTACTTAAGGCAGTTGAGGGTCAGTTTTGCAACCAACAACCCGAAGATTTCCAGTTAACGTTTCTAATCCAGTATTATTAAACCATGTCTAGTTTAATGAGCCTTACACATTTAATACGTGTTTATGTTCCTTTTGCGTAGATATATTTAATGCTAGATCAATGTAATACAATACTATGACTATATTACGCACACCAGAAGGGCCCCTATTACGATCGCCTTTATCGCAGTGGATAAAGTATCCGCCGCTCTCACACTAACATACTCGTAAGAAAGTGTCAGCTGTTTCATCCTACGTTTATACACATCGATAAACACGACCAACTCGTGGGCTTTATCATACAGACCGCAGAGGTTTTATTTCCTTTAAACGGCTGTCTATCGAACGGTCGACCGAGAGAAGTCATACGAGAGCGCGCTCACTCAACGGGTAACTAAATCTACCTAATTAAGAATACACGTCCTTAAATGTTGAGCATCCTGATGGGATTACTTAAACTCGCCAGTTAATAATTAGTCCGTCGATTTCAAGAGCGAGTTGTTTATAGAATCACCTACCAGCTTCAGAAATTCTATTACAAAATTATTTTCTGTTCTATAACGGGTTTACAGGTATGGCGTCAGAGTTCTCTGCTGAGTCATTATTATTAGTGGTGGAAAGACTTTGTGCAGGGTCCATCCGACTTGATACCACCATCTTACCCTTTAACCTGTCCCCAAACAGCAGAGTTCGCATTGTTGTGTTCCGGTGCGGTGCGGGGGGGGTATGACCACCGATGAAAAAACTGGTATAGAGGCATTTTATCAGAGCAAGTCCTCGGGTCTCGTCACGCAATATTGTAATTAAAAATGTATGTGGGCTTCAGTGCCCGGTACCATCAGGTGACCTGTGTGCTCGTTAGCTTTCTTCATGCAAAAATATCTGTTCCGCAACACCTGGGACCGATGTAGAGAAAATGCATTCGGCGTACGATATCGTTATCGAAAATGTACAGGATTTACGTAAGCTGCCGGGAGGCCGCGTGGAGCTCCGTGTCAATTAGGGAATTTAAACCGGCTAACCGGTTAACCGAAAAACCGATAAACCGAAACTTTTTGATCTCGGTTAAAAACCGGTTTTTTATAACTTTCGCCGGTTATTAACCGAATTGGAACTTTTCCTTAAAAGACTGTAAATTGCCTTAAATAGATACCCCAGAATATTGTTCAGATTATAAAATGAAAAATATAGCGGGGAAACGTATTTTTATTTTGTAAAAAATAAGAATACAATACTCGAATTTTTCGTGTAGCGAATAGCAAGAAGTTTTATGAATTAAATTTCTTCATGAACGTGCTGAACGATACAATACAATACACGAGCCACATGATGACAAGGATGACATACCTAGTTTCTATTTTAGTGTCGTTATTGGGCAAAAGTACCAACTATACTGCTATTACAGTAACAGCCCTTGACCCCTCACCAGAAACGTCGCAAAGTTCAGAAAATATTGAACCTGTTCCGTCTACATCTGGTTTATTTGACGACGCGCTAGCCTAGTTTGTAGTGACCCTGCCTAGGAAGCTAGCGGTCCTGGGTTCAAATCCTGGTAAGGGCAGATATTTGTGTGATGAGCGCGAATATTTGTTCCTGCTAACAATTTACTATTTGTACTATGTATTTAAGTATATATTTCTCTATATAAGTATTTATATCGTTGTCTAGTACCCATAATACAAGCCTAGAGCTTAAATTGGGACTAGGTCAATTGGTGTGACATTGTCCCCTGATATTTATTTATTTATCCGGAAGTTCTATGTCTGCGAAAGATTTATTAAGAGAAGAGTTGAAACAGAAATCATTACCGAGACGTGAAGCAGAAAAGACCCATATGGAAGTCCTGCAACAACAGTTGTATCCTACCGTGATGATCGTGACAGATCGAGATGGCACTGCTTGAAAGTGGCGGAACCAGAGGGCGATAATTTAGAAATATACATATATACAGGGTGTAAGGGACGGCTCACCGAAAACTGAAACCATAGCTTCAGACCATTGTACTGAACTGAAATTCAGTGGAAATTTTCCCGGGCAAACGAAAATTTTCTCGTTTTTTTTCCATGTTTTTGCATAGAAACAGATCTAGGACAACATATTATGACATATGAAGCTCATTATGTAAAAAAAAAACTGTGAAAACGGCATTTTCACGTAAAAATCGAGAAAATTTTCGTTTTCCCGGGAAAATTTCCACTGGATTTCAGTTCAGTACAATGGTCTGAAGCTATGGTTTCAGTTTTCGGTAAGCCGTCCCTTACACCCTGTATATATACCTATACAGGGTGTAAGGGACGGCTCACCGAAAACTGAAACCAACGACAAAATTTTCGTTTTCCCGCGAAAATTTCCACTGGATTTCAGTTCAGTACAATGGTCTGAAGCTATGGTTTCAGTTTTCGGTGAGCCGTCCCTTACACCCTGTATACCACAAAAACATGTCTTATATATACGACAAAAATATATTTGCCAAATGTATCATTTCCCAACTTAACCCAAGGTTATATAAATTTATCAGAATTTATTTCAGTACCATCATGTAGAACGCTATGGGTTAGGTTAAGTTATTTTTTATAAAGTCATGTAATATTTACGGTTACAGAAAACTAAGCGGGTATGCAAATGAAAAGTTGGGAAACGATACATTTGGCAAACATATTTTGCCGAAACAAAGATAACCCACACTTGACAGTAATGTCGGCTAAGTTAAAAACAACACGTCAAAAGCAACACTTTTTACCATGTGTAGTGGCTCTATCTTTGGAAAGAAAAGTTTACCCGAGCGGCCCGAGCCAGAAGCAAGTCACGGACACGGAGGGCTGGCGACGCTCGCCGTGCAGGGCGCGGCTTCGCTCGGGGCTCCGCCCGCGGCTCCGCCCGCGGGGTCAAGCGGTGTAGCAGCAGCAGCACCTTACCCCAAATTGAACTTTACAAAACTTTTTCAAAATTTATCATATTGAAAAAAAAACATAAAAAATAAGGTTCATTCAAATAAATATTAGTTTATCCATATTGATTACATAAAATATACGAAATAAACTTTACGTAACGAAACAAAGAGCTAGGTTTAAACCCCGATTTTATAGGTCTTTCGTATGGATATTTTAAAAGTGTTGTAAGTGTTGTAACGCGTGTACCTACGCGCTGGGCCGCGTAATTCGGGCCAGCGCCTATTTAGCCTCTACGAGGGAACAAAGAGCCGTGCACGGGGACATGCGTATGCGGGGGCGACCAACTTACCACGAACTGGAATAAAACAGTTGTTATTTTTTGTTTAAAATATATATGTATAGGACTCGTAGGAATTATTTTTCAAATACTTAACAATAAAATATTTGTATCCCAAAAAACCGTGAAGTAAAGACCCAATATAAAAATAGACTTTAGTCCGGATAAATTTCGGTAGGTGTTATTGTTTATATATAAAAATAAAAATGGAAATTTTTAAAAACATTCGCATGCAAAAAATAATGCTTTTTATTGTTATTTTACGTTTGTAGGATGGAGGAAACATTCGCATTACAAAACGGGTAGGTATATATTTACAAAAGTAATTTTATACCTACATTTAGACTACTGTAGGTATAAATCTAATAATTTGGTGTCAAAGTCAAAATCATATACGAGTATAAGTATAGTTAAAACGTAGTTTACATACTACAACTGCTGCTCGTACTGAAGGTGTTAAGGGATGTATTGAATGGGTCCCAGTCCATAGTACTATGTCAATGCCCTGGTGTTATTGAAATGGTTTAGAAGCTCGCTGAAGATGTAGGCCGGCCGGGCGGGCGCCGGCGCCTGCCCGCCGCGCGCCGACGGCGACGCCCGCGGCTTCATATAAGCCTGGCCGCCGCGCGCGCACTCAGTACAAGGGAGGTCAGCGTTCGCTGTGTTGATTGCTTCTCAGGCGCTCCGCGCACGCGCTCTTCGGCCCAGCGCCAGCTTCGCGCCGCGACCACTGTTCAACCGACAAACATGTTGGTTTTCACATTGCACTAATACCGGGCAAGCAAAATAACGCGGACTGCCACATTATTCCCGCGCGAACTCTTTTTCTCCTTTTGTTTTTTATTTAAATATCAAAATGGTCAGTAGCAATAAAGAAGTAAACGATCCTAAGAAAGTGCCACCAAAGAATCGTGAAAAAAAAAGCAATAACTATATTCGGGCGAACTTGTTATCGCGGGCATGGTTTGTGTGGATGATGCCGACGTTCTGGCGCGGCTACAAGCGGGACCTCTACGACGCCGACCTCACCAAGCCCAAAGAGAGCCACCTCTCCGACAAGCTCGGCGACCGCCTCGAGAAGTGAGTACTACCCGCTTTCCTGCTCGCGACACATCACCAGGGACCGAGTCCCGAACTACCGGCCGACTCTCGAGGACCGAGCGAACAAAGTACCCGCGTAAAATAAATGTACAACTTGACCTTTAATTTTACAAGGTGATGCGCAAAAGATAAAAAATAAAACCTTCTTTGGCTGCGTGCATGTGTAATGCAACTCAGCTTTGTTCCATCGGTCAGGGCCGAATGCACAACATTCAATATTGTAAAGGTAGGTTTTTTTAAATGCTTCCTACATTCTTAATGAGGATTATCACCCGTACGGATAGCTGGTTCAGGATAAAAAATTATCTCTTTGTCATTTACCAGTAATGTAGACAATTTTCTCTATTCAACGCATAACTTAGGTTTATATAGTCTAAGCTTTGCTATTAATAGTAAGTAGCTATAAGTGACTCAAATCTTAATATATTTTATTATTTTTCATGTGGTGATTAGGACTTTATTTTATTAGAAGTATGAATTAATACTCTTTGTTAATTAAGTCAGTAATATTAAAGCTGTAATAATAAAAATGTTCTTCGTATCTGCGTTATATCATTACTTATTATTTTTTCATGCAAATTGCGAAAACTAAATGATTTCTACTAGTAAGTCATGAAAGGAATATAATGTTTTCCGTACTGGGGCTTCTAATCCCCTTTGTCTTAACCCATATCGTCGTTGTATCGTGCGTTGTACGCACTATGATAGCTCTGGCAGTATTGTTAAATGTAAATATAATTTTAAAAACAAGATGGGTTGAAACAAAGTAGAATAGAGTTGGAGAACTTAAATAAGTGTACAGTGTTTACAAGCCGCGCCGGCTCGCCCCACCAGGCAAGTCGAAGTTGAACGGCTGCCTTGCCTCAATGTACGTTAAGTTAAGTAGTGGCGGAACAACGAGGAGTGAGAGCGCAGTTAGCGCGACCGATCAAGCGATTCTACATTGCCGCCCCGAGCTGTGGAGTGAGAGATGATGCGATAAAGACGAAATCAAAATACTTAGAATGGCAGTAAGTAAGTAGGTATGGAAGCACAATTCATAAAGGAATTAAGTACTGGAAACAAACATGCCATTACATTATTATTCAGATATTTAATGTTTTTTGGTGAGTTAGGTTTTTTTGCAATTAACATTCAAATATAAAAAAGGAAAAATAACTATACTAATACAAATAATGAACAAATTAAAAAACCTAACCTACGGGTGCCGCCGGCAGCGGGGCGGCGCTCAAGCCACCGATGGTTAGGGCTGCAGAGAGAGGAACCTCCACACAATACGTGCTGTGGCGAGGAGGAGTACTGCTTTCTGTATCTGGCCCTTGATCCAACTAGCTAGAGCAAGAGTCTCGTAAGGTGTTATTTTTACTTATTGTTATTCGTGATAAAGTGCCAGCGCTGAAAAGGTATGGTTTTACTTGCAAAAAACAAACTCAATTGGTTAGTAACATTATATAAAATAATAATCAATCAATCAATCCATAATTTATTGTTATCAGTGTTATCACATAGAGGCACATACATTGAATAAGGCAAGCAGCTTATGCGTTTAGGATCGGAGACAGCAAATGGCAGATCCGCTAGTTGGTAGTCGTTTCTACCGCGGGTTGGTCTTTGCTTGAGTTGATGCGTGGTTGGAAGCTGACTTTAGTACAACGTCTGGTGTACCCCACAGATCGAGCTTTAGTGGCATATTACTGACAATAGTCATTAATACTGTACCAAACTTCAAAGTTCTGTTGGAATCGTGTTTATATTCAGGCATAATGTAGACTGCCTCGCAGCATTTAGCTTGACTGACTATTTATTAGTCATTCATTACAAATAACTATAACGCCGCAATCATTGCTGCGACATACCTTTAGGTATTGTTTTTCTTTAGTTCCACACAATTATTGGTGGGTAATAGCAATAGCAGAGATTTTTTCCAAATTAGGAAACTTCCCATTTAAGTATTTTTTAAGATGTTTTATAAAACTAAAAACCGCCTTCAAAAACGTAAAAACCGACTTCTTTTTAAATGGCGGGTGATAATTGGTCGGTTCACCTGAAGTCGGCTTTAGGTTAAGAATATTGTGAGGCGGCGACTGCAGTTGAACTGACCAATTATTACCTGCCATTTTAAAAGAAGTTTGTTTTCGCGTTTTTGAAGACGGATTTTTGTTTTTAGTAAAAATATTTTGTTTTATATTTTTTAGTGATCCTAATAAGCTTTTATGTAGTAGGTACTTCTTAGTTGATATAAAACTTTAGGGTATTTCAAGGTCGCCGCAAGCAACGCCACGGGAAAGTAAAAGTCATATTTAAACAAATAAATGTTTTTCGTTATAGTCGCTCAACTATCTTAATCGAGATATCTCATCGCTACCCTAGAAACAGGTACCGTTGAGGAGTTCCGTTGGCCATCTGTTCAGTGGTCTTTATCATCAATTCCACTTCTTCAAATGGTACTTTCTGAATGCAAATGCTGGACTTGTTACTAAAAATACTTGAGGCGTTTCCTCAATTCCTCACGGGTTCCCTCATTAGATTCAGAATTGGTGACAATGAGACTACCAGGTAAGTACACTAAATCAAACAACAACAAAAAATAATTAAAATCGGTCTACCATTGACAGAGAAATCGGTGAACATACATAAAAAATACATACAATGGAACATAGGGCCTCCTCCTTTTTTGAAGTCGGTTAAAATGAACATATTCTGTGGGTTGGTTATTCATAAAATGGTGTTGGAGGGATTGCACGGAGACAGTACATTATAATATGCAACTATCAAAGTATCTATTCATATTATTATGTAGAACACCTGCTTTGCTATAACGAAAGGTAAAGTTGTAGCATATTGCATTTTGGATTCAAGACGAGAAAATGCTTCCCTAGTGTTTCACTTTATTGACAGTAATGGCGACCGATATAAAAATAATACCATAACGTCATTGACGTCATGGTTTTTACCATCTATTTAGAGTAGAGGCCCTGATCTAGATACCTAATTAAACCATAATGTGTCAAAGAATGAATGCGGTTTTATGAATTTCCAAGTAAAGTACAAGTCCTTATCTATTATTGAACCTTTTACAAGATTCCTTTGCATTTGTAATTGCTATAAGCGGAAAAAAAGCAAAGCTTTGGAAATGTACACATAATTAGCAGTAATTGGTTAGTATATTCTTACGAGAACTATTACACGCAGGGAAGTAAACTGAGTATCTACGTAAAAAATGTATATAAGGCCGCATTTACCCTTTTGAGACGCAACTATGGGTAAGAGTGGCAAATTTGTTGTTGTTCTAAATTACTACAACCATTGTGACTGTCATTATAATAAGAATAAAGATAAAGAGTGCTTTAAAAAATGCGGACTGATGACCTGATGAGTTTCTTCCAACGCTTATTCTGGGCAGTAGTCGTGATAAGCACTGGTAGATTTTGAAGTTGAACTTTTTGACGTTTTATAAGTGCCCCTTCAGCCCGAACTTACAAATTAGAAGTCGTGTATCTTTGAACATTCTCTTACTCGAGGCGTCTCCTAAATTAATACATAAATATAAAAAATCTATATTACCTCTAGGTACACAAAACAATTGTGTCTGTATAGCGCTTTTAACTTCTTACCCAAAGGAAACATTTTTTTACAAGAAAATTAACATAAATATACTTAGGTTAGAATAGAATAGAATGGAAAATAATTATTTGTCTTAATTTGAATATAACGTCGATTAGTACTCTAGTCATCATTTTAGGTATGGTACGTTTTACAATGAATTTCACAATCAAAGGTGTTTAAACCATTTAGATTAAAAATAATATCACGAATGTTAACTTATTAGACAAAAAAAACATTTGCAAAAAAAATACGACTGATGGTGTGTAATAACCAGATGTACAGGCGGATTGGGCATGACATGATATCCTGATGCACCGCAGCTTACGGCGTCCTGTCCTTACTCTGGACTGAGTCAATTGACTATTTCAGACTATGACTAGGAAACCGGCGTTCCCTTTTAGTTGTTCCCTTTTTGTTGGGTTGGTTGAGAATGCAAGTGTACACGGGTCGTAAATCCCACTTACCATCAGGTGGCGTGTGAGCTCGTTTGCCTTCTGTATGTGTTAAAAAAGAAGTAATAAATGTACTCGTGGAACAAAACTACTTATTCCAGCCCCGCTGCTGCTCGTGCGAGAACGAACCAATGCGCAGAGGTGGCGCGCCGCCGTTACGCTGCCGTGGCGACTCGCGTGGCGGTACAGATGTAGTGAATAATCCTTCCCAACGTTTTTTGTCGGATAAGTTAGTATTTATCTTGCTTTTTCAATTACCTTCAGTACCCATCACTAAGCCAACTGAGAAAGCAAGAGCAATACGACATCTGTACATAGGTAGGTACATACGCATTGATTACGGTGACGGAAACAAGGCCAAGGCTTCTTTATGATAAAACGGCCATAACGTTATAGCTTCCAATATCGAATATTTTGGAAACAACATTGTTCCTCGAATATCTTTTGATAATATTTACTTTCTGGCTAAATGTCGAATGGCTGTACGGGTGTAATGCTATTCCCATATGTCAATATTGAACAGTACAACGAAACTGACGAATTAACGGAGTCAAATACTTTTAGGGATCTGCATTCAAAATCAATGTCTTTGAGTTTCTAAATGATTTAAAAAAATGTGAAAGTATCTCCCTACTCTTGCAATCCTTTCAATAATGATCATAATTGAATTGACTTATAACAGTTTTAACTATTACCTAGGGTTTATTACCGATAATAATGTGATCTTACAGTTAAGATCACATTATTATCGGTAAACTTGTTAAATATGATTAAGACAGTTCTTAATCATATTTAACCGTTACTATAAAGATATTTTCTTGTTTTTAATTCTTTTTCAATTTGAAAGGTCTACAGGATCTTTAGGCGAACTATAGGTGTATATAAATTTAATACACTCGTCAAAAAACCATGCCTTAAAAAGTGTCACGCTGTACTTTATTGCTTATTTAACAGCTACGTTAGCGCTACCTTTTGCAAACATAAAATAATTGTAAAACATGATCGTTATATCTTTGCTTCATAGTCACGAGTTACAACCTCAGGGACTGTAAACCCCCGTTAGTTGGCTCTTTTAATTTTGCATAAATTTAAGATTGTGTTTATTCATTGTTATTCGCTAGGAGCCCACACGGCGGGTCCGTTGTATGTGGACATCAGAAAGCTTGGTGCGGAACATTTCGAGCGACTGACCCGACTCATTAACGGCACATTTCTACGACCATTCGAGTATCTGCCATTGCAACCCCTAAATAATCCATATTTTGATTTAAAAGATATTTATTATACGTCTATGGGAATAAATATAGAGAAAAAAGGGGGTAAATATTTTACTGCAGGTTGTTATTTTTTTTAAATTACTAATCAAAATATTATAGTGCAAATAGTCCTTACAACCTTTTTAATAGACGAAACCAAATATCTGGGATTATATATAAGTAGGTATCATCAAAGCTGGCGATGCTGGAGGTCGCAGATTCTCGTGAAGTCATTAGCTCAGCAGAGAAAGAGGCCTTCGCCCTGCGCCCGCGGCGGGCACGGCTGCGGGTACATGAGAGTAAGCATAGACGGAAAGACGTGATTGCGTAAATCTGATACGTGCCATGAATATTTAACACCTTTATTTATTGATGGTAAAATCTTATTAACAAAGTATTTCCACGTCTTATAAGCGTTACGTGGAAAATCGTAAATGTGAAATCGATTTTCTTGTTATATTTTTTTTAAGGTTTAAAATAGTACTACTGCACCATAAAACATAATACGAGTACTTACACCAATAAATAAATACTTAATAAATATCCAATGGCAAATTAATGTTTGCGTTAAATATAAAACCTTAGAATTATATACATACACGTATGCGTGCATGAACAACATCCAATCCGCGGTCATTACACAACTGTTTGCCCATACCGGGGCGGGGAGTAAACTGCTATTGCGCTAGCTTTGTGGACAATACCAAAAAAATACAATCAGATACCAAAACCATCGAAATCGGCATTTCTACAATATTCCAAAAACATCGATTAATGAAGAATCATGACAACGTGCCTTTAGAACGCCGCACCTTGGAATCTTAATAGTTACTCGTGGTTAAAGAAAGAGAAAATGACAACTTAAATAACTGCAATCGTGAACACGTTTGGAATTTAATGTGGCAGTTTAATTCATTGTACTTTCATCAAGTCACCTACTACCGATATGAATTTTAAAATGGTACCCGCTTACGTACACCGACCGTTCGTCAAATATTTGCCGATGACTCGTAAACAAATCTCGTGTACTTGTTGTTTTATTTATTAAATTACCGTACCGTGCTTAGATCTTGACGGTATGTTATTTATGATAGCTATTATTAAATCAACGCTTCATGGCGACCCGTCTAACAGGTACTTAAAATACTTGTGTTGTGCCTATCTATGTGTCGTGGCGCATGAGCGCTTGTCTCATAAATAATTAATCGGTCTAAACACAATGCGCACTTCGAGTGGCGAATAAAAACTAGACCGAATCCCCTTATTCTAGTTTATTTATAAGCGCGAGTATGGCTGGCGCGTATACATGATCCCCGCCCAGGGTGCATTTACCCCGGGAGACGTGTTTTTATGCTATATTTTTTATGGTTTCGCGACGATGAACTATTTATAGCTACCTCATTAGCTGGAAACTGGTCTCCGAGCTAGCCTAGGGCTTTTTACTAGAGAAGCTAAGCTCGCCGTCAGATTTACCTATCCCTTAAGTTAATAGCTAGAATGTGGCGCCGGCGCCGGCTGCCGGCCTAGCTGCAGGCGCGGCGCGGCTGCTCTCTTTTTGCGTTTCTTAAATGTTACATGTTCGTATGCCTACATCTCTACTCCTTTATCAAACATAATAAAGCTTCATTGAAGTGGTTTTAAATAATTTAAAAGTAGTGACTACTTACTACGTAACTAAAAAGAATATGTTTTGGTCACGTAGGAGCCTGTGGGCTTGAGACAGTAGAATTTGTGATGAAATTGGGATAGACCAAAAAAAATACTGACGGTTTTTACATTATAATTCGAAACTGAGTAATTTTAAGAAAGAAATTTCATTAATTGTGTATTTGACCCAATAGTTGTGATTTGATGACATTTTAAATTTGGGTTGGCATTTTCTAATAAATCACAACAATCAAATGATATGTAATAATAAAAAGTTATTGTAATAGTGTATTAAAATATACTATTTCAAGCAGGTTTCGCCTAACCTGTAAAATACACCTAGGAAGACTGCAAGCCGAAAACGAAAGTCAAACAAAGGTTGAAATACTTTTGTCAAAATATCCGAAATAGGTAAATAATTCATAAAATTAATAATGCACAAAGGCTTTAAAACCCTATACCTCGAAATTGTTTTCAAATTAGAGCAATTGTAAAAATATGAACCATCCCAAAATTAGGTACTTCTTAATAATAATTCTACAGTTCTAGATGTTAAGTCCGTTTGGTGGGTAATTAGGGTAAAAAAAGGCTCGCTGGCAATGGCAGTCAGCTAATGACGATTAAGTCGTTTCTTAGTGATGATTTCTTATACATATACTCGTACCGTTTGAAAAAGGAACGAGTTAATGTCTCTAATTATTTCTTTGAGTAGGTACAACGCCGGCAAGATGTCACGGCTCTAACCATGCTTATGAAACTTAGATTAATGATAATGAACATAATTATGTTTTCTTTAAGCGGCACGTAATAAAGTAAACTAAACATGGATATTTATATTATTTGGCTGTCTTCGATCAACCTACCGTATATAATTTAAAGAAATATTTGTGTATTCTTTATACATCGTTACTATTCGGTCCTTAACATAAAAACATTTTTTTTGAGAAGAAGCAGTTGATCCTCCCGAGAGAATGTGGCCAGTTCGCATGGTTTCGGATCAATCGGACCGGCGGTCGTGCCAGATACCCAAACCGGATACGCGAGCAGTCAGAACGGGCAAGTCGGAGCTCGAGTATCCGCGCCCGCGGCGCCGGCGCCGGGGCCGCAGCCTGCTTTAACCATTATAGTATACGGATTATTTATAAAATCTATTTTCGGTTCCTGATACCAGTCAAACTGTTAAAGCATTTAAAAACATATCACTAGCCCGTATCACGTCTGATTACATGAATCACGAGATATTTTAATTCTTAATAAAAAACGTATTAAACTAATGATATTTTAACGCTTATCAATATCTGTTTTTAATTTGGAACGTGTTGCTTAATGAATATTAGATTTGGAAATTAAAATGAGTAACATACTCGTAGATCACTTTCTAAGAACTCGAGTCGACCTCAATAGATAGCTAAAAATCCCTGGCTGACATCGGACGACGAGGATGTTGCGCACAAACAAGCACCTACGCACGTCTCGTCGGTAGACCATTCGACGTTTAACTTAACGCTAATATCCCGAAGTACCAATTAATAATTCTTAAACTATGGGAACACTGGTTTAAAACTGGTTGTAAAATTAAAAACGGGTCCTCTAGAATTCAGGACGATGTACCTATTCAAATTTAATATAAAATAAAAATAAATACACACCAATTACATGAGAAATTAATTTGATAAGACATTATTTTAGGTAGCGCATTAAAAAAAAAAATATGCAAAAAAAATACTACCCTATTTCTTGATACATAGGGTTCTGTCCCAAAACAGAAAAATTGACCCTTGTGATACTTACAACTTCGTCCGTCCCTATATGTGTATTTTATACATAATACCTTCATAAAATACCCAATACATTTTACATAGTTCTTTAACTATTTACTAATGATATTAATTTGAATGATTGCCTACGTATTTAACCTTATTGCATAATAATATTAAAAATATTATTATGAAGAAAATCACAATGCATTTTGACACTCTTTTCAAAGGGAACCGAAATAGGGAGGCGGTCAAAATAACAAGCTGGATATTATTATAAGAAGGCTTGTGTTTAAACATTATTAAGGGAAAAGTAGAAATAATGACATTTGATAAAAGTAATGTATAGTGTACCACTTAATAAATAATACATAACTTTATTAATTCGCACAACACAAGTGTAATGCATTTATCAGGAATTCATTAAATGTAAGAAATGAAACTAGTACCTTGCAGCAACAGCCATCGAAGTCTAGCCGCAGCCGCACACGTCGCACATAATCATTAAGACTATGATTAATTACATTTCTGCATACCTTCTCATAAATATTAGTTTACTCGTACTTAAGAATTCAGGACTAACAAGTCAAAAATAAAATAGAGAAGTAAACTGACTGTAGTTAGGGCTCTTTTATTTAAGTAACTAGTCAACGTAGGTAAATGCTATGTAGGTATGTGTTTTTTGCTTTCTTATGAAAAGACTATTTTACCAAACTCAATACAAAGTTAGCATTGTTACAAACTTTAAAAAAAAAATGTTAAGGCAAACCTTTTATTTTTACATTTATATTATCTTTTTTTTAAGTATATCCTTGTGCATCCCTGCGCACTAATAAAGGCACCGCGACTATCCATGAAACTTTTGTTTACTCTTTTGGATAAAGAAACAAAACTTCAGTTTGAAATATTCATTAACTTGTGTTACTCGTAGGTACTTGCCGTTGCCGTAATTAATACGTCTACCATTTTTTTATAAATGTTGTGTTTAACAGCCTGTTTGTTATCACACAAATATTATGAATGTGAAAGTTTGAAAGTTATGATGTTTAGATGGTGGTCGCCGGTGCACGCCGCGCGGCGACTGTGTAATATCCGAGGCAACAATAAAGGGACGTAAATAATATTCCAATGCATGCGAGTCCAGCACGCAACCGCCCTTCCCAGCCGAGGCTTCTCCGGTGCTTTTCTTCAACAATGTTAGAATATTATCGAAGCATCGTCTCAGATTATGTACTAGTTTAGTTACTACGAAGCATCGTCCCAAAATTGCCTTAAAAAATATACATTACCGCCATTTGTTTTAGTACTTACCTACTACTACTATTTAATTTAATCAATGGAGCAAATTGACTGTAACAGACAGATGTACCGACACGTGAGAGATCCTATAAGGATTCCGGTTTTTCCTTTTCAGATTGACCCTAACAAATGTTAACTATTTGATACACTTTCATACGCAGTAAACGCCAATTATAAAGGTTTACCTTTTTAGTCTGATAAACAAAAAAGTTAAATAAACAGAGGAGAACATTGATTGTACGAGCGTTATGGTATTCTGAGTTAGTTATCCTACTCCAGACACGGTTTTAAAAAGTAAAAAATCCGGTCAAGTGCGAGTCAAACTCGCGCATGGAGGGTTCCGTATTTAAGATAATATGCTTGGTAACCGCAAAAGAAAATACTAATTTTGTTATGAACTTTATTTTCTATGCAATAAGGTCTATTATAGATATTTTCAAAGTATTTTTGTGATTTCTCAAAAACTGTGAATAATGAACACTTATTTTATTTCCCTCGTGATCATAAAATACAAGTAATTATCTACGTCAGGATTTTTTCATATTTTTTTATTTATAAACTTCCGCAATAAGGGAACGGTAATTTTTTGTACAAAATTTACATCACAGAATATTTTAATAAAATATTTTTGAAATGTGCAGATTATATGACAATGACACCCCATTTGCTATAAACAAACCACTTTCATTTTTGAACCCCCCATTCCAGACCCCTTTTCAATTATATGATATTTTTACAACAGTAGGTATTTTAACATCACCTAGGTGGAATTTCCGAGCATGTCAGGAAATATACTCATTTTTTGTCGAATATCGTACTTTAGGTACTTACTTGCATCTTCGACTTGTGTGAGACGTGTACGTGTTTTGTGGAAAATACCAGTAGGTAAGCTCTGACGTAAGTCCTTGCCTCGCTCGTATCAACCTTAACGAAAACTTACGCCAGCTGCAAACTGTTACTTAGTACCAATTCACCGAACTAAGTTACCCACTTTACAGACGACTAGAGCGATAACAGCTAACAGAGTTTGGTGAAATTGGTACGACTGTTAGTGTTAGCTTACAAAAACAATTCGTTTTAATTTAATCACATTCGGTAGGCGTTGTAAAATAAAATTCTTAAAAGGGAAACGGTAAATATCTTCATTTTTATTAAGAGCAACAGGAGGTTATTTCACTCTATGAATCAAGTCATAACGTGATAATTATGATTATCATGAAAGTACAACCTCCATCGAATGATATTGCACGGTCGGCACGGACTAAAGCGAGACATTATCAAACTTTACTATTATTTTCATCCTACAATTTAATTATATAATTAAAAAGAAAATCTGTTAGAGGGGTATTCTTTTTATAGTGGTGATTATTATTTACATCTTTAATATTTGAGTAGCTCAGTTTTATTTTAATTTAAGTAGCTTAGTTTAACTTTAATTTAAATAAGTTTAGTTTTAACTTTTAATTGTACTACAATTTAATTATAAAAATAAATGTAAATGTTTTCATTGAATTACCAGATAGAATCGGAAGATCGTGATACTGCATGTTCACCTTTAAGTGCTCCGATATGTGCGATGTCGATTGTAGACGGCAGGCAGCAAATGTTTATTTTTTACTTTCATATGTTATTATGTTGAATAAATATGCTAGTGTTTAACTTACTAAAAGGGTATAGCGATATACAAAAAATTGCCTGCTATTTAAAATAATTTATTAAATAAAAGTAACCTCGCCTACTTACTATTACAAAATGGCGGAGTTATTTAGAAAGACGACTATTTTATCATCTGTGATGTGATGATGTTTTCAAAGTCATACATAATAGGCGAACTTCATTCAAACATAATGCAAACAAACAATCGTAATACGATATATTTATTTCACAGTATAAGAATTCTACCATTGCTTATTACAGTTATTACCTAGACCTTATTTAAGATAAGACTTCATGCATGACCCCTGTTTGTAGACTAGATTTACTTAACACAACCAGATTAAATTTGTTGAAATGGCCGATTCCATACTTCCTATCATGAGTTTCTACATTAAATGTTGATGCCGTCGTTTTGAACTTCTTGGAAAACCTCACCACATAAATGATTAACGTAAATTATTCATCACACGTAACTCAAAAGAGAAATGGTCTCATTAATTATATTAATTTCATCATAAGAATTACAGTCAATTTATAAACAAATAATTTTGACATGCCAACAGCTGTCTTCGAACGTAGGCGTCAGCTAGATATCTAAATTCTACTTATAAAATAAAACATTGAAGAGGTTTCATAGTTTATGTAAAACCACAAAAGAGGTTGATATAGCGCAATTCGGACCGCATTATGGGGTCAAATTAAGGTAATTTCTTAATTTATCTAAATCGATCGATCGATTTAAAAAGCCTATTCCTCGAAATGGATTATACATTTTCATAATTTTTTGAAGATTGGTGTGTACAAGTTCAACATTGCACCAGCCTTACATGAGTTATATCTGCTGCACCGGGTCAACCAAGCCTAAATGTGACACAAGTCGCTCGTGGCTCAAATCATTTGGATCGGCGTAAGACACAAACATCATCTGACCTGTTGAATCTGAGGATAACATCATTCTGCAAGAAAAGGTTCTAGAAGATCATTTTCACCTCAGCAGCTCAAACAATCAGGTATTGCTGCTTAAAAACAGTGAGCAAAATTTAATTTTGCTGCGAGCGAGAGGCAAAGTAGCTTTTTAATTTTTTTTTTTAAATGCCGTGAGCAGTGCTGGGGCTACTCACAACATTCGAAAAAATTGAACTTCAGTTTGTTCTGTCACTTTCACTTCGATAGGAAAAAAGCGAGAGATAGAAACAACTTGATTCGAAGTTTGATTTTCGAATTCCACACATAGTAGGCCCACAAAGAAACGCACGTTCGGATGCACACATAACCGAACTCGGCCTATGTACTGATGTGTATATAGATGATATCACTGTCAGCATGTTATTGGTTTTCTCGGAAACGTAGCGTAAACAATCTCGAATATTTCAAGGTGTACACATCCATCTGGTTTTTACGTTTACATAAACCAAATACGTGGTGAATGTAAATGGCAAAATATATATGTTTAAATAAGGCGTTACGACACTATATCTAAAAGCAGTTAAAGTTTAATTCGTTGGAATGAGGTAGAATCAAAGTTTCGATACCTATAGTGTGCACTCGTTCAAATTTATAAGCAACGTTTGGTTTCAATTTGACCAGCGTACCAATATATATAAAAAACTTTTACGTCATTACTTCAAGCTTTGGTAATTTTATGATAAGATGTTGTATAATGTCGGTATTAAAATAAAAAAAAACTCAAGAAACTCTATTCGAAGAAAATACAACAGACTTGTAAACTGTATTCAGTTTATCATAACATATTTGCAACCCTTGCTTCTGATCGCTTCTAGAATCTTATATCGCGAGTAGTTAGAGGCACCTTAAATAAACGGCCAGGTGTCATTGCTCACCGATGTCAATTCCGAATAATATTTTGCAGGTATCTAATTAGAACCTACTAAAATAATGGAAACTAAACACGTAAATCATAAACCAAACAATGCAATTATCGACTGCCAAGTAAGACGCCCAAATTGCCAAAAACACGCCTACGAGTATCACAGTCATCACAGACATATAAATGCAGGGATTTATTATCGCCATGACTAAAAATAATCACGACGTAAGTAAGTACGAATATATCAATATATCAATGATGCTGTGGTACTACGCACTCGTTATGTTTCGTCTCCACGTAGGTACTACAAGCTTGCTCTTCTTTTTACGTTTAGGCGAGGAAGTACGAACACGTGGCACATATATAACATGTAGCTTTAGCCTAAAGTTCAAGTTATTTACTGGTAGGTATGCTAGTTAGGCATTATATGGAATTGACGCGGCGGCTTACGATTTTTTTCTAACATGGCCATAGCGTGGCCACAGCCCATAAGGTTTATAAATACGTCTTTGTTTCCTGTGTTATTCAGTAAACGTTCCGGGTAATTGCGATTACCCCGATGTTTTCCCATTGGTTAATACGATGGCAGCGTCGCGCCGATAACTGCCGGTACGCAGGAACCGGACTCTCATTAACCAATTCAACATGGTACTTTGGACCCGTTCGACATAACGCATCAAAACATAACCGACTCAAAACTAGTTGCCACCATTTACTCGTATTTCACGCTATTGATCTAATAGACAGATCAATTTTAATAACCGTTTTCGGAATTTTTTCTCAATGTTTAAATAATCCGGTCAAGTGCGAGTTAATCTCGCGCACCAAGGTTGTTTTGGTATAGAAAACTATAATCAGGTCCAAAGAAATGCTTAATATTATTTTGAACTTTATTTGATACACTATAAGATCCATGTCGGCATGCCTAAATTTTGACACAAATTTACATTTTTGAATATTCGTAAATATTATGTATATTTTTTTAGATTTTTAGGACTATAAACCAGACATTTTTTGTATTGTTTTACTAAAAATCAAAAAATATAATGAAAAATCACTTTTCTCTTTATCTACTTAATTTTCTATCGATCCCATTTTTCAATTGCTTTATCGTTATTTGTATATTTTTAATACCAACAATACATGCGTGCAAGTAGGAAAGTTTTAGAACTATACTAAATTTCAAGTAGTTTTATGTCTTATGTACTTACTACATAACAACACAGAACAAGAAATATTACAAACCATAAGAATAAAACTTTATAACAATACTGTTAACAATTAAAAGTTAAAACTAAACTTTATTTAAATTAAAATAAAACTAAGCTACTCAAACATAAAAGATGTAAATAATAATCACCACTATAAATCATCCATCTTTTTTACCATTTTGGTCCGGAATAATAATAAAATCGTTTTTAATGTATTTTTATAGGTACAGGTCATGATGATGTTTCTGAGAAGGCAATTTGTCGTTAGAATCCTCCGACGCAAAGTAGGTAAAGATAAGGATGTCAAAATTACATTAACTGGTGGCGGCATCCTTAGCTACTAGGTACACGTTCGTTGGCGAAGATTGATTCATCAATAAGCGTTTTAAAACTAGATTCGGTGAACTATTTAACTTGATGTTTCTTGTAAGACAGGTCAATTACTTATAATGGGTAATGATTAGGTACAATTCTCGGTTACTTTGCCCCCAAAATAAAACCTTCAAATTATCATAGCTCTGGAGTGCCTGAGAGCACACTCTGGCCGTAAGTCCACGAGAGCGCAAGTTATCAGCTGGAGGTACTGAAGGATCTAGAAGTCTAAATTAAAAAATTAAAAGTTAATTAAGTTAATTAAGTTTAAATTAAAAGGTGTTCAAAATTATTTTACTTTTAAAACCTGCCACTAACGAGAAATATAAAATTGTAATTTTATATTTGTCCACATACAACCATACTCGACCCAGTTCCCTCCAATTGAGTTCTCAAATATGTTGGTCCGTCCGCACTTCAGACGCAGACTGTATGCCTGTTCGAACTGTAAACACGATGTTTATTGTGTGATAGAGAGTGTTATTGAGAGTGGTTGTTAGCGAGCGCCGCGGCCGCGACCGAATTCTCCGCGTGTGGGAGGTTTGTGCGACACTTGACCAAGGCCTAAATTCTGTGCAAAAGCGGTTCGTCGCCCAAATGGTGGCTTAATTTTACTATAAAAATATCGATAAGCTTTCATTCAAGTACAGTCGTCATACCTATATCTTTTTACGTACTGGACTTTATAGTATACACATAAGTAAATAGCTGACAGATCATACAAGTGCAAGTACCTACTATATTATCAAAAAATCTGATAGTGCCCTTGCTATCAGATATGCGTAACTAATAAACAATGTCACAAGTGTACTGTGGATCCGCGAGCCGCGACTCGGCCGGCGCGCCGGCGTGCGCGCCGCCGCGCCGCCTCTAATGGGAAGTGTTAATAACGCCGACGGACGAGCGCCTTGTGCGGCGGCTTGTTAACGCGTTACTTTTGTAAATACAATTACGCTCCTTACGCCTTACTCACGCTTTACTCGGCTCCTAATTCCAATTTTCCTATTGAAACCAATTGGACAATTCTCTAAACGTTGATAAGTTTGACATGAAGTAAGCATGATTTCATGCGGCTGGGATGCATGTTGTTAACATTCGTATACGATTCTTCCGCATACGGACCTATAGAGTAAATGGAATATATCTACATATAGGTAGTAATGTCAACCCGTTTTACCTAGAGTTTAGATTCTAGGCAGTAAATCCTAAAAGTTGTTGAACATGCATTTCAGGCATTACCGAGATATCCTCATACATCGTACCTACTTTCTTGGGACGATTTGCAAATTTTGGGAATGTTCCGGAACTTGCACATCACAAGTCGAACTGATGATATTGATCTAATAGACAGTTTGTAGAAAGGTTTGTATACTTAGCGTTATCGTTACGCCTCTATTCCATCTTGTTTTAATCCATATGGTTATAACATTGTTAACGTTATAGTCACTCTTAATTGTTAAAGCGGCCGTATCGACAACGATATGGATTAAAACGAACTTTATAAAATAAGTCCCAGCGGAGCTGACTCTAACTATTTATACACAGCTCAATTTGTCTTAAAAGACCGTTAAAATAAGCAATATTATTGGATCAAAACAAATAGAGACAATAGATAAGTATGAGATGATATATGTATGAATGCCATAGATTTACGCAATTCCATTAAGCAGTGGTTTCCTCATTTCTATATCTACAGACCATGGGTTTACCGCTTGGGTGTGAACACCTAGGAAGTGTGGCGTTGTTCGCTTCCGTGTCGATAGTCGTTTTATAGTCGCAAGTAAATCCGTTGGTGCGGATTAGTGAGTCATCGACGCAAGGTTGCCATCGACAGTCTATGCTGAGCATGACCTAGATAAAGGTATCCTTCGTCACAATTTGTTCACATTTTCAATTTTTTGATCAGGGCTATACAGGCTGCTAAAGAAACTCAAAAACTCAAACCCAACTCACGACTTGCTTGACAAACACTCACTGCACTACAACAGACATAACCAGTATAACTTTTTGTCAAAAACATTAAATCATATACAATTTTGGAGGTGGGAGGACCTTGTGCAGGGTCCGTCCGGGTTGGTACCACCATCTTATCCATTAACCTACCGCCAAGCAGCAGTGTTCGCATTGTTGTGTTCCGGTTTGGGGATAAGACAGCCGGTGAAATGACTAGCATAGAGGCATTCCATCTTCGGCCTCAGGGTTGGCAACGCATTTGCAGTCTTAGGATTGCGGTCTTATGAATGCGAATGTCTATGGGTCACGGTTTCCACTTGCCATCGGGTGGCCTGTGTGCTCGTTTGCCTTCCTATGATATAAAAAAAAAAAAAAAAAAAAAAAAAAAATTCAATTTACCATTCCCAACTAGCGAAACAGTCTTACAATGCGTACTTTGTACTACAGGGTGCCTCTGACCTTAGGGCTTTAAATGCATAGATCATTTCTACTCCTGAAACTAAACTTCTTTTGTTCTGTAAGTTGTTAAAAATATGTTCAGTTTAAATTTATTTTTTATCATACAAGTTAAATCTAATTTTCAATGTACGCGATCCAATTCTCCATTTTCCTTTAGCCCCCGTACCAAGGTAATGTCGCCCCCGTACCAAGGTAATGTCGCCCCCGTACCATGAGATAGTGATTACATGGCCAGTATGTAATACATTGATTTTACAATTAGACTTTAACATCAATTAGTTATCTAAATTTAAGTTATTTTTTCATGTTGCAGAACAAAAGTAGTTCAGTTTAGCGAGTAGAATCGATCGTTGAATTTAAAGCCCCAAGGTCAGAGACACACTGTATAATTGAATCTCGGAAACGGCTCCAACGATTTTCATGAAATTTAGTATTCAGGAGGTTGTTTGCCAACACTTTCATCCAGGTACTTTAATCTTATATCAGCATTTAGTTTAGGACTATTCTGTATAGCTAATATAAACTTGCCACTCCTACTAAAAGTCACAATGCATCTTAAGCCATTTAGTCTTATATTATTAAATCAAATCATGTATTTATACATAAATATCAGCATTAAACGCACGATTCGCAAGCATTTTCTTGATTACCTTTAATATATAGTTTCTGCATTGTGATGAAATAGTGGGTAAGTAAGAACCTATATAATGATCGTGTCATTAAAAGTAAATATATTTATTTGTATTTATTATTAGTTTATTTGTGACTAAAATATTATTTTTATTATTTCCTTCTCAGCACCAACCTTAAATTGTTTCTGTTTAACCCATTGGCTAACTGGTATAGAATGCCTTAAGGCATTTAGTCTGCCATTTGTACCTATTTTGTGTATTTTGTGCAATTAAGTTTAAAAAAAAATATATATAGTTAAGGACTATTCATTGTTTGTTCGAACAACAATGTAACGGATTGTACTGCGGTTTTCACTAACATTAAGATAGTTTCTTGCGGAATGTTTATATGTACAAATACATTATACTTTTGTAACAATTAGATAAAACTGTACAGTTGTCGCAGAAAGGCAATTCGACTGAACCGGTTCGTAAGTGGCTCTACAATTAAAGATCGTGATGGTGGTGCTAGGTCACGCTTGACAGTGCGCAGGCACGCCGCGCTCCCCGCGCCGCGGCGCGGGCGCCTCTCTTTGCGTAACAAACGAGTCGTGACACCTGTTGCGTCCCGTGGCCCTGCCTCGGCCATTCAACACTTCGAAACATAATCAATTCACACCGTTCACAGTACTTATCATACAGGTATATCTATAATAATAAAATTCTCTTCAGAATGGGTTCTGATACAGTACTTCATTGATACATTCTGCACAAGAAGCGAGTTCATACAGGATATCTGCAATATACTTCGGCTGGACCGATATTACTTACTGGGGTCAGTACGAGTTGTGGGTCAGAAGGTCAGCGCCGTCGACGTACACCCTAACTAGACAAATAGAGTTATAAATACATTTCAAAATGATTAATTACACTAAAAAGTTTAAAACTTGTCTTGCCTGCCATGCGAAATAATGAGAATAAATAAAGTATAAGTTCCTAATTCAATAAAAATGGGCTATTTGTTTTTTATACTTGTCTTGTAATTTGATGAAAAGCCGCGGTTATGTGTCAAAATATATGGTCATAGTTTGTTAAAATACCTCCTAACTAATAAATTCATAGTCAAGCAGATGTAACTTAACAACGCCACCAGCAATAGGTACCTACCGTTCGCGTGACTACGCCGTGGACACGATAAGACTAAGTTCAAATAGGTGATCAAAAATCATTATGAATCTGAATAATTTAAGGGATGCATGTGCAACTTGGATGGAAAATATGCAACCTTTAACAATGTGAAAATTGTTCGTCTTTACTCTGTTGCTCCGCTCGCCTCTGAGTGGAGATGCGCCGTTAACATTGTGTAGGCAACACCACTCCACTCGAAGGTAGCCGAAGCGACTCAGATTGGATTTGCGAGGCGGCCGCTCCAGTCAAATTTTTACTTAGGCGCTCTCTTCATTGTACTTGGAAGTGAATGTTGAGCCGCCTGCTTATAACGAGTAACGGCTGATTTTGTCCTTCTGTAGATACCTACAATAAATTCTAGCTAATAATTATTAGCTCCACCTTTCTAATTACAAAGAAAATGAGAGTGATAATAACTGACAGATATTTTTATTAGCGGATTGTGCAGTCATAGTGACAGTCACAGACGTCGCAGTCATACAGTGTGTAAATCCAATGCGAGAAAATATTTTAACGACGGTTAATATGCATCCAAATTAACATAAAAGTTGTATTTCTTATTTTCATACAAATTAATTTGCCTGCAATCAACTGAGCCTTAAATCTTCGTTTACATTATATATTGCTGATCAATGGGATCTTTAAAAAATAATTGCGCTCTATATATATATATTAGAGTTATTAACGAAATTCCACATTTACATGACTTGTAGACCCATAACCTACGTCTAGTTTAATTGTTTGCTCGTATTACATGCACACACCCTTTAGATATTTTATTGCCCTAAGTTGTACAAAAAGTCAAAACAATTTTACATGCTTCAACATTCACCAGCCTCTATTGTACTGCGTAAAAATCACGTAAAAATCACGTAAAAATAATTTTGCCTTTGAATGTTTTGACAGCTTGTAATTACTTGACAGTAATGGCGGCCGAACTAAAGCCCGTAACACGTCACATGCGCCGCCGCCGCGGTCAGTAGGGGCGCAAGGGCGATGCCATTTTATTTTATTTAACAACTAACATATTTTACTGATTAACTACCAAATTTAAAACTAGTTTTCCACGGACGAAGCGAGGCGAGACAAAGTTAGACAAACAATGCATGTCCCTCCTCACGCATTTTCGGTGGGAATGAGTTTTTTATACTATTTAAATTCCTACGCAGCCTAGACTCGCCTCGTCTCGCCTCGTCTCAACTCACCTCGTCGGTGGAAAAGCACCTTAAGACAACGTCACCGTAGCTGACAAAAACCGCATAAAACCCGGAAAAAAGTAGGATAGGAGATAGGAACATTCAGTCTGTAGGTATAAAGCTGTATTAATAAACTTGTTAAATTTATATATTTTATTTAATGATAGTTTTGCACTGTTCGTCCCTCTCATGCTTCTGGATAACAATGCAGATATAACTTAAATAACTTAAATGCTAACACACGTCATGAGGTGCGCAACGTGTTGCCCGCCACTTGGTCTCGGGTGACACGAGAATTTGGGATAGCCCCTCTATTCTACTCCACTCTGTTTTTATAAACCAACCTGGTTTCCGAAATCATATTTCTGTTTAAAATTTGGCGACCTTAAGGCGCTCTTACACTAGGTGTCTCTTAACCAAAGACGGTCGTCCGCAACTTCCCCGTGCAACAGAGTTCAATTTGCAGGGGGAATTCGCGTACACGCGCCCTTACTGTCAAGTGAATAAAAGGTTCAATTTGATGACACTAATCGGTATAATTGTATAAAATAAAGCGGAATAGAGACCCTGGCGGTATATTAAAGTTACCGCCTGTTTCTATTGTTACGGTCCCTGGTGCTGGCTAGACTCTAATTATGCTAAATTATTACTTATCTCCGTAAGTAATCAATCATTTTCATAATAAATAACCAAATGACTATGCAAATAAATTTAATTGAACACTGTGGTCGACTGTTTCCATAATCTTAAGCATTATTTATTTGCCCGCCAAGCGAATTTAATTCATAATAATTAGTAGATGTTGTTACTGTTACATTATTTTTAGGAATAGCAGCGTTATTATTTACTATTTAGTATTTTACGCAATATTGTAATGTAGATGTTTGAAGGTTGTTTGGATCATGGCTTGAACTGCCTACACTACGTAGTAGGTCTTTGTCGTAAAAATAGACAATTCACGAAAAAAATGCGTGAAAGCGATTACTAGCCGATTAATCTCTATCTCATCTCTAAGCAGCCTTAGCCTCTTTTGTCTGGGCCTCTTTTTTTCTCATCATACATTAACAAGCTGTACTTTTATCCAAGTATTATTTATTAAGCATTTTGACTTCGCAGCATTATAAAAAGGGACTTTAATGTAAGGTGCTGTTGTTGGTTCCAGTCGAGCTGCTTGTCAGTGATGGTCTTGAGATTACAAATGTCCGTCGGCGTCAGGGCCGCAGGGTACTTATCATTAGGGTGCCTATGTGGGCGTGTCTTTCTCCGTGCCATAAACAACAGATTCCATAAACATATAGGTATTCCTTGTCTGATAAATAAATCGTTGTGCGGCCGTAATGCGTATTAAAGTACATACCTAAGCTAGATTGCGGCGGTGTTAACTGTTAAGCAACCACTCGTCTTGTCCCTAGCGCAGTGCCTGCAACACAATTAACTGATAATCACTTAATCCGCCGTGCTAAGTTACGGTTTGTGTAAAGTAGATAATAGTCTCCCATCCGTGCTTGAAATTAACGTAAACCGAGCTTCTATCCAACTTTGTGTTGAACCTTCTGATAACATTTTTTTTACGTTTTCTTCACCGATTTATATTAAAGCTGGCTAGATATCGTCACGACAAAATATCTAAACAAGAGAAAAATATACCTATTAGACTAAAATGTTACTCACGATTGGAGAGTGAAAATTAATCTTTTTTTTTAAGTAATGAATGATTCTTATTGACGCGTAGGTACCTATAGTCCATTTCAAATACGAAGGCCCAATGCACTTGAAACTTAACAATAGGGCTCATAATGTTTGCCTTTTGTTATCTTTTGTGCTCCTAATTAGATAACAAAAGGCAAACATTATGAGCCCTATTGTTAAGTTTCAAGTGCATTGGGCCTTCGTATTTGAAATGGACTATACCTAGTATTAGATACCTTCTTTTTTTATGTTCAGGGGTAAAAATTACATTAGTAATAAAACTTGTATGTAGGCTCAATAACGACCGTAGGAATGCAGAGCTATGTATGAGAAATCGCCAATGGTATGGTCTGTGATTCTGATTAGCGGCCGGCCGCTAGCCGTCACCTTCAGAACGAGTCCGCGTTGTCCTCTTACGTCGTCAAGCTGCTACGTTATTCCTTAATTCCTTATCCTGTCGATGAATCTTCCGAAGTACCAACCAAACCTTGATTATAAAAAAACGGCCAAGTGCGAGTTGCAGTTGGAGTCGCGCACGAAGGGTTCCGTACCAATATCTTTACAACATTAGACACAATACCAGTTGCCGTTATTAATATCGATCAAAAAACGGCCAAAAAGACACGTTTATTGTATGGGAACCCTACTTAAATATTTATTTAATTCTGTTTTTAGTATTTGTTGTCATAGTAGTAAAAGAAATACATCGTTTGTGAAACTTTCAACGCTAGCTATCACGGTTCATGAGATACAGCCCGGTGACAGACAGACAGACGGACAGTCGAGTATATAATAGCATTAAGTATCTTGTGCCGGCTCCTACCCCGGGTGTGGTTTTTTTAGGGAGCCCCACACTTGGCGTTGTATATTAGCCTATTTGAAACATTTAACAAATAATCGCTATGAATGGACGGTAACAACAAGTTTTTAGAGTTGTTGGTAATTTTGTAGCTCTGTCTACCCCACTCAGGGAATGAAGGCGTGAAGGTATGTATGTATATGGACGGTATAGTTGTCAAATCATTGGCATTCTTTGTCTATTTAACAAATAAAGCCAGAGCAAATATGCGTTACCGCGTCATTTTTGACACTCATCAAAAGAGCCAAATATATAAAATTAATAATTCCAAATTACAGAACTTATTTGATATTTTGCTATTGGGATCCATTTACTTATACTCGCAATTAGTTCTATTGGTTATTCGTAGGTACAAACGAAAAACATTTGTCTAACGTATGCTGATACACATACGCAACACTCAACGCCAATTAGATAAGTATAGTGTCACATTACGCGACAGACGTAGCACTTGAGCTTGCACGTCTAACCCGACTTGAATTGTACTGTGATTCTAAAGATCCATGTCTACATCGTACTACATTGGCACAGCTAGCTTTGGCTTAGCGAAAATAGATACTGAACTCCGCACGTTCGCCTCTACAATGAACATAATAAACACGAAGTTTCTTATGTTTGC
Organism: Acleris emargana; assembly: GCA_927399475.2. Taxonomy (NCBI): domain Eukaryota; kingdom Metazoa; phylum Arthropoda; class Insecta; order Lepidoptera; family Tortricidae; genus Acleris; species Acleris emargana. Next base: position 82,654,456 of record OV656835.1, on the reverse strand, counting down.
ACGACGACGCAGACAGCTCCTGGAGTCCTAGACACGACACCAAAACGGGATACAAAAAAGGGTCAAAGTTAGTATTGGAAAAGGTTACCGGATTGAGCTGGTCACTTTAAACTTTTTTAAGTAATTACTCTTCGTAACAATTTAAACTATACCTATTTCAGGATTCAGTTAAAACCACTATAATTTACGATTAGTTTAACTACTAATCAAACAACAGGTCCTCAGATGAATACAATGTATCTTAATCTTACGATCTTACTTATATTCTATCTTACTTCTTACCAATATTATAAATCGGTCGTCCTACAGGCAGACATTTTTGTATGTCCTCGCAATTAAAAAATACAAAATATTGAATTCGGCTTACCTTATATTTTTTGATCATTTACCTTATATGTATTGAGGTGTACCTACATGAATTTTATTAACAAGGACGAATTTCAATACCCATCTGGGAGAAAAAAATATTAATACCCCATTCTCCTAATTGACACGTCTCGTAAAAAATCAGAAATCACTTGCATACTTTATTTTCCCTGATGATAGTTATACAAGACAAAAGATTAATCTAAATATTTTTATTTAACAGGAGATTAGATGTACTCATACATAATAAAAAAATAACCGAATGTATACATCTAAGACGTAATACAAAATTAACGTTTCGGGCTCTTAGTTAATGACGGAGAATTAAAATACACTAAATCATTTGTTAAGGTTAGCCTTGTGTAATGTTTGCTTATTTTGAAACAATTAAAGTAATAAAAATCTCAAAATATAGTCACCATACAATTCATTCAATAATCGACTGCCACAGGGTCTTGTCAAGTTTACGAATGTTATCACTGTTATCAGCTACAGTAGAAACAACTGACTACCAACTGCTAAGTGTAGTACTCTAATTAAAACGAATAATAAGCAATGTCAATTTTAAATAGTAAATTTATTGTTTCGTAAATTTAAGCCTGCCGAGATCACGCTCATTGGCTCTTAAGGAAGGGTCTCCGCGAGTCGCACGAGGGTTTGCTTCACACCACAAGTGTTCATTGTGATCGTTAAACAAGCCTTCTCTAGTAAATGTTGCTTCGTCGGGTCATAAAATATTTAGATGTAGGTTTTATAGCAGCCGACGACAAAACTGAACTACGGGGGTAGTCGGCTAGCATGTCTTGAACCGTTTGAAAATGAAAGGTAGGTATGTGTATCTTCCTTATAAAAACTGTCTCATGCCAAATCTTGCAGCTGCGTCTCTTGTGCTTACTTCAGGCTGGCCACTAAAATATCGAAGGATTTGTATCTGAAACGCCTCCGAGTGCCGTGGCCGCCGGCTTCTATCTTGGGCATGCACAGGGACTGGGAACTGTCCATATTCCCTTGAATTTTGGACAGTTCTGTTTATTAATGTACGAGCAGGGTGGGGCAGTTCGGATAACGCTCGTGAAAGAGTGTTTTCGTCTGCTCTGTACTCTAAGAAGTAAAATCGAACTCTACTATATCTGTTCGCTGGATAGGCGTGTACAGATAAGCATGACCACTAGGCATTTTATTACTTAAACCAAAGTTACGATAAAATGTTGTTCATAATAAGACAACTAACGACGAAAATAATCAGTTACCTTTATCGACATTCCTTTTTGTGCCTACCGCTACCTGCACTATTGTTGCACATCCCGCTCCATAAGCCCGCGCTGCAGGTGCGAAAGAGATGATGTGCATGATTCCGATGATATATTTATGACCCGACTCGCCACTTAATTTTGCGGATAGTATAGGGTTTTTAGTAAAAGGGAGACGTTTTTAAAACATGGGTTTTGTATTACGTCTTAGATGTCTTCCCTGTATAACAAAAATATATAATATAGTAATTTTGTCCCAAGACATGTACTACTTGTGTCGCTTTCATTTTTGTCCATTCAAGTCCATTGAAGAAAGGGACAGATGTCACTAACGCGTTTCCCATAAGCCACCAGTTCTGCCCAAACCCCTGTGAGGGAGAGGCGTGTAGGTACTTTTGTTATGCGTCAAAAATGAACGCGTTTATTAGTCTAAGGCATCAGATAATATCAATAAAAATAAATTCATAAAAAAGGATTTTTGTACATAATAGCTATTCACTTCCAATTTCTTGCGTGAGAAAATTAGTATGCACAACCAGTTTAAATGAATTCACAAATATTTTTGGTTTTCTATTTCGCGCGTCGCTCAAAAGCAAATAATTCTAATTAACGATTCACTTTCTGACTAACGCGCCACACAAGTGGGTCATTGTCAAGCCTAGGGTTTTTTTTTGCGAAAAAATGAAACATGTGATTTATAAAAATCAAAGTTATATTATGACTCTTACTTATCGTTACAACAAAAATGAGTATCAGTCTGAGATCAATAATTCAAAAAGGCGATTTATAAGGAAATACAAACAAAAGTTCCACCAAAAAGACGTCCATCGAATGGACTTTTTTCGCAAAATCATTCACACCACGTGCCGTTTATAGGTTATGTGAAAAGCCAAGGTATATTCATAAAGAGTCATTGTTTAACTAGTTAATAAGAATGCTAGATTAATATATAGTGATTTACTTACCGAAATACACCAGTAACCGGAAAGACAACTCAACTTTTACACCACCAAATATTATTCTTAACACAATAACAACGTCTTCTGCGTACGAGTCACGGCAAAATGGCCTCTGACAGGGATAGTGCGATATTGGATGCGTTCAATTTTACGTTCCGTTCCATCATTTGACATTTACTTCCGTTTTAGTCAGTATCGAAAGTAATGTCCACCGGAAAGACAAAAAATGTTGTGACAAGATTCAATGATGCAAAAAGTGTGTTTTATTTCTATTTTTTTTTAAATTATTTTAACGTTCAATGGAAAATACACTGTAGATTAGGAAAATATAGCATTTTTGTAAACTAATATAAAACACGTATTTATTAAAAGCTAGATTCTATTGAAAGGTATAATCCGAACAGTCCACCGAAGTGGACATTTCGGTTCATGGTGGTGGTATAAAGTATAAATAAATAAATTTATAGTAAATCTGAGAGTATGGTCTAGTATGTTTCGTTTACTTTATTATTATATGATATAACATTAAGATGCATTTTATTAAGTGGCCTATATATGATTCGTATGAACAGTTTTTTTTAGGGTTATGACAATGACCCAAGTATAAAAACCTTTCTAGTTAATTACTCGCTAAAAATGATTAAGTACCCAATAAACGATAAAGTTTGAAAGGTCGATATAGGTATTATACATTTACATTACATTTGACACAAAATATATTAAACAGCAAGTAAAAAAAAGCGACGCGTTAATTAGACCGAGAACACAAATCTGGAGAATGACCGAAATGAGAAAGTTTGGATGTTTTGATGATTGGAGGTTTGTTACTCAATCGCGCTTCAGCCACTGAAAGGATCGGGATGAAACTTGGCACTCATATGAGTTAGGCTCTGGATACATACATAGGATAGTTTTTATACCAAAAGTTGAGATCTTAATATAACAATGCCGTCCACGCAGACTAAGTCGCGGGCAGAAGCTAGTCTAGTATCAAGTCACTTGGCTGGTCGGTAAATACATCGTAAAGTCGGTCGTCGATCTCGAGCTGGTTCGGCTACAGAATACCACCGCTGGCGTGTACTACTTGTACGAGTAAGGACACAACACGAACCTTTGATTATCTTCTAATGTTCGCGCTCATAAATTATTAATGTCATACATAATTAGCGAGACCTGTCACACAAACAACGTTAAGATTTTTTTCTATAATTTTGATGTCATATCATAAGCATCGAGTAATGCTCCAATCACGTTTTAACAAATTTTCCTCAATCTTTTGTCTGACACACTACTTGGAATGAATTTCAAAGCAAGGCTCAAACTGAATGGATTAAGTGGGTACTTAGTAGCCAGTTACTCTTTCATTATCGTTGTCGTTCCGCGTTGTCGACTTGCAGGGCCTTGACTCATCCGTTTGCGCAAGTAAAACTTAGCATGGTATGTATCTACTTAGATAAAAGATAAAAGAAATAAACAATTCAGTAAGTAGGCCGCACGGGCACTTTTACACGTCAAAAATCTACCAGTGCTTCGCAAGAGACCACTGCTGAGAAGAAACGCCGCAAGAAACTCAACAGTCAGTCGTTTTTTTAAATATTGCTAATGATATTTATTATACAATAATAAACTTAACATAGCATGATATAAAATAATGAATCTCACATGAAACCAAAAATTAATATATTCATGAGTTACGAGTAGGTACTCTTAGGGCGCTATCGTACAGCCTATCAATTTGTTGGGACCATCTAGTGGGACAATCTCTCACTTTCAAGTGAATAAGAGCTACCACTACCGTATACAGTCAACAATACGCTCACGATATAGAAGCAAGATTAGCTTAAACCACAGGCTTAAACAAAGTGGTACGCAAACCCCGCGCAACGCGCAGTCGCTCCCACACACACGTATCGGGGCAGCTGGAGCACAATCAAATGTCGCGTCGCGCGTCGGTGAAATATTCTACGAGTGTTTCGTCTGATCCAAATCGGACGCAAGTCGCACCGCAACAACGCTTTTTAGGGTTCCGTACCAAAATAGTAAAAAATCGTTGTCTGTCTGTCTGTATGTCACAGCAGGTTTTCTCAGCAACTACCAATTTTGATTTTTATCGAGTCGATAGAGAAAAAAAATCTCTTTTGCGCTATAAATAAAACTCAAAATTGACAAAATGCTACTCAACGGCCTTTTAGTGATCGGACGGCAGCAATGCAAAGCAAATCTACTTGAAATTTGGCAAAGTTCTACAATTTGCTTGCCCGCTTCGGTTTTCAGTAAAAATGAATAATAATTGAAAAGTGGTTTAGAATGGGGGTTAAAAATGAAAGGGCTCAATCTCCACACTTCAAAACTTTTTTTTTTCTGTGTTCCTATTGTTTTATTTATCGCCAAAAATGTACAGGAAATGTTCGTTCCCTCCCTTATCCCCGAAGTATAATTATATTAATCTAAAAATCTGAAAAAATCCTGACGTAGGTATAGATAATTATTTATATTGTATGGAAAAAATATAATGAATTGTTCATTATTTACAGTTTTTGAGAAATACGTAACAAGGAAACGATGAAAATCTGCATTCTGTAATTCTGTAAAATTTAGGCTAATCAGAATGGACCTTATTCAACATAAAGTGCATAACAAAATGAGTATTTTCTTTTGCGGGTACCAAGCATATTATCTTAAATAAGGAACCCTCGGTGCGCGAAACCTGCTCGCACTTGACCGTTTTTATTAATTTCGTGACGCTCGTTATTAAGTTGTCGCTTAAACTCAACTAATTATAACTAGCAATAGTCCTATACAAATTGCGTCAGAAAAGGCTAAGTCGGTAATTGTCCGCGACGCAACCCAGAATGTGTCAATCGGACACGCAAAGGATGTAATCACGTCATCAATGATCAACAATTAACTAAATTAAATCTGAGAAGTACGAAACAGGGACAAGGCCTGCTGCCTCGCCGCGTTATTATTGGGGTACTTACCTATATTTAAATCAATTCCTCTCATGAGCAACATTACCTAGATGCCGTATCATACATAAAGTATTACAACCTGCCAGCAGCGAACGAGACGGAGACATATAACTAGTATAGCGCTGTCCTTTTCCTACCAGAAACTTGGCAAATGTTACACCGTATAACAAGGGCGCAAATATCAAAGATTGAATTTCAAGAATACACTGTAAACCCGCAAAGCGTATACGAGTAGATCCCATTGTCATTTAGGGTTCCGTACCAAACTGGTAAAAACGGAACCCTTACTATGGTGAGACTTTGGTGTCTCTCTGTATGTCATAGCAGTTTTTCTCTAAAACTATAGACTAATATAATAACTTGCTAGCCCTTCTTTTTTAGTAAAAAAATATGAAATGTGTCATGTGTGTCTAAATATTTATTTGAAAAGGGGTCTGGAATGATGGGTTGCAAAATGCAAGTGATTTAAAAGGGTTCAAGCTGCACATTTCAAAACAATTTTTTATATTTTTCGTTGCCGTGCTTTTTGATTTATAGACACAAAAGGACCGATTTTGTAATGTGTTATGTGCTAATGTGTATTTTTTTATATTTTCCTCGGTTGACAAAAACTTGAAACTTTGACTCACAATCAGTGCAAATTTTGAATAAAGATGCATTGGCCACAGAGCGTCAATATGACAGAGCCAGAGCTCGTTGAGAAATATATGTACTAGGTATATATATAGTATATATTTCGTACTTACCAGATTATGATTCCGTTTTAGTAGGAAAGTTACAGCAAGTCAACTTTTGCATTTTGCAATAGGTACTAGTTTAATCCGCGCTTAACAATAGACTTTTAAGTAAGAAAACAAAGTCAATTAGATTAGTTCAACACAATTTAACATTTATTTTCCTTATTCGTGGTAGCGATGAACACAGCGATAACTATACTTAATTAAATATTGGTCAATAAAAAATTGCCTGACGTAAAGTTGGCCGCGACACTCATTAACTGTAAATAGATATTTAGTTGTGAAAAAGCTAAACATTGGGTCTCGTATGTCATATCTCATATCTCAATACACTGCATGAATTGAAAATATTAAAAATTTAGTGGCCCTACCGAGTTTCGTAACACGAAGCTAAACATCAAACCTTCCGACCCTACGAGAGATCACAGATACACAGACACTCTAACAAAAAGAGAGACGAACGCTTTCAACTCATCCCCCCCTCATCCGCATATATGTCGAGGATTATAAAAAATATGAAGTTCTCGGTGCTTGCATGAGACTGAATGATGGAGTGGCAAACTTCTATTCGTACCAGCTCGCACTGATTAAACGTATTGTAATGATTCCGTTGCCACTAAGGTGTGCTTAGTGCATTGGGAACGAGCAGCCGACCAACCGGGCGAGCCGGAGGGATCCGACCCGCGGCGGTTCGCAGCAGGAAGGCCAGCCTAAATAATGGCGCGTTTTAGGGTTCCACTCCTCAACATAACTTATTTTTTTCTTTCCACTGTTACCATTTTACCCGACTGCCTAAGGAGAAGTAAGGTTTTTGACTTCGTTTGCATTAAACAAGGCCCAGTTTAAACAAACAAGGTGTTGTTAGATTCGTCTTAGCGTATAAACACCAAAATTACGATTTTAGAACGTAATAGTGGTAATAGGGGCGCCCGGCGGTGGTATCTTTCGTATGAAATTCCAAAATAAACGGACGTCAGGAAATAATGTATATATGAAGGAGTCGTACCACAAGGGTATTACAATGAGTAATAACTTTTTTGCACTTGTTCTAGGAAGCGAACTGACCATTGCTCCGCATGATTTAACATAATATGGGTAGCGTATACTTCATAAGTTTCATAACATAAGGGTCGTTATGAAAAAATTTGCACCGCTAATTTAATTTCGCATTTTTCAGAATATTCCGATGTTGCTATTTTTTTTATTAAGATCGCTAGAAATAAAGTCAAGTAATCGATATTATGTGGAGGGAAGTGATTTATCTCATTGTTTCAGAAGATACAGATATTTGAATTATGCGGCAGGCAGGTGAATGGCTATTTGTAACCAGGTTATCGACAATAGGGGCAGGGTGGCGACGAATACGTACAAATAAAGTAAAACTGTTAGCAGGCTAACGACAACGGGTGCGGTTAAGTAAATTGTTAGATAAAAGCTACATTAAACTGACAAAAAGTGCTTAATTTAAATATTATTGAATCGTTTTATACCTCATCTAAATTATTCATATAAAATAACACACCTTATTTACCTTTCGAGCGTAAGGGCATCTCATATGTTGAAATCCGGTGAACCGTATAGGCTACAGGGTGTAACAGATATACATACCATACCATACCTACCATACATACATACATACGCTCGCAGAACAACCTGCTTCGTGCAGCTGGGTAAAAAACATTAATACCACAAAAATATTGGTTTACAGTATAAGTTTTTAAATAATTTTCGTTCGCCTGCCGTAAACGTTGTTCACGTGTTATTTTTAGACAGGTGATGGGCAAAATGACCGTTATATCATCTTCCTCGATACAAGTTAACTACTTGGTTTATGAACTGCATATTTTTTCGCATAAAAATAAACCATGTTTTACGTGCTATAAAGTAATATCAATACAATAACTAACAAAAAACTTGAAAAAGCTACCGGGAAAGTCAGAAAACTGCAGCGGGGCAAAGCCGCTGGCGAGCCGCTAGTATAACATAAAAAGTAAGCGTACATAACTGTTTAAAGATGAAACCCTTTGGCAAAAAATCCAAATTTCTCTGGCGATTAAACCGGTTGGCGTATCATGTCATGATGCTTGTTGGCATTCCTGCGGTTTCCCCAAGTTATGTAGGTATAATACCTGTTCATCCTTAATTGTCTTAAGAATGTATACTAGTTTCTATTTAACCTAAAAGTATACATTATTTTATTATATTAGAATTAAATAAAGCTGTCCAGCTGAATTAAATAAAGCAGTCCAAACATTTAATAAATACGCATAATTCGAGTCTGTGGTTGCATTAGCTAGCCAAAGACTTGTCTAGTGTCTAATTAAATCCACCAAGGTTGAATCTAGTTTAATCTTAATTAGAGGTGACATCGGATCGTAAGCTCCCGGCGCGGTAACGGGGTCTTTCGTAAAAGTACCGTACGACGTCCTGCGCGGGCGCCATCGCCGCGGGGCCGTGACTCAACTTTTTGACCCTCAGTTTTTGACTATATAATTAAGTACTGAATATCAATCTTTCAGACCCATTTGATGTAGTTAAATGACCGCCTTGTTACAACCTATGGTGATATGTTAGTGCATAGAAAGATGGTTAGGTCTCTGGGTTACGGTTGTATTTAGTAGGTACTTCTCATGGAAATGTAGGACCCTGAGCACGAATCTCGGAATAGGTTAGTTATTCTCTTAAAAACGGCGCTCGGTCGGTCAAAGAAGTGAACGAGGGAACGCGCCACACCGGCGAGTTTGAGTAGTCCCAGTAGAGGGCACAAAACACATTTCAGCGCGTGCATTCTCAATTGGGCAGCCGTATACGTTTGATCTTATCGACAGAAGCCCGCCTAATTGAAAATACACGCGCAAAAATGTGCTTTATGCGCTCTGACGCACTTCAACCAACACCCCAGCACTCGTTTTCTGCACAAAATATATTTTTTTTTTGTAGGAGAGTACTTTTGTAAAAATGCCTTTAGTTTACACCGGGTAGCGATTGTATTTTCCTCGCCTACTCTCCCATACAACTAAAATAATAATTAATGTGATTTCATTTTGTTTTCTTTGAAATAAATATTGTATTCTTCTCTTCTTTTCAATATAAGAAAAAATAAGGCAAGTTTAATCGTGGCCTTTTATACATTGTGTAAATGGAATACGAGCAAACATTTTAACGACGGTTATTATGCATCCTAATTAACATAAAAAAACATGTGTATCGTCAACAAAAGTGGTATTTTTCTTTTTATATAAATTAATTCGCCACGCTAAATTTCCTTTTGTACTAAATATCATAATATTGACAAAGTTACGATAGCTCTTATAATCTTGACAGTAAAGACGACCGAGTTAAAAACAATACGATAACGTGTCTAAAGCAATGTTGTTTTAGCGAGTAGAACAGAGCCTTAAGTGTTGAGCATGCACCCTATTTAAGCTAACCTAGTGTTTTTAAATCAAATCAAATCAAATTTCTTTATTTTGCCTAAAATGTGGTACAAAAGATGTTACAGTTGGACAAAGTCACACACATTTTGCCAGTATCTGGCATGCAAAAATATCATAAACATACAATTTAAAACAATGTTAAATAATGCTTCAGGACTACATGGGACATGCATACATACATAATTGTAATTTTACTGTCAAAAGAATAGAGAAGACTAAGAGTCATGACAAAAAGATAATTTCAGGTGTAGCTCTCTCTCATTCGCTCTACTAATCTACCTGATTGGTCCCGACCCCGAGGGTGCTTGACCCGGCTCGTATGTCAGTTGCAATAAAAAAAAGGCTAAGTTTATCTGCTAATTAACTGAGGCTATTTGTTATAAATTGCGTGCCAAAATTGCTATGAAAAGAAACAAAACTTTAGTCAATGATACGCATATATATTATAATTAACAAAAGAGTATTTAAAAGTACCCACTCTAGCTTTTAAAATCGCATTTGCTAAACAGTTTAAAGTTCTCGTTTTTCCCCATATTTATATTGTAGAACTAAGAAAATATGATAATAATTCTAATTTATTGCTGGTAACTCCGAGGCGGGGATATAAGAGGATTGTGAAGCAACGCTTAAGCCACATTAAACCACGTGCCTAGCTGTCAAAAATGTTGCGTACAAATGTAGCTGCGGGCGATAACGTTTCACACCCCATAAATCAATTCATCGGTTATATAAACTAGGTTTTGATGTTTCTGTTTTTTTATGCATGTAAATATTTTCTTGAAAAGGAAAACGTACAGACCAAGATTTTCATAATGAAAGCAACATATTGAAAATTGAAAAAATCGGACCAGGTTAAGGGGAGAGAAACGTTATCGCATTTTGTATAGAAATTATCAGGCTCACAATCTAGGATATTTCTTTATTACCTATTTCTTATAAAAATATCATAGAGACCGACCCGCACAGCACGATTTGTCATGTGGAGGGTGACAACAGATACTCCGGGAATTAAACTGCACCTCATAATTAAGAATTCTAAATGGAATGATAAAAAAGTAAGATAGGATGATAACGATGATAAGAAGATAAGGTTACTGTAAGTTCCTGTTAGTAAAAATATCAATATTATTTAGTTTCATTACCAGTCACTTGAAAATAATGACCCTCGGTATATGAAATATTGTGTTTGATTTACATATTCTTCCTCACAATTTTTACACATGACTACCGATAATTTTCGCTCCAATTCGTAGAGGATTTAAGGCATTTCCCAGATATAACTTTCGCCATATTTGAGTAAAATTGACAAACGATAAGAAGCGGTTAAAGAATTGACAGGTTTAAGCTATATGAGAATCGATTTCTTTCTTCTTTTTTCATACTAGGAAACCTTATAGTTTCGCCACTTCCTTCCGTCCGCAGCTTAGCTCAGAGACTCTTATGGTAAAATAAAATCTTGAGTTTTTTTTTTTAGGGTACCTTTCCTACCCTTAACTTGGTGATGTTTCTTTACTCTTCTACCCCATGGAGTGAGGTATCGTTGGACCGGTCTTTCAAAAATATTGCGGGTTTGTGAATACATTTTCTCGATTAAGTGATCCGTTTGTGAAATATTAAGATTAATAGATTAATAAACGAATAAATTATTCTGTGGCTCTGCCTACCCCATTCTGGGATCACAGGCGTGAAGGTATGTATGTATGAAGGTATGTATGTATGTATGTATGTAAACGATTTTCTTCTTCTTGTTCTCATTCTAATGTTTGTTAGTGTCTAGTGTCCCCCGTCCATCCATTTTACAGTAAAGAAGTAAACAGTAAAAACAATATGAAATTATTTTTGTTAATATTTTAATAGGGGTCTAGAATTGATTGAATTGGTTGATTGTCATATAAAAGGGCTCAATATGCTCAAAATATTTTTTCTTAATTTTCCGTGACGTTGTTTTTGATTAATTGCCAAAAAAGGACCAAAAGTAACCGTCCCCCATCGACCAAAAAATGTGGATAATTCCTGGTAATTATTTATATTTTAAGCAAAAATAAAATTTAATTGTTAAATTTTACAGTTTTGGAATAAATATCTTTTTACTTTAAAAAAGGCATTTAAATTTAGGCTAGTCAACATGGACCTTATTGCGTAGAAAATAAAGTTGGTAACAAGAAAAGGTTAAAAATATTGTGAGTCGCTGACTTCAGCCTGCGATTATTTAAAAAGTTATTTTTTGCAATTTTGAAGGCGATATTTTGTTTTTTTATTTGTGTAAGAAATATTTTTTTTTTTTTTATTATAATTAGGTGTACTTGTATGCAATATGAGTTTGAAAATAATCATTATTAGGTACCTAGTACCTACTTTAGTTTTTTCACGTCATACATAAGTTATTAAACGAATGGATGAAATGAATGAACATTATGCAATTAGAAATAATTTAGTAATGCTTAAAAAATAAATTCACAATAGATAGACAAAAAATATGTTATTGATAACGGCTCGAAAAGGTACTTTAAGACAGGTGTATCCCAATTCTCCGTGTTTTTTTGGTAATTTGTTATAAAACTTCCTAAGGATACTTTTTACCCTCAATATGAGTGTAAGTACTATATAATCAAGTGGCTTGATACATAAGCGAAGCGCGGCCTTGTAGGTACCTAAATACTAGTAAGTTCATAAAGGCTCTCTCGTTGTTCGATACTCGCAAACTCGAAGCAATACATTTCCCCGTTGGTATTCGCTTTATTGAATCATAAGATATTGCAGCGACGCATTGTATTATTAAAGATGCCCCTGGCCGATGAGAAATAGTCCTAACGACTGGAATGCGGCGACGTCCACCGCAGACCCGACATCGCAGATAGCTATAGCACATTTGCACGTTATTGTAATTTAATTAATAGTATTTTTTATAATAGTATGTTTATAATATGTTTTGTTATAATATAGTTAGTCACTCTTTTGGCACAATACAAGCACCGCGAGCGCTCTGGTACCACTAATTATTGACGTCGCCGAGCTTCCCGCGACCCGATGGTGTCAGTATGTCATTAGCGACATGGTTTGTATTGCATACACATTATACCGGTTACTATTTCATTTTCGAGTACCTTTCCCACTCGTAGCGCTTTCACTCACACTTTATTTGCATATCAATTTGAAGTTAGTGTTGTCCATCTACGAATAAGACTAAATTTAACAGGTTAAATAAATGTGAGTCACACGGACTCGTGTGGATTTCTAAATCTCGAGGAGGTATGATTGGAATTTAAACACGGTTAAGTACACGCATTAATTAAAGACGAAATCGTCTGGCGAATTTAAATAATCTCGGCAGCTCATGAGTCGTGCCACAAGATAGAAACTTCGGGAGGACCTTTGCCGTGACGTGCTGAGTGATTTTCAACGTTTTTGTTGTTTGTTTTTGTAGAGTAGATAATGCGCATTTTTAGTTCCCCATACCTAGATGAACTGTAAATTGTAAGTTACCTTCGTGTCATATGACTACTAGATTGTGAACTACGATTAGGTGCAGTCGAGTTCATAAATATGGGTACACTTTAGTACCTTGTCTATTTAATGTCATGTTTAAACTGCCATAAATTATAAGAATTGTCATAGCTATTAAAGTGACAAGGTACCAAAGTGTACACATATTTATGAACTCGACTGTACAACGTAACTGTTAGGTAAGCTGACAAAGGAGTTGTATCAAAGTTAAATGAAAAAACTGAAATAACAAGGCGATGCGTTGTTCCGCTACTGCATGGAAGAAGGACAAAACAACAAACGCACTTTGGCATTTATATTATTTTGTGTCTTTATCAATCACGGGACTCGCAATCGTATTTATATTATTATTAGGGAATTCGTAATGCAATTCGTAAATAGAAATATTTTCTAAGCACTTGCTTTGTTTCCTTACCTACTTTGACCCTCCGGATATCTTAAACAAGTCGCAATCTTAAATAAATTAGCGCTCGGGTACAATGTGCTTATAAATAATTGTAAGATATTGACTTCTTTAGGTTACGTTTTAGTCATATGACATTTTTCCTCCCGATAGAGCTCTGCTGATAAGGTGTTTACCTGAATAAAACCCATTAGCTTTGGTGCAGTCATTGTACCTTAATAAAACTTGGTAACTCCGCATGTGCGCGCAACTCGCGCGAGCAGTGTAGCTGCAGTGGCTGTTCGGGTTCAGGTGAGGCTAAACCTTAAGTGGCTTTAAACGGTGCGTGTGAGGAACGGTCCCGAGCACGCGGCCGGTCTCCTTGAACTTGGCCCGCGCTCTGCCGCCGGCCGCGCGCTTCGATTATGTGCTAGGTTACTTGCATTATTAACTATTATCTGGCTGGGTATAGTGCGTTCAGCTTTGTCATTCATACAACTCTGTAGGTCAATCATTCGAGGCATGCGGTCTTTGTTTGTATCGGTATCGATAGGATATAAGTGATTAGTGTATGATTTAAAAATACCCGGAGAAAGCGTCGCTTCAGTTGAAGCCAAGTTCCCCGTAGATAACTAAAATCGGGTTACTTTAGCCCTAGGGGTAACCTTGCCCACCCCAAAAACGTTCCATCAGGGCTAAGGAGTTATACAGTTATAAAATTATTTAAACAATTTGAGATAAGTAAGTACCAATTTCACCAAAATATGTTAACCACTTAACAGACGATTAGAGCATCAAAATGAATGAACTAACTGTCGATTAATATTGATTAAATTTAACATCGTATGGTGAAATTGGTACTTAGATAGTATCACTAAAGTCATTATAGTTTTAATCTAAGGGCAATGTTATGTTTACGGGTTTTACGGTACCTAAAGTCAGTTCCTATCCAGAATACCAATACGATAACTAGTATACCGGACTGACTGTAACGGCCGAACCCTATATTCAAACCGAGGATAGATATAAGGCTTACTTCGGGTTAAAATTTGACATTTGCTCATACAAAATGTGTCAAATTTTAATCCGAAGTAAGCCTATCTGTCCGCGGATTGAATATAGGGTTTGGCCGTAAGTCTGTAGATAGTGGATGAAACCTAAGGATGAAACAGTGATGAAAATAATGTTACCTCTAATTAGTTTATTAAAAAGGTTGAATATATATTCATCATCATCATCGTATGTTACATTGGGTGCGACAGAGACTAAAAAAAATAAAAAAAGTATCAAACATCACGTGCTAAATTTTTATGTCAAATATATTTCGAATATATTATTATACGAGGGCAGAGTGAGAAGTCTGGTAAAAATCATATTAAAGGTATTTTCTTCACAAATTCATTAATGTCAATTTGTAATGCAGCCTTTTTGGAGGTAAATCGTATATTTTCAGCCAGTTCACACGACTAGCTTTTTTTTTGACAGCTATGAAAAAGAAACAATCACTTCGGTGTTTGCAAACATGGAGAAAAGTGAGTTTCGTGTTCTGATTAAACATTATTTTTTGCGAAAAAAAACCAATACGAATACAAAAAAAAAATTAGACAAATACTACGGGAACTCTGCTCCATCGATTAAAATGATCCACAAGTGGTTTACGGATTTTAGTTGTGGCCGAACAAGCACTGCTGACGCCGACCGACCCGGACGCCCAGTTGAGGTCACTACACCAGAGATGATCACCAAAATCCATGACATCGTATTGACCGACCGAAGAATAAAGGTCCGTGAGATAGCTGAATTATAAGCATTTCAGACGAACGGATTCGTAATATCCTTCACACTTATTTGGATATGAAGAAGCTCTCCGCCCGTTGGGTGCCGCGATTGCTCACAGTAGATCAAAAACGCACTAGGGTGACCCTGTCAGAGGCATGTTTGGCGAAGTTTAGGTGTAATGAAAAGGACTTCTTGCGTCGTTTCATAACTGTTGACGAAATCTGGATTCATCATCATACACCAGAAACCAAGGAGCAGTCAAAACAATGGATTACTTCAGGTGAACCGGCACCAAAGAAGGCCAAAGGAGTTTTATCGGCGAATAAAGTTATGGCTACTGTCTTCTGGGATGCTCGTGGTGTAATATATGTTGATTACCTTCAGAAAGGTAAAACGATTAACGGCAAATATTATGCCAACTTGTTACAGCGATTTCATGAAGTTTTAATGGAAAAACGACCCCATTTGGCGAAAAAGAAAATCATTTTTCACCAAGACAACGCACGGGTCCACACTTGTGCAGTTGCTATGGCTAAAATCCACGAGTTGCGTTACGAATTGCTCCCGCATCCGCCTTATTCTCCAGATTTAGCCCCCTGCGACTATTTTCTTTTCCCAAACTTAAAGAAATGGCTTGGTGGAAAAAGATTTGGTTCCAACGAAGAAATCATCGCAGAAACCAATTCGTATTTTGAAGGGTTGGAGAAATCGTACTATACGGAGGGAATCGAAAAGCTAGAAAAGCGATGGACCAACTATGAGTTACATGGGGACTACGTTGAAAAATAAATATTTACATGGACCAAAAAAAAAAAATTGTTTAATTTTTTCCAGACTTTTCACTCTGCCCTCGTATAATATAAATGTATGCGAAGCATCAGTCAGTGTCATTGTAATTTCACCGAAAGTGCTTTTCATCAAATAATACGAGATTAAATAGAGATAACTACCTGAAAATAAACATGAAGACAATGATTCGGTAAGTGTATAAATAAATAATATGACCATGCTCAACCTTCAAAAGTACGCGTTGTTTACATGAGTGACGGAATGAAAAGGTCCCGACTACTCGTATAAGTTAAATATTACCTATGTTATGTAAGTTATAGGAACCTCATGCCATCTACAGTGTTAGATGGATTTTAATTATTACGGCATCGTTAGATTTCTCTCGTTAAGTCAATACAGCAGGTAGGTACAGTCGAGTTCATAAATATGTATACACTTTAGTACCTTGTCACTTTAATCGTTGTGACAATTCATATATGACAGTTTAAACATGAGATTAAATAGACAAGATACATATAGATATTTGTACATATATGATTTCGACTGTACATTTAATACTGATGATAGATAATTATTATTTTATAAACATTAAAAAAACGGTCCTAAACGTACTGACCCCGGTGTCAAATGAAATGTCTGTGAAGTAAAAATAAGCATGCAGTCGAAATGTATCGTCAGTTTCTTTTTATATTTAAAACAAGCGACCCTTCCTCGCTCCGCTCTGGTATGGCAGTGTGCTGTATAAATATTTATCTTCATATCATCTGAACCCTGCTAAATATCAAAACATACGTCTGTTTTGGTAAGTCATGTTTTAATCCCTGGAACTTTAATTAAAATCCGCCGAGCCTAGCTTGTAGCCTATTCGAGAGGAACATTCCGAAAGACTAAAAGGACTAAAAAAAAGTTGTTTCTGATTAGGCATCGTATGAATGAATAGCAGTTTTCACTTATTCTCTTTTCTATTTAATACAGTATTGGTACGCTGCCTTTTTTAAGGTTCCGTAGTCAAAGTTATATTTTTTTTTTACCCGGAAATGTAGTTTCGTCATGTCCGTCCGTCCGCCTGTATGTCACCGGCATTTTACTCGAAAACATGGAGAACATTGATACAATTTGGAGTATAGATATCTTGTAGAAACCGCTACTTAGTTTAGTAGTTAAAAACAAAAAAAAAAACTAGGGGGAAGTTTTTCCCTCCCTCTTTCCTCATACATGTAACAGAAGAGGAAACAATAATTCAGTATAAATCATCCTGTCATCGTGTGGCACATATTCCGACAGTTCTTTTAAAAACACTCAAGCAAGCACTCAAGGTTTTCAAGCAGGTTTTTGAAGAGATCAATATTTTTGGAAATAATCATTCCGAAAGTTGCACAAATGGTATCCCTTTATCTTTAAACCGTGTGTAAAAAATATGAAAAAATCACAAAGGTAACGCTCAAAAAATACTTTCAACCAAAATTATTTTCAACATGATCGGATATACCGTTTTTGTGTTATTGCTGAAAAACTGCGCTTCTCAACAAAAGGACTTAATTGCCATGAAAATACGCTCTTTTGCTGGTGCACTTTTCCACGTGGTATTCTTTGAGATAGAATTTTGTGCTTGTAGTAACGATTTCGGAGCCTACGCTGAGCATGGTCCAACATGCTCTTATCCGGTTTTTTTACCCGACTGCGTCAGAAGGAGCGTTATTGTATATGTAATTTAATTACTCACCCCAATATTTTTGCCCAAAACATTAAATCCGTCAGTTTGAAGAAAAAAAATAGATTTAGGGTTAGGGTTAGAGTGCAGTAGAGGTGAAATTTTTGGATAGTCACGGCACATATTATTATTATACAAGTTACTCCGTAACAGATACACCAGGTGCATGGACGCAGGGCGCTCCACCGCTTCCAATGCCTACCGCTCCTATTGGACGCGGGTGACGCATCGTCATTGGAATGTGCGCTAGGGTTGCCTCCGTTATCTAAACGTTAGCTTTTTCTCGCTGCTTCGCTCGTTTGGTTTTTTATACGTACATCAACAAAAACATTTAAAAAAAAACATAAATCATGAAGGTATTTGCAAATGTCACACTTTGATATAATTATTTATTTGCTTAAAAACCTTCTAAAATTCGAATTCGATCCGAACCAAATTTGTATGGAACCATTTGAGGGTTTTAAAGCTTTCAAATATAATTTTTTTTGTCGAAATCGGTTCATATATGTCAAAGTTGTGAGGCAAAGCATAGAAAATATTTTTTGATTAAGAACCAGTCCGACTTGAGAACCTCTCCAAGTCAGTTGATAATAGGATATTAAAATTACGTCAAATACATATACAAAAACTGTAAGAACCAGTTTCGAATCGCCGTAGGTATATTTTGAAATTCCCTACTACAAATTTACATAGGTAAAGTAAATAAGTTCCAAGAAGTATGAACATACGATTAGTAAAATAGCTCTTACCATTCTTCGTCGCACGGCAGTTCAAAAAATGACAAATTTTTATTAGTTTTTTGACTGGCACATTGGTGCTGCGCGCAATACACAGATCACAGAAACAAGGGAGATATGTCATGAACGCCAATTCGTACAAGACCCGGTGTCGCCACTTTTAAACATGTGTGCGTCTTACGCTTACGCTCTATTAACTACTACAAAAACAACCTCCTCATAATTGGTTACAGCTTACGAACTAAAAACGCCGTAACATGGTTTTGATAGTAGCAGAAAATTAAGCTTTATACTAAGTTCTCAAGGTTGAAAAATGCTGAAAGATCGTTTTTTTTCCATCGTAGTTCAGTCACTAAACGTAAGGTAGCGCTTACTCGTCACTTAGCTGCCATCTATGCGACGAGTAATTAATTAGTTCCTCAGAGCTAGATGGCGCCAAGATAGTAGTCCCTATGTTCAGCAGGTTAAGGACTACCCACACACAGCGACATCTAGTTATACTTTTTTCAAGAGGTGTGCGTTTCTCTCCTGTCGTCCACTTAGGGATGCCACAAGGAATGTTTCAAAATATATCGATAAACAATTCAAACTTGTTTGCAACGTTAATATAGGTACTATTCAATTTACAGGCAATAAGTACTATTTTTATTATTTTACTACTAGGTTAATACAATTACATCATTTAAACTTAATATATTATTGTTAGAATAGAATAATATTTTATTAGCAAGAATACGGTTTGCGTAAAATTGATACATAAGATTTTAAATTTGGAACGATACCTATATTAGAACGTAACAAAAAAATGGCCGAATTTCTTTGGTTAAATTTTCTGGAGCTGTTTAAGATTTTCGTTTTGATTAGTACATAAAAGTCTAAATTGTAAACTTGGACTTTATGATGTTAATACAAATCACTACATAGTATAAAACAAAGTCGCTTGCGCTGTCTGTCCCTATGTATGCTTAAATCTTTAAAACTACGCAACGGATTTTGATGCGGTTTTTTTCAATAGATAGAGTGATTCTTAAGGAAGGTTTATATGTATAATACATTCCACGCGGGCGAAGCCGCGGGCGGGTCGCTAGTATACTAATAAAATGGGTTCGGTTGAGTGTCACGTCACAAGATCTCAGTTTGGGACAAACCAGTAGTTTACCGACTTGATTATGTAAACTTTATTTCATAAATGGTACAAATTACTTAAAACAGAAAGATAGACTTAATACTTGGGGCAATCTCTACCATCCAACCTTTAGGCTTGAATCCTTTTAAGAGTGAGTCGGCGCGAGCTGTCAATCAGCGCTGTGTGCAAACACAGCTCAATACTGAGCCAGAGCCCTTTGCCTTTGTGGTTGGTTAATTTATGTTTATCTTAATTGTATGATTTGCCTACTTATATTTGAATTGCTAGTCCTTCGTCGTTCGTTAATATTGTAAAGAAAATTAAATTTTGTATAACGTGAAAATTTGTTAAAATTATTTTTCTTCTGTTTTAAGCGTGTCGTGGTAGTGATAAATAACTAGAACTATTAACACATTGAATTCTATTGATAGCTGTAGAATAAGCCATTTATCGATAGTCGATAGAAATCACGTCAACAAAACTTTCACAACCTTACGCTCTGAAATCCATTCAAATATAAAATATTCATTTAAAAATATAAATAATGCTTAAAAACAAAATTTACCGGTGGTAAGGGTTAATAAATTTACCGGTGGTAAACGTTAATATAAAATCAAAGGGCATAAGCCCTTTGATTTTATATTAACGTTTGTATTTCGATTTTTGCACACTTTCACGCTACATACAGTCATTTTATCATTTAAACGGAGCTTCTATACTGACAGCGTTCAGTGAGTGACTGTGTCAACGCTTGACACGCCTCGTGCCGATATGGTCAATTTGACCATATCGAGGCGACACGAACCACGCCCCCATAACATATCTCCCTTGTTTCTGTGATCTGTGGCGCAATACGTCCGACATTTTGTGTTTTACATTACACGTTTGCAGGAAAACGTTAATAAGGCGAGGCGTGGCAGCCGACTAGCATTTGTGTCCTGTAGGAGACACTTAGAGATCGGTGTTTACCGCGCGGCTTTGAACGCGTGGGGATAGCCGGTAAGTAAAGGTTCGTCACTTTACGACTCTATTTCAACGCAATTAAGGTCCGAAAGTGACGAACCTTTTCTTACCTACATAATGAATCGTTTTGGTCATAGTTTTGAAATCCAGGCTTCGGGGGCAGTTTTTAAAATGCCATCTTGCTACACCAGCACTAACAGCCATTAGCCGGCTCTATTTAGACACAAAATAAGAAGTCAAACATTTCATGAAAAATAACATACATACATACCTTCACGCCTGTAATCCCAGAGTGGGGTAGGCAGAGCTACAGAATTACCTACAACTTTAAAAACTTGGTGATAATTCTGTAACCACATTTTGCACAAATAGGCTAAGATGTTTACAAGCGTATTAGTGACAGGTTGCAAGCCCATCGCCTAACAGTACTACAAGCCTTTATTCCCTTAGTCGCCTCTTACGACATCCACGGGAAGATATGGAGTGGCACTATTCTAACCCGGCAACCACACGGGTGAAAAATAAAATAAAATAATAATGAATCCCTAGGCGAAAAATCATACTTACCTAAGTTTATTCAAGCAGGTGAGGTACCTAAGGGTCGAGAAGACAGAAATGTTTTGTTTTCATCGGTCGTCGATCACGATTCACGAACCAGAGCTCTTGAGCCGAGGCTCTAGCCAAGATGCAAAAGCTACGAAAGTTTTTGTTTGTTATCACTCAAAATGTATGGGATGACATTCTCGTGCGTTGCGATAAACCACATTGTCAACTTTGATTCCATACATTTTTAGTGATAGAAAGGAAAATCGTTAATAGCTTTTTCATCTTGGCTTCGGTCCCTGACTCTTTTGCTAGTTTCCAATTTCAGAATACCATTTGTGTACAGCCAGTATGATTTGTAATTTTGTACCCATAGCTGGGCATTAACTCGTTAATCCGTTAATCGTAAATAACGAAGTTAACATTTTGATTAACGGATTAACTTTTAAGTTAACTTTTTAAAATGTTAACGGACACGTTTACTTCCGTTAATATGCAGAAGTCCGTTAATCGTTAATCCAATGCCTACTATTTACCGAACGGCACCGCGGCGCGGCAAGAAAAACAGGTTCAGACATGTATGAAACGACAAGTGCCGGGCGGCGCGTAGCAGCGAGTGTGTAGTGTGAGAAACAACGATGATGACAAGGAAGACTTTTTTCAATTCTGTCACACAGTCTATAGAAAAACCAAAGATCTCCAACTCTTTAAGAGTAAAGCGCAAACTCTCGTTGAAATGTGGCTGGACATGAAATCAAAAGACTCGTTCAAAGATGCTGCATTCCTCAGGGAACAGATATTCATAAATTAAATACAATACTCAAGCGCTGCAATTAAACGTCTGTTTTCCACGGGTAAAGACATTTTAACTCCAAAACGAGCCTCGCTTTCAGACGAGAACTTCAACATGTTAATGTTCATGAAAGGGAATATGCACCTTATGCCCTTTTGTATTTTGTTTTGTTCCTATCCTGTTAACTTCCAGAACCTAAACCAACAGGTTTTATAAGTACACTAACGCAACGATATAAAAATGCATTATTTTTACACATATTAACGGATTAACGATTAACGTTTACTTGCGTTAATTCTTCCGAAATGTAACGCTTTAACGTTTAACGAAGCTAACTTTTTTTGTAGCGGATTAACGATTAACGAAGTTAACTATTTGATTAACGGTACCCAGCTATGTTTGTACCATTGCATTTTATTGATTTTAACGAATTAACTACAGATTACGGTATCTACGAAGTGCCATACATTAAACGGCATTGTCTGGTGGCTGATTGTACATTGTCCGCGACGGTGCGCTTCGCACAATCGTGTCGCTGCGCGTATTTTATATACAATCGTCGCGACACGCCGAGCCCGGCTTATTAGTAGGCGTCGGGTGACCGTGCGCCGGCGCCGTGTCTCACGCCTCCCGCCGTGGAAGAGCCTAACTCGCTCTGTCCCACAACTTACGGCATTTTAGAATTAAAGCCAGTTTAATATGTTAATAAGTACCTCAATTCACGATACTTCTGCTAAACGCTTAAGAATATTCAAGCTTAGTAGGAAGCGCCTTAATGGCGGGCTTTATTCCATTTTAACTAGAAAACCCGTCAAGTGCGCGTTCTCGACCACCGAGACGACTCCGCACCTACGTCTGATTCGTATGAAATATTAGAAAAGCAATAAAATGTTGTTGGTGCTGGCGGTTTTCGTGTGTTAGAAGCCGTATCTTTCATTTCTTTACCAACCGCAATACAAAGTTGGCCTTCTGCCAGTTTTTGACTATTATCTAAGTATTTTTTAATTTTAACAGAAACATTTGTCACGAAATTGTGTTATTATTTTTCAATATGAGTATGTTTTTTATGTTATTGTATTCCGTTTATTACATTGAAACGTAAAGAACATGCATCATTTACAAAAAAACCTCAGAAATTATCAATACACGAATAAACGGACATATTGATATACATACTTATTAAACTTATAACAGACGGACAGACGAAGAGCAAAATCATCTTAAATTGTGAATACAGATGACTAAGATCCAACCCTGTGGACTAAGATAGAATGCCTCAATGTCTACTTTTAGTCTTACCATGTCTTAACTGGTAAATGGGCCATTCTACTTTTCGATGCCTAATAAAACGTCCCTTAACGTGAACGTAAATTCGGAGTCATAATTTTCAACAAAACTAGATAATCTTAAAAATGCACACAATATTCGGATTCTGATCGACATACTTGAATATTTTTTATTTCTAAATTGGGTTGGGCTGTGTAAAAAAAGGCAATAATAGTAACGCAGTGGTCGTTATTCGTAAAGGGACGCTGAGACTGGTAACGAAGTGGTAATTTGAGCAGCAAATTTGTGTTTTATATACAAAAATTACAAAAATAGTGGGTAAATTTACAATATAACGTGAGATCTGGTTGAAAATTAATGTGGGACTGCTGTGAAATTATCTCAAGATATCTACGAATTTTTATAATGGATTAATTATCATTTCTATTTTAGGTATCGAAAAGTAGAATGACCCAAATATATTATTGTGAACAAATTAACTTAGTATTGAAATTTGTGGTAGGTATCTACTCTTTATACTTACCTATAATACATATATTACGTGAGGCCGACTTCTGTACATGGCATCAGATCTACAATTATGGTCCAATTTTAAGAAAGTATTCGTTTTGTATTTTTTTTACGATAAAGTAGTGAAAATTGAATTTTAAAAAACTACTTTGTGACGTCACGTCTCCCAACCCCTGCTTTGTCTTGACATGACAATGTAAAATAAATAAACAAGACTCCAACACAAACTTGTTGTAAGTTCTTTAGCATGCGATAATATAAGTATTGAGTCGGCTACTTAAGTATAACCGCAACACCAAGAAAATTAACAAAATACGAAATAAACGGTATATTTACAATGACAATGTTTAGATTAAATAATGACAGACGCATTGTGTTCATTTTTAATTTGCTTTTGTTTTATGCCAATGTATGACACAGTAGATTTTTTATTTCAAAAAAGTTAATACAAAACTCATTCTCGCAGTTTTACGATTTTGATAAATAATGTGTCATTGGATTCGGCTCATGCTGGAGAGTTGCATAAAACTCTTCGTTATTTATTTTATTTATGATAAAGTACCGGTAAACTGGGGTTACTTTAGACCTACCTATGGGTAACATTGCCCACGCTTAAAACTATGACTATTTTAGTGGTAAACATCTTTAATTGTTAAAATAAATTTAGAACAATATAAATAGGTTGTTTCTGATGGAACATTTAAAGGAATAATTAAATTTTTAAGATGATTTTTGGGGTGGTCAATGTTACCCCCTATGTCTAAAGTAACCCCAGTTTACGGTACTGAACATTAATTTTCATCTCACTGGCTCGGAAAGCCCTTTTTGTTTGTTTGATATCTATTGAGAAAATCGCTTTTTATCCACAAGTGAAGAAAGAGTTTTGACATTTGAAGCTTAAGTGATATTTGACAGCTAACCAAACGTAAAACCTTACAAGTGCTGAATTTTTAACATCACAATTAATGAATTGCATCGAGTAAAAAACACTAAATACAGTCTTACTACTTTATTTTAATTCATAAATATCAGCATTCAAAATTAACCTTCATTCTTGTTTTAAAAACTGTAAAATGTTCTGACAGTCCAAATAAGTCGATGTGCAAACAAAACGCATCCGAAATAATAAAAAAAAACTTACGTCAAAACTTTTCTATTAAGCCGTCAACGTTAAATATTCGCATGTTTTTCTAGTTTGTTTTGTTATTAAAAATTAGTGATTCGAGTGATAAAGACGTATTAACACCTGTGGAATTACAGGAAACCGTGCAAAATGCGGAACTGAGCTTACAGTACAAACCCTTTTCTTAGTTTCCTCGCTGTAGTGAGGTGAAAAGTTTTGTGTTATACGCGGGTGAAAAGTTATTTTACGTCTCGTGTCTTGAAATACTTGCTACGCTCAGGATTCTATTTTTGAACCACTCGCTTCGCTCGTGGTCAATCATAGAATCCTTTCGCTAGCTCGTGTTTCAAATGAACACTCGCAGGTAAAATACAACTTTACCCACTTGTATAACAAATAACTATTTACTAGAGTACCTCCGCCTAAGCGACATGGTGTCTCCTTAAAAAGAGTATATACCAATTGAACTATCTGGGGCACTGGCTTAGAGGGAGCGAAGGGCTTTAAAAAACTGGTTTTACTCTTACGAATCCCTAAAAAATATGACTTCAATGACCGAGTTAATTACGAGTATTTAGAATGGATGATAACATGTATACTTACCTAATGTTTATACCTACAGGGCGAACGATATGAAGTGTTACCAAATTCAAAAGGCTACGATTTTTTTTTGTTGTCTTAAATTATTCATTATTAAGAAAAAAATGAGAAAAAGATATCAAATTTTTAAGATTACTTTATTTTAACTCGATATGACCACCTTCTGCTGTCTATGGCCTTCAGACGGTAGAAAAATGAGTTGCACGCTGCACGAATGTGATCCTGCGGTATGCAATGGCAATTACGTACGATCGCTTTCTTCAATGCATCCATACTGGCATGTTTTCTTCTCCTCACCTTGCTCTCCACAATGGACCAGATAATAGAAGTCCATCGGGTTCGCGTTTGGGGAATTCGAAAGACATTGTGTGGACGAAATAAAATGTGGCACACGTTGTTCAGCCATTCTTGGTTCACACGAGCTTTATGAGCCGGGGCAGAGTCTTGTTGTAATGTCCACGGTCTACTACCGAAATGTTTGCGTGCCCAAGGCTCCAACGCAGCTTCCAAAACATTTTCCCGATAGTAAGTCGCATTTACTTTGACACCAGGCTCGATTTTGTGAATTTGGTAACACTTCATGTCGTTCGCCCTGTACATGCTGACGATAGGTGGATGCCTACCATTAATCAAAATTATATGTACTCATGACATGATTGGATTGTTAGAGCCGTTTATCATGATTATAATATAATGTCGACACGAGTATTTACAATGGATGATATGATAACATGTATACTTACCTAATGATTATACATGCTGAAGATAGGTGGATGCCTACCATTAATCAAAATTATATGTACTCATGACATGCTTGGATTGTTAGAGCCGCTTATCATGATTATAATATAATGTCGACGCGAGTATTTAGAATGGATGATAACATGTATACTTACCTAATGATTATACATGCTGAAGATAGGTGGATGCCTACCATTAATCAAAATTATATGTACTCATGACATGATTGGATTGCTAGAGCCGCTTATCATGATTATAATATAATGTCTAAGATGCTAATTTACTGCACGAAACCTAGCGCATACTTGTTCCTTTACATTTGTAAACCGCGTTGCCGAATAGACTGAAAATACATTGTATGTATGTACCTGTACTCGTATACTTGGGGGAGGCCTATGTCCAGAAGTGGACGTCTATCGGCTGACGTGACGATGATGATGATGATAATCGTATACCTAGTTTTTTTAGTGCCGAAAGAAGCAAGCCAACAAATAAATATATTTACTCTGGTTCTTTTGTTAATTTTTTTTCTGTCGACCTATTTAACTTATTTCGATTCCCAGTATGGCCAAATATTTGCGAGAGAATGATGATGGTGTGATGGACTCATAACCTACAGTATTTTTTCCGTAGTCTTGGGTGTTTTCTTCGTATTTATGTGTTTTGCTGTATGCGTACCTACCCAACCTATGCTAATCGTTATCTATTACTCATATTACAAGCCCAGATCTAGCATGTGGCTAGGTTAGTTTTGCGGTTTTGTCCCTTGATATTCATATTTTATGTATGGGTACTATGGCTTCGGTGCAATTGTTTTTTGTTATTTGTTTATACTAAATGTTTTTTAAATTTGTAATTATTTGCGTAAAGCTAACGTAGAGCCGCATTGCTGCATATATTGTTAAAATTGCATTAAACCGACTGACCGCGTTCCCGCTGCAAGCCAGACCGCTGCGGTTGCGCTCGTGGGCACATTATTGTCATCCAACTGAATTAACTCGTTAACAGTTAACTCCTTTATTTCCAGGAAATGGCTGGAAGAGATAGCATTAGCAAACAAACATGGCCGAAAACCATCGCTCCTTCGTGCTATGACGAAAACATTTTGGATGAGTTTTGCACCTTCCGGGGTGACGTTCTTCATCCAGGCCCTCTTCCTTAAGTGAGTATCCTTGATGATCTTAAATTCAGCACGCGATGCACGCATTCCGTGGTCGACGGTGATTCGTTATTAAGCCTAGCGTACCGAAGCCTACAATGTTCAACGTAGGAACTCGTACGCAGTAATTAGTTAGTGGGGAAAGTGTTTTGCATTTGTCACCCGCGCCAAAATACATATTACCTAAGCACACCGAACCGTCTCGAGTTATTACTTATTACCGTTCAGGTAATATGATTGTTATTACTACTGTTCTACTTTGCGATCTTTTTTTTCGGCGTTTTTACTTACCGGACCTAACCTTAACCTTAACCTTTAACCCACTGTGCTGTTTCAAGAACGAGGGCAGTTTTACGATTACCTTTTGTCTGATATTAACTAGAAGATCTTAGAGCAGATTACAGATGGCCAATTCATGTTTCCTAAACTATACATTAAAACGGCTTGTTCTCGGACGGTCGCGTCGATCGGTCGAGCGAAGTCTTACGAGCGAGGTTTAATTTAAAGCTACAGTGTTTGCGTTGTTGTGTTTCGGTATGGAGATAAGAAAACTGGTGAATTTAAATGGAAATGCTAGAACTTAGTCAACGTGATCAAATCTATCATGCTTCTTACTATTTGGTTTACAACGTCATGTTAACATGGTCCGTAGCGGCCTAGCAATCAAACTGGTTGACTCTACGTATGCCTTGCTTGCTTGCGAGTGTATTTGGTGATTTAAATTATGAGATACGGCTGTCACAAGGATCGTCCTACATCGACCGAATTATAAATTTAGATTTTTGTAGTTCTACTAGGAGGTAAAGGAATGATTTTCACTGCGCCGCCTACCCTCACAGTGCGTTTGTGTTTATGAAGCTTGCTTTTTGTTAAACTTGTTTACCTAGCTATGAGTATGTCTATCCATTTCTATATTCGATTGTTGATATATCTAAGTTTAATTTGAATTTATTATAACATTTATAACAATATAATCTTACAGTTCTTGTATATATTTGGCAGACCCTTTCAACCAGTTGCGTTGAGCATGATGCTGTCGTACTGGGAGCCAGGGTCGGACATGTCGTACGAGCAGGCAGTGTACTGCGCCTCGGCCGTTATCATCATGTCGCTGTTCATCGCCTTCCTCAACCACCACGGCGCCTACTCTACGCAGCAGTTCGGCATGAAAGTCCGCATCGCCGCTTGCTCCCTTATTTACAGAAAGGTCAGTACTTGCCCTATAACTAGAAGCAGTATCGCATCCTTTTCCTCCGTGTCGCCAATTAACGCTCACGCTGTCTATCTTCTTCCTCAATATTTGTAAAGCATCTTTTTTGTATTAAAGACCATAATTACTCCTAAAGACGCTTAGTAGCCAAATTGTGCTGCTCAGAGAACCCACTTCAAAAGTAGTACTAGTTTGTGCGAGGCCGTCCCACATGGAGACAGACTTGGGGAGGAGAGGTGATTACCAGTACGTGGTGCGCACTCTTCTGCCTTAGGATCTCCCCAAATCTATCACAGCAAAATCAATTTAAGCAAACACCTTTATGTTAATGCAATACGTACGAGTAAAAGCGACGTCATTTGGCTCGGTTAGCCTAGCGACTTCATCGATAGATTTCAAAAGACCCTTGCATAACCCACCCCTTCTAACGATTAGACGCCAACGCCTGTCACCCCTCGGGACTAACGCGCACGAACGTAATTGGCCATACGGACCTTACGGATAATATACGGATTTCCAGTATAAAGAGAACTTAGATGCTAAAACTCAGTGAAAAATAACACCCGGTATCTGTGTCACCGGCAGGTGATGCGCATGAGCTCAGGCGCGCTGGCGCAGACGACGGCGGGGCAGGTGGTCAACCTGCTGTCCAACGACGTTAACCGGTTCGACTACGCATTCATCTACTCGCATTTCATCTGGCTGCTGCCGCTGCAGGTCGTGCTCATCTGCTACCTCATCTACATCAAGATCGGATACGCCGCCATCGTCGGCGTCATTGGCATCGTTCTGCAAACCATCCCAGTGCAGTGTACGTAATTTATATAGTTACATTGAAGAGTAAGACCTTGTGCACGAACTATTTCCTGCTCACTCTACGAGCAAGCAGTGAGCAATGTCTTGTTCTAGAATGGAATGTGAGGCTATCGGTGAAATAACTAGCACAGAGGCATTCCATCGTTGTCCTCAGGGTTGGGAATCTTATGATTTCCAGTGTCCCCGATGGCCATGTGCTCGTTTGCGTTCTCCGTATCTCACTTACTGAACTTATTACTTTAAACAAACTTTAACATGAGATAGTAAATATTTAAACTGTTTTGCAGCTTATATGAGCAAGTTGGCTGCAAGGTTACGAATGAAGACTGCGCATAGAACCGACGAGCGTGTACGCATTATGGACGAAATTATTAACGGCATGCAGGTAAAGATAATCATTACTTATTCCTTATACTTAACAACAATACAAACAAAACGTGTTATTACGAGAATGTGCTTCATACTAGTAGGTACTAGTAAATTAGATTTGGTTCACTCTTAAAATGTATCTCATGCTTACCTCGCTCGTGACATTAATAATTCGTTCAATCTTTCAGGTTATTAAAATGTATGCATGGGAAAAACCTTTTGAGAAAGTAGTAGCAATGGCACGTAAAAATGAGATAAACAGCATAACTCAAGCTTCGTACCTGCGCGGAGTGTACCTGAGCTTCATGGTGTTCACCGAGCGGCTGACGCTCTACATCACGCTGCTCTCCTACTCGCTGTTCGGATTTCAGGTCACGGCGGACATTGTGAGTCGCTTAAACCTTTTGATTCCCCGACCTTAAGTTACAGCCCGTTGTTACAGTGACACTATGTTTTTTTTAACCGTTAATTGCACTAGTTAGTGGGGCACAAGTGGGTGTCATGAGCGCAGCGGGAGGAATTATTGGTAGTCTTGCGACTGCAGCAGCGTACAAGACGAGCGAGCAAAGCGATCGTGTAAGTGCTGCAAGCGCCACATTAGTGTGACTAACGTTAAAAAAACATATTCAAACTGGTATGATAAGTCTAAACTAAATGACTAAGTGCTTTTGTCGGTCGATTTTATATTATTGCCTCAACCCAAAGATTTCTTTGTAGCATTCTAATTAGATACATTTCAGGTTTTCCCACTGGCACAATTCTACAATACGCTGCAAGGCACCCTGTCTATAATCATGTCAAACGCGGTATCGTTTCTGGCAGAGGCGCTGATTTCAGTCCAGCGCCTCGAGGCGTTCATGTTATTTGGTACGTGGGGCTCCGGCCTCGGCATGCCTAGCATACTGCATGACACACTTTGAATACATTTCTGTCTTTTTACTTAACTGTAATTTTTACGAGTCCAATCTATAGCGGAGACTCGGTGGTTTTATTATTAACATTTTGAAAAATAATTTACTGGGTTATTTTAAAGAATAAGGAGGTAGGGGTGGTAAGTATATTTATTGTATTTACTAAGCATGCGTTGCATTGCATGGAAGCATGTGTTTTTAATTAGCGATTTTAACAAACTATAATTACAGTGTAACCACTTTTTAACCTAAAACTATTCGAGAATAGTGAATGGACCTTTTACTACTGACTTATCATATTTTGTGACATTTTAAAAGCAGTTCTTTGTAAAGTTCTTTTTGGGTTTCATTAAAGTTTTAGGAACCAGTTCTGTCCCAATTACCGCACAAGCTGCTTTACAACCCAAACCTCCTGAATGTTGTATAATAGCTATTCAGGGGAGTTACAATAATAAGTACTTAAGTTGTACAGTGGCATATTTAACATGCTTTAACAAGCAAGTGTTTCTATAATCGTACAACGGTAAATATTATTCCAAAGAAGATACAACGTCGTGTCATAGAGTTATTGTGCAGGAATTTGATGTAAAACAGAGTCATAAATACACCTTTTTGACACGTAAGATCTTATAGAGGGCTATTGTAGTTAAAATTGTTTGAAGGGAGTTATCAACTGGTTTTTAAACGTTTGAGGTGGTAAAAATTATATAAAGGCTCAAGCGAATTATTAGCCTTTAGAACGAAATATCTACTGCAGAGAACTATAATTGTATAGTAGCGTGTAGATCATTATAATTGAGAATTTTACGTTAAATAGCTGAATAGGGCAAGACAGCTAAAAGTGTTAAAAATGCATGTATATCGTCACTGTAACGGCTAAAGCACGACAAGATTTTTTTTAGGCATTAATTGCATCATCATGGTTTATTTCCTTTTGTTAAAAAAATATCTTAAGTTCACCATAAGTTGTTGGTAATTCTGTAGCTCTGCCTACCGCGCTGTATGAATGAAGGCGTGAGTGTATATGTACATGTATGTCCAAGTTCGCCATAAACATCCACAACGCTTTGATATTATTTGTATGTAAATATAATATTGTGTATATAAACAAGAAATTGTGTAGTATAGTCGTATTTAATTAGAGCCGTATATATAAAGACACAAAAACGAACAATGAAATACTTAGTAAAAAAGCAATTAGCTGGAGTATTAAGTAAACCAAAAAATAAGTATTCAAATCGGTATACAATTGACGTAAAAATCGGTGAACAAACATAAAAAAACATACAGCGGTCGGTCTCGGCTTTCGTTCAGAGCTTACTAGAACCATTCTTCCTATTTACGCTGCTAGTATTCACCGTTTTTAACCGACTTCAAAAAAGGAGGAGGTTCTATCTACAGGGTGTAACAGGAGAAGTGGATCAAACGAAACAGGTCGATAGAAGACCCTTGACGTCTTCTACGAGTACGAGTATGATCAACGATTTTCTACTGTTTCAAAGTTATTTAAATTTTTGTTAAATTTTACAGACACCCTCTCCATCCCCATCTAATTGAATATTGGCTATTTTTGAAACAGTTTGTAAAAAATATATATTATGTGAATTTTATTGGGTAATGGGTCCGAAAGTTAGAGTTAAAGTTGGGTTTACGGCGATAGTTCAATTGTTAATACTTTTGATCGTGCCGTTAATTGGATACTCAAGACCAACTATTCAACTACCCATAAAACAAACATCACAGATAAATCGACTGTTTAGATTGAATTGGTAACCTTAGATGGTAATAGAGAGTGTGTAGAGGGTGTCTGTATAATTTAACAAAACCTAAATAACTGTGAAACAGTAGAAAATCGCTGTACATACATGGGGGTGGAATGGATAGACCTTGACGTCCTCTATCGACCTGCTTCGTGTGATCCTCTTCTCCTGTTACACCCTCTAGATAGAACCTCCTCCTTTTTTGAAGTCGGTTAAAAACGGTGAATACTAGCAGCGTAAATAGGAAGAATGGTTCTAGTAAGCTCTGAACGAAAGCCGAGACCGAAACAAAATGGTAGCCGGCGACAAAAGCCGTTCTCATAAATACTTATTTACCTATTTACTTAACCTCGTAAGGCCCAGTGTGCAATAGGATGTACATAATCAAGGCAATTTACTTTGAACTCTGGTACGATAAAAATAAGGTTTATTTTCCTATGTTCATAAATTGAAAATGGCATTTTCGAACAATCGCAATTGAACTTTATTCCCTTGATTGTAGATTCAAAGACCCAGTTACAAAAAACTCTCATTTTACAGTATGGTGGGCCTTGCGAGGTTAATTATGTATAAAAACTGAATTCACGTCACACTTTCTCACCCATGATCCTAAAGAAACTAGGTACCAACACTCTCTAATTTAATGTACTTATTACACAAAAACACACATAAATAGCCACCGCGTGTTTTTTTGAAAAAACATACGTACCTACATTATTAACAATAAAGAGGTACTCTCGCTGTGGTTACTTGCATTGAAGAAAAAAAAACAACAACGGCCAAAGATTTTCCCCAAAATATCGCGTATGTATATCTAATACAGGGGCACCAGCCAAGCAAACGCTACTAACTAACGTTTTCCTTTTCTAAAACTCAAATGTATGGCACGTCATTCTCGTGCGCTACGATAAACCACGTGGTAAACAGTCAACCATAAATTTTGAGCGATGGAAAAGAAAAACGTTTGTAGAGTTTGCATCTTGGCTGGAGCCCCCGGCGGCGGCGCCGGCGCCGTGACCCTAGTGCAGAGATGCAGGCGCGTCGAATTAGGATGCAAGCGCTACCGTCGCGCCATAACAACTCAGTTTTTATGTATCTTACAATATCGCTCGCATGCAACTTTGAATGTTCATACCTACTCACACACATTTACATACCATCATAGAAGAGAGTTTATAGAACCTATAGCCGTGTTATCCGGTGCCGCTTTTGGGGTACTCGTACAGAGACGCTGTAACTGTTAGAACCACTATAGATCTTGCTTATAGCACCAATGCCGTGTACAGAACTTCTAACCCGCCAGTTAGTGGCTTGTTATAGAGCCTGTGTGCTAGTTGGGGTTGTCAGTTATTCAACTCTGAGGCGGAGAGACGACAATTAAATGTAAAACATGAAGACAAAACACTATATACGATTGCATAAATATGATTCCCACAGGTATTCCCGATGGCGCAAATGTTCAACATCCTACAAATGAGTTTAGTCGTCACAGTTCTGGGGTCGTTGTCACAAACGTTAGAAGCGTATACCGCGGTTCGCCGCATACAATCATTATTAATTTTGGGTACGAGCCGCACATAGTGTTCTAGTATAACCGTGATTGTTTCATTGCTAGGTTTGGTAAATATATTATAATTTCGTTGTGTCTAAAACTGTTCTTAACCTCGGGCTTAAAAAAGATAAGGGTAATGTGTTTGCAGCCGTTACAAAAAAAGGAAGCTTTTTGTCCCTATATCTTACAATCATAAAAGGTAGCGTTTTTGAAATTTGGGAATTGATCCTTATATAATAATAAATTAATAAGTTCCTACACGTTTTAATGTCAATATGATTAAAATAGTAGCGATACGAATTTTTGTGAAACGCCTAGCGAAAATGAACCATTATATGAATACCACATTCTTGTGCCATAGTATTAGTTCATTCATATTACTTTTGTATTATTTTCATGCTTTTCCGGCGAGATGACGCGATTGCGCCCTCTTAATTTTATATAAGACATGGTTATTTATCTTTTTATTGAGGCAATTTATTAAATGACATTCTATTATATAATCAGTTGAATACCTAAAAAGGTCAAGAAGGCGACTACTTTTTCTCATTCTGTCCACCGATTTGCTGTCGGAGACCACACAGATCCCCAGGTATCGATTAAGGAAGTAATCAGTCGAATAACTAAAGAAAGAAGAATTAATATAAAATGCAAAGGAAACCATTCGCCTCGACGCGACACTCGTGGGTTACATCACTGCCATGTCCGCTTAGCGGTTTCGAAGAGGCGTGCGTCTGTCCGCTTAGCGTTTTCGAACATTTGATCGTAGCTTCTTTACTGCTTTAGCTATATTTATACTGTGTCTGGGACCCTAGCCAAGATGAAAACGATACTAAAAAAAAACTTTTTATAGACATTATAGTGTATGGGATGACAGTTGAGTGGATTAATGCAACGAACGAGAATGTGATCCCATACAGATTAAGTGATAGAAAAGAACCTTAGTAGCGTTAGCAAGCATCATTCGATTCTACTATCGGATAGCTAAAATATTACATTGTTTAAAAGGATTTGTAACCCATGGACTGAATTTCAGTTAAGTAGTTAATTATAAATAATTACTGTTTGCAACTTTTTTCTTTAGTAAGTAGGTATTCGTCACATATCACAAAACCACTTATAAACAACCAAAACTTACTTAAAGATGTTATATAAAAAGCACGAGTTTCTGTAAAGGAAGGAAGGATGGTCTCCCACCGCCTCCAATATCTCATTATCTTACTAGATTGCTATTCCATGATTGATGTTTGGGACGCAGTAGGCACACTACTGTTCTACTAATCGATGTGACTAACATTATGTGGAGGAGAGGGACGTGTTTATTAACAGTACTTAAATATCATTGTTCTTTGCTATATTATAATTTATAACTATTGTCATTAATGGTTTTGGCTTCGGTAGCATTATAATATTGTTTTAATATTTACGACTTTCTTAAGATGTTTATATTAAACTGAAGCCTTTTTAATTACTGAGCAGCTGAATTGCGACCTAATAGCGCTCTTGTAAGGGCCAATAAGGGTAAATATATGTTCCTGGGTCTCAGGCGTTTGTTACGCCTTTAAGGATGTTTTGACAACGAATGAACCTAATCATATTTTGTTGCTTAATGCCCAATCCTAAAACTAGTGGAAGTGTAAGATTGTGCGCTGATATGTATTTATTTATGCGTTTGAAATTTATTTATTGAAATGGTTAAGGAATTAATGAGCTGAATTGTATAGACGAGCGCGAGGACCTCCGCAGCGTACCCGATGTGGACATCGCCAAGCTGGTGCAAAGCGTGGAAAACAAGCGAAACAACCTGAGCGAGGTCGACCTTCGACCCAATACTTTCAAGAAGATTGACGACGAAGGCATTTTCAACCCAGGTAATCACTTTAATCACTTAAACACTAATTAAATGATAATCTATGTTTCTGTAGCGGTTTCATTCGTAATTTCTATATAAATCACAGATTGAGTACCTACTAAATAATAAACAATATGTGGTATTTAGGTATAGTCACGGTACGAAGAGGTTCGTAACTTTTCGACTCTACTTCAATGCCGATAAGGTCCAAAAGTGATGCATGAACCTTTTCGTACAGTGACTATGCAAACAGTACAAAAAATAAATGTTATATAAAACAAAAAACCGCTTTTCAAATGGTAATAGGTCAGTCAATCTGAAGTCGGCTTTTGTTTTAAAATATTGTAGGACGCCGATTTCAGTTTGTCTATTACAATTTAAAATAAGTTATTTTCATAAATCTTTCATTAATATTGCGGTTTTGTGACATCCATTTCTCAATCAAGGGGTCCGTTTGTGAAATATTAAGATTTAAAGTGCTAAGTTTTATTAGAGTCGAGTGCCTCAGGCTACAGCCAAAACTACCAAATCATAAAAAAAAATAAAAAATATCTTAAGCGAAAACATATAAGGAATTTAAAAGAAAAAACTATATATTAACTAAGTAGATTCATTGTTTTTTGAGTTACAGGCGACTAAAATGTTTATACCTACTGAAAATCATATATGATAACTTTAAATATAAAATTAGTTAAAAATATGTGAAGAAAAAAACACGGTAGTATAGTAATAGGTACTCATAACTAAGTCAAAAGAAAAACTATCACAGCTAGTTTTGTAGGCTTTACAAGTTTACTAGTAATAGTCGACCAACTTAGGTATAAAATGTAGGTACTTACCTAGAAAATCCTTATTGGTCTGGGACCAAGATCGCTAAGTCCCTTAAAATTCCGAAAACCACTATATGCAGAGTCATAAAACGATAAAAGGAGACCTTATCTTTCGAGAGGAAGACTCAAAACAATCGAAGGTCTGGCACCAAAGACAAGAATCTGGAGAGGAAAGTTATAAGGTCAGTTTAGCAAAATTCGGGTCTATCTGACTATGATTTAGCCCGAAAATTTAAGGAAAATCGTAGTACCGTGAGAAGGATTCGCCTTCGAGCTGGCTATAAGAGTTATAGAGCTATAAAACAACCAAATCGGACCGTCAAACAGAACCGGAAAGCCAGAACTCGAGCTCGACGACTGTACGACCAAGTTTTGACAAAATTTAACGGGTGCTTGTTATTGGACGACGAGACGTATGTAAAACTCGATTTTAACCAACTACCGGGCACTAAGTATTATATGGCCGACGCAAGAGGAAATGTTGCTGAGAAATATAAGTTCATCAAACATGAAAAGTTTGCAAAAAAATGTATGATATGGCAGGAAACCTGCAGTTGCGGTCTCAAGACACAAACCTTCATTACATCGTCAACTATGAATTCGAATACAAACGTCAAAGAGTGTCTGCAGAAAAGAGTTTCCTTTCATTAAAAACCACGACAGCCCTGTAAAATTTTGGCCCGATTTAGCCAGCAACCACTATTCGAAAAAAGTTATGGAGTGGTATGCAAAAAACCAGGTGGATTACATACCCAAAGAGCTAAATCCCCCAAATTGCCCTCAGTTTCGACCAATCGAAAATTACTGAGCAGTTATGAAAAAAAAATTGAACAAGACCGGTAGAGTTGTCCAAAACATCGATTCATTACGATCCACGTGGAACCAACAGGCCAAGAAAGTGGACATAAGTATTGTTCAGACGATGATGAAATCGATCACGGCAAAAGTTCGTTTTTTTACATAATGTAGAAAAATGATCATTGTTAGTTTTAATCTAATAAAAATATATACCTATATTCTTTTTAATTTTTACCAAAGTTACTTTGTTTTATTAACATCTTAAAAATTACGAGACTTTCGTTCCGTACCAATTCTATATGAACTATACTTTAGAATTGTGACCTTATCAAATACTAACTGTTACGTTAGTTTTTGTCGTTCTTCGATAATTCAGTAATGAAACTATGCGAATGTAGATTCTGCGATAACAGTTCATGCGCAAAGCCTAATTTGGCTATATAGATTATGCCACAAAGAATTATGGGGATTCTGCCGTTTTGCCAAAATTATTTTGGTAAAATTTCATTACCCAAACTTTTCGCAACTGTATTTTTGTCAATGGAATCTTTGGCATAACCTATAATACGCTAATTTTCATTTCGTCAAATTTTCATTAAGCAGAATTTAACTTCGGATACAGACATTTAGGCATTTGGTCTTTTAGCAAATGCTTTATTAAGGCAAAAAACATTACATAATAAACATTTAGACAAATGAATTGATAATGACAAAACATATAAAGACCAAATCGGAGTTTGTTTGAGTAATATAATATTGGTCAAACGGCACGATCCCATAAATACAAAATGCACTGCTATTTTCACAAATACTGCCAGGTAAGTAGTTTAGGATAGGTTAGAACTTTGACCCCCAAGAAAAACGAACTGCTACAAGAACAGTAGGTTAGGTTAGGTTACAACTGCGACCATAATAGCGCCAGAATGCAACTGCTGCCAGGTAAGTAGGTTATAGGTTACAAATACTACCGGTAAACTAGGTTAAGTTAGGTTAAAACGACCCACAAAATAAATTCACCATTTTTACCTGTTTAGAATTTGCCCCAAGTGGAAAAAACACCCTTGCAATACAACGCCTTCAAAGTTTGATCTTATGCTAGCAATAGCTGCAATGAACAACCGACTAAATAGAAATGGTAAATTGAATATTGACGATACAAATCATTTGCCCTATTTTGTTTTGCGTAAAATGTGTTATGCCAACTAAAACATTTGACTAATGGTGCGTTCCTATATTCAAAACCGTTGGTAGAGTGGTGACGTCTCGTTAAAATTTGACACATTTTGTACGTAGCAAATGTCATAACGCTACTGCCCGTAAGGAAAACAATTCGTTTCTTGAATATAGGAACCGGGCATAAATGAAATTTAGTCAAACGTCCAGTTGGTAAGCGAGTCAATGACTAAACTTTCATGTGCCAATCATTAGGTTTGCGTAACTATTATTTGTGAATAGTTAATTTGGCAAACAATTATTTGGCAAATGAAATTTTATGAAAAAAATATTGGGAAGTGATAATTTGTCAAACATAATTTGATAAAACAAAGGTGACCCAGAATTATGACTTACAAAATGATGCCACAACAGTGTGACCCACTGGTAATTCATCATCGAACTCATAAACGTTTAAGGGTTCAGGAACGATTCGTAGATTGAAACTCGTTTCCCAAAATAAGAAGAAGCTAGGGTTTCATTATTTGTAAGGAAATATTATTCCGTTTATTCCTGGTTGAGTAACAATGATTTTATTTATTTATCTATATCTTACTTACAGTTATATTATAATATAAGACTTTGCTAAACTGCAATTACCTTTGGATTGCTCACCCAGATATTAAATGTATTTGTCGCTGCTATGTCTACAGATTTAAGTATTGGTTCCCTT
The DNA here is from genome assembly GCA_927399475.2 of Acleris emargana. Taxonomy (NCBI): domain Eukaryota; kingdom Metazoa; phylum Arthropoda; class Insecta; order Lepidoptera; family Tortricidae; genus Acleris; species Acleris emargana. The sequence goes on along the minus strand of OV656835.1, from coordinate 82,615,005 downwards.
ATTTGCCCAGGGTTCGTGTGCAACGAGAAGAGCGCGCCGGGGCCGGCGCCAGCCGCGGACGCGGGCGTGCAGCTGATGGAGGTGTCGGCGCGCTGGACCGACGACGGCCCGCTGACGCTGCGCAATCTCAGCCTTATCGTGCCCCGAGGGAAACTCTGTGCCATCATTGGCTCTGTGGGCTCCGGGAAGGTTCGATTTAAAATCCTATCGTGTAACTATCAAAAAGAAAATCGTGTGCTACGTCTATCAGTTTATACATAACAAAAACATAAACTTAGAAGATGTTGACGAAGACGGAGACTTCTTTAGCATTGAATTTACTTTATATGCCCCGTAATTTCTTCCCCGGTTAGATGTAATCTTCTAAAGGATTAGTATCTGCATGCTCTTAAGGTGTACGAATAAGGAAAGCCCCCTAGTCTAGTTTGCTTGATTACCAAACCAACTTGACCGTTATGTAACATAAGGGTGAAATTGAGATGATAACAGTTGGCATGGTTTCCGTTATGAACCTCAGAGCTCGGTGCTACAACTGCTTCTGAACGAGCTGCGCTCCACGAGCGGCCGCGTCTACCTCTCGGGCCCGCTGTCCTACGCCTGCCAGGAGCCGTGGCTGTTCGTGGCGACCGTCCGGCAAAACATCCTCTTCGGACTACCTTACAATTCAAAGAAATATAAAGAAGTAAGTTGTAAATAAATCAAGTAAGGTAAAAATCTTAACATTTTTGACGCCTTAGTCGAGGAGGCATTAATAGTGCTCCAGACGCTAGGACAACATGACAAGTTAATGCGCTTGGCGGTTATGGGGATTATAAGGTATTCAAAGTTATTTTTCTAACCATCTAATAATTTTCATTCTAAATTATTTTTTAAATAATTTGTACTGAATGTTTTAAAGGTCACTCGAGCATTGCAAATCGTTTTATAGTTTTAATAGTAAAATTATGCTCACTTAACATTTTCAAGAATCAGCCGAGTAAGAATTTGACTTTGTTGTGTTGCCATGATCTTTAATAAAAATATTTCATTTAATGTTTATTAAAATAAAAATCAAAGTAATTGTCTTAACGCTTTAAATCTATTACGTTAATGTTCCTTATGGTGTAGCGATGTTCGCACATACTGATATAAATCTAAAAAAGGACTTAATCACGCGTCACTATAATACATCATCGTTGGACCAGACCGCCACACAGTGAGTGTTGTTTGCCAGTTGGTGGGTATTCCGATAAATAAAAACAAGACCAAGAGCGCCGAGCGGGTAGTTCGAAAAACTCGCACGCATCATAAATAAGCACCCGCCCTCAGCAGTCTGCTCGTGACAAGGACCGTTGCAGCACGACCGACGGGCCGCGGTATTATATATGTCACGAGCAGACTAATCAGGACTGGTGCTTATTAATGTTGTGTGGGAATTCTTCGAACTACCCACTAGGCGCTCGTGGTCTTGTTTTTATTTTATCGGAATACCCACCGACCGGCACACAACACTCACAGTGTGGCGGTCTGGTCCGACGATGTATTATAGTGACGCTTGCACTTGCTAATCACCTGCTCCATTGCTGTATCCACCATACCGGTTGAAAATTTTGTGTTTCCTTATTTCCACCGCTTCTCGTACCTATCTATATCTTCGTCTACTATCTACAGAAATTCCGTTCAATACGATCGAAACATCGAAGTTGTATTTATAATGTTTCCACGAGATTAAGCCCCGTTTTAGATTTATAACAGTATATTTAAATAATAGAATATTATTATGTAAATTCGTTTAGAAATACATCAAATTGATAAGAAAGTCCTGAAACGGTTGGTTACCTCTTTATCTTTATTATTCCAGGTGGTGAGAGTATGTGCGTTGCTGAAAGACTTCCAGCAATTCCCCCACGGAGACCAGACGCTTGTCGGCGAGAGAGGGGCCTCGCTGTCCGGCGGGCAGCGCGCGCGCATCAACCTCGCCAGGGCGGTCTACAGACAGGTAAGGGGTAGGCAATGCCAAAGTTATCTGGGCCTTTTCTGCTAAGGGGACAAGCCTTTTATAAGGAAACCTGTCATAGGGGGTGAATAAATACTTGGGCGTTTCAACCGCCGTCATTATTGTTTTCAATATATTGTCGAAAATAATGATCACTACCTTTGACTTACTACTTTTCATGTCAAAATCCACCCAGACCCAGGAGTAGATCCATTCCATTTAAAAGAACAAGAAAGTTTTTAAGTTTATCATGAGTAAAATGCAAAAAAAAAAATGACTGCGGTTGAAATACCGAATAATCACCCATGTCGACGTTTCAGCCACTTCATTCCCCGGTGGCCATAGTAGCCGGGCTGTTTGAATGTTTCGTGATATCGAGCACGTCCCGGTGCATGACTTGTGTGAATTAAAAAAACACCATCCTTCCCATGTTTGACCTAACTTGTGTTGTGAATTCTTGGCAAATCAAGAGTAGGTAACGATCGGAAATAATATTAAACAATATTAGGGAAGTATTTTCGCTGGGCTAGTGTTGGGACATAGGGATGGAAAGAACATCAATGGTCTAAGAAGGGCGCCCATTTTTCTTACCGAGTACGTTCTGGTAGATCATGCCAGCATGCCATGCATGTCGAGCGCGTGTTTGACTATATTGGTCAATCCGAGGCTATTTAGTATAGGTACTTATTGTAGTAAATGACTTCCAGGCGGACGTGTACCTTCTCGACGACCCGCTGTCGGCGGTAGACGCGCACGTCGGTCGGCAGCTGTTTGATGAGTGCATCAACGGCTACCTGCGCCACGCCACGCGCGTGCTGGTCACGCACCAGCTGCATTACCTCAAGGCTGCCGACTACATCCTCATTATGAACAACGTACGTTCTATCCTCACTATTGGGTAGTTGCTCTACGGATTCGTCAGCAGTAACATGTGCCACTCTACACTATATTCAAAGTTTAATGTTGTGTACCACAACGTTTCCGACTTTTATTAGGTCGCTTCTTAACAATCCAGCGCCTTGGTTAGATAATTGTATTGATAATACGTACATTGTAGAATTTCTGTTTTTTTTTTTACCGCCTATGTACTTTTACAGGGATCTGTAGAAGCTAAAGGCACTTACGATGAATTATTAAATTATGGAAAGGACTTTGCGAAACTGTTGAGCGCTTCCCAAAACGATGACGACAAAGTAGAGGAGATTCCGAAACCTATGTCGAGACGGACATCTGCCAGAGTAAGTTTTTATTCTACAAGTTAGTGTGCTGCATCTTCCCATTACATTTTTACTGACTCGTTGGTTTAAAAAATATAAAACATAGAGCAAATATAATAATTATATAAATAACCTTATTAAATGCCACAACAAGGAAGACCATTGATCGGATTTCAAAGCCGCACAAACTCAACTGCCGTTAAACTTTCTACTCTCTCTATCAATATATGGCGGTCAAAGGTTCATTTATACTAACATACGCTAACTTGTACAAATACGCATTAATGTCGTTATTTAATTCTACATCACTGAGTTCAAAAACAAAGATAAATTTGTTTACTGGCGTATTTTATATAGCTATCGACGGCACGACGTCCATCTCTGACCGAGTCCACGACCGGAGCTGAGGTGCCGGCGCAGGAGATGGAGGAGGAGGAGCGGGAGTCGGGCTCCATGGGCTGGCACGTGTACAACGCGTACCTGCGCGCCGGCGGCCGCGCGCCGCGCCTGCTGTTCATGGTGCTGCTGCTGCTGGTGGGCCAGCTCTCCGCCACCCTCTGCGACTACTGGGTCACGTTTTGGTGAGACACACGTTATACCTAAACCTAGACTTTAATGTAGGTTCACCGGCTTAAGTAGGTACCTGCCCTGTGCGATAATCAAAGATGCCACTAAACTTGTGTATTTTAATCACATTTTAATAACTAAATGTTAGTGTCTAGTTATGGCCCAAGCTTAGGAAAATCGAACATCCGAACCCGAGTTACTTATTATTATGAACTCTCTATCTCCTTAGGTCATGCATATCTACCTGGCACAACTCCAGCATAAAAGCACCCTAGTATTCTACTTCGGTTTTAATTTTAAAGATTCCCTATTTCTCCATCCACGCACCTGTCAGGTGAGGCAACGGCATACTTTAGCAACTACTAATGCTAGTGTCTTAAAATTATAAATAAATAGCTTTGCGTATGGCTTGCCCAGCCTGATAGTTAGTTAGTTAAGTAAAACCTTTTAATTAAGATAAGATAAAATAAGATAATGTTTTATTGACATAAATTAGATACAAATTGAATTGAAGTCCCTGATTTCTGAGCTAGATCGGATAAACCTGTGTTACAGAAATCAGTGTCCTCTCCCATATTCGAGTTTCATAATATCTTTTTAATCTTAAATTGACATTTCAACGTTTTATGTTAGTGGGATGTGACTTCGTGGATTAATAACAATATAATTATATAAATAACGTTTATTAATAACGTTTTTCCTAAGTATTTTGTGAAATTCTGACGCCTAATGGAAAAAAAATATGTTTTAATACCTTTATTTTTCACAGGACTAATGAAGTAACGCGCTTAAAAGAAAGACAAACCAACAGCACTATCAAGGATTACGACCGCAATATGATGGCTCCGACAAACAGCTCGTTCAGTTTAGAGAGCTACTTCTCCGGAATAGATTTGCAGCCAGGTTTGTAAATATATGAAATCGTAAAATTGCTCGGAAAGTAGCAGTGCGAAGGCAGTGTTAATATTTTTTTTTCTAATTTCAATTAATGTATTTAAACCGACTGGCAATAAGGTGTACCGCTTTGCGGATAACCCCCTCCGTACTACCAACACCGCGCTTGCAACTTTAGGCATATACAAGTCAATGTAATTTTTCTTGCAAAAGTTGAATTGATAAGGCAATAACAAACTTCGTTTTAGATCTAAACATCCACGCATTCATCGGCCCGCTGGACACGGCCCAGTACCTCTACGTATATTCGGCCCTTATCGTATGCTGTATCTTCTTCGTCACTGCGCGCGCATACATGTTTTTCAAGGTTTGCATGACGTCCTCGCGCAACCTGCACAACGATATGTTCCACTCCATGCTGCGCGGCGTCATGCGCTTCTTCGATAACAACTCATCGGGTAAGCTCTACCACTTTATCCTCTACCACTCAAGTGTTCAGTGCACAGCGGTAGTTATACGTACCAATACTACCACTTTTAATTTAGTTTTCTGTAAGTACCTACATTTTACCTGCATATTGAGTCTACTTAAATGTGTGGTGTAAGTAGGGTAGACCGGGGTCAACAGTACCACGGGGCAATAGTACAATCGCCTATAACTCGTATGTCTTTGTATACTCGAGTGTGCCATGAGCGTGTCTCGTCCTGCTCACTACTCGGCCACTCGCTGCCGCGCGAAACGCACGAGCGAGACGACGACGCTTTGTATTTTTGGCCGAGCAAAGTAGGTATTTACGATTTACGTTTTGTACTACTGTTTACAATTTAATAGTCGTAGTGTGAAAGTTTTACTGAACTGTGATTCTATAGTTATTGAAGTTTGTAATGCGCCACAGTGTGGGGGTCAGTTAGATATAAAAATTGAGATTTGCGAAGTTTAGTGAGTGCGAGTAAAAAAGGACAATTGTATCACAACACTAGGGGTCAATTGCAGGTAACGTTACAATTGACCCAGAGTTTTTAAATGAGACAATTGAAACCATTTTTTTAAATTAGACAATTGAAACAATTTTTTTTTGTAACAAGTTAGGTACCTACATCTTGAGTATTTTAATGTATACCTATGATTCATTCCAACGATTCATTTTGATACTTCGGGATGTATATAAATTATAATACCGGCAATGTCATCCGTTTCAGTAGTAATTTTTTTTGTATTTAGATGTTGTTATTGCTTGAGAGATTTGCTATGGGCATCCTTAAGTGTTTTTTATAATAAGTCGACATAATGTTTCAAAATCTTTGAGAATATTATGTTACGTTTAGTTCAACTGAAATGCTAGCTTTGTGTTGTATAAATACGAGTCTCTATAATTAAGACTAATGTAACGTAACAGACTGATTCGTCTAAAGAAATTAACAATAGATACTGCTTGCTTAGTACATTATTTTGGGTTTTATTTACCTCTGTTACAATTGACCCCTAGTACGGGTAGGTACAACAACATAAGGGCTTCATGAACAAAAACTCAATTTGCACCATTTTGATGCGATTCAATGAAATTGTTTCTCTATATTCTGATACCCAATTAGACTAGATTGTTATATTCGAAGCGATTTTTACGTGGTAGCTTTAGATTCTGAGTTACAGGTCATTATTTATTAAATGGTACTATTGTCCCCAGTTTACTGTACTCAGTAGGGTAGGTACATATATAGTTAATGGCAAATAAATCAAATATGGCTAACTCCTCTTCCACAGGTCGCATATTAAACAGATTTTCGAAAGACATCGGGGCTCTCGATGAACTGCTCCCCCGGTTCCTTTTGGAGTGCATCCAGATCTACCTGGTGATGTTCAGTATCCTGGCGCTGAACGCGGCCGCGCTGGTGTGGACCTTACTGCCCACTACGATCATCCTGCTCTTGTTCTACATTATACTCCAGATTTACCTCAAGTCCGCGCAATCTATTAAACGTTTGGAAGGAACAAGTGAGTTAAAATCAATTATTACTTCTTGGTCCAGTGTTCCTTATAGGTAGACGCACTGAGTGCTAAGCACTGTATTCGATGGGCATTCGATAGTAGCTCCAACTCGTCCGCTCTGCGCGAAAGCGCGAACGCATAAGATAAGTTTCCGTCAGTGAAATCATTTTCAAACAAGCTATTTCTGTTCATTGTACTATTATTTTTTTACTCAGTCATCATCTGCTTGTCAAAACTAAGCTCGGGGGCTCTAAAAAATACCGGGAAGTGGTTGAACCTTGACTTGCGAGATTTGACCCAAACAGACAACCACGTCAACCACCAAACACGTGCAGTTATATAAAAGCTTGTAAATTGTGCTGATGCCACTTAACCGTACTTTGAAACGCATTAACTCGTGCGCATTGAGTTACGGTACGATTCCACCTAATCCGTTGTCAGCCGATCGAATCAAACGTATGTATAGGAACGAGGGCGCCTACACTGCTACGGCACGGTGCGGATTAGGTGGAAACGTACCGTTAAAATAAAAATCGGACAAGCCCAGGGCTACAGATGCAGTCAAGTTAATAAGAGCTTCATAAACGTTTACATTATGATAAGGATAACTAGTTTAAGATAAAGTACCTTATACCTTGAGGTTCAGAATTCATAAGTACCTACAATCACTTTGTATCATTAGGTTCATTAGATATCATTTTATTGTTGTAATTATTTAGAAAATGTCAACCTAATCTTATACAGTGTGTCTCTGACCTTGGGGCTTTAATTTCAACGATCGATTCTACTCGCTAAACAGAACTACATTTGTTCTGCAACATGGAAAAATAACTTAAATTTAGATAACTAATTGATGTTAAAGTCTAATTGTAAAATCAGTGTATTACATACTGGCCATGTAATCACTATCTCATGGTACGGGGGCGACATTACCTTGGTACGAGGGCTAAAGGAAAATGGAGAATTGGATCGCGTACATTGAAAATTAGATTTAACTTGTATGATAAAAAATAAATTTAAACTGAACATATTTTTAACAACTTACAGAACAAAAGAAGTTTAGTTTCAGGAGTAGAATTGATCTATGCATTTAAAGCCCCAAGGTCAGAGGCACCCTGTATTATAAATGTGTGCTAAATAAATAAAGATATTAAAACAAAACTATTGAATCTTATACAAAATTAAAGAAATTGGTCTCTTAAAATTACCTATTTTTTCGAATTAGAATGTAAACACCGTGAGTAGGTATATATTTTGTCCATCCCAATTCTTACCAAAAATATGTTTCTAGCTCGGAGCCCCGTGTTCTCCCACATGTCCGCTACCCTGAACGGCATCAGCACCATACGGTCGGCAGGAGCCCAGGAACGGCTCATCAAAGAATTCGATCGGTTCCAGGTAAATACACGGATAATAGGGTAAACTAAACAGCCCATTGATAGGCACCCGAACGAAGTGCTAGCTATTGGCACCTCGGTATTGCCTATAAACAGCTTGCTCGTGACGTAAGGTACCAACAATAGGATAGTTTACCCTACATATTTCTATAACCTTTTTTATTTATACATCCGTTTTAATGACTGTGTGATTGTTTCAGGATATTCATACGTCAACGTGGAGTAGCTACCTCGCCAGTGGAGTGACCCTCGGGTTTTGGCTCGACTTCATTTGTGTACTGTATTTAGCTATCGTCATCGTCGCTTTCCTAGTAATTGATAGTAGTAAGTAACCAATGATTTAATTCAATTAAAATAATCTTACACGAATTGACCTAGTCCCAAACTAAACTCTAAGCTTCGTACTTGGTAAGTCTTACAGATTGTTTTTAGGGTTCCGTAGATGCTAACTAAAACGGTTTGAAATGAACCACTTCGGTAAAAAATAAAAGATGAAATATGAAAGATGGTAGATAAAAGTTAAAATATACAAGATTAAAGATGTTTACCTAATCAGTAAGTAGGCCGCACGGGAACTCATACACATCAAAAATTTAATAGCGGACAATATCGATGTCAAGAAGCGTATGCCAGCTTAACTACTAGTATCAGTGCAACTGAAGACAAAGTGAAAACGTTGCCAGAAGATGACCCACAAAAACTTTTCTGAGTCAATATCGTCGTCATCTGTAATGCTAATGACTCCCTGTACCATGCACAGAAAATATGCAGGATAATTCTCAGCAGAAATAATTCCATTATAATCATTTCACAATCTGTATTTGTCTGAATACTTATATCGTAGCATTTCTACAGAGTCGACGGAGCTCCACTAGTGCGGAGCTCCTACTTCTGGGTGGTATGGCCCTTCGGGCGCGCTGCATTACTAACCTAACCTAAACCTCCCTACCTATACCGGCCTAATTACAACGGGGAGATGCACCCCTGGGAACGGAGCAGGGTACACTACAAAATTCCAAAGAGGCATAATTCCGAATTGATCGAAATTCCGAATTTTCATAATTCCGAACGCAATTTTTTGATAGAAGACTTAACTTTGTATCATCGCTTATAATAAATCAAACCTTACCTAACCAACGTATGACAATTAAACTATGCCTTTAATATAACATAAGTAGCTCAAGCGTAACATAACTTTCGGAAAAATTAAAATTCGGACAAATGAACATTCGGAAAAATTCTGTAGTAACGACTTCGGAACCCTGCACTAGCAGAGTCAGACATGTTCTTGCCATGTTTTTGGGATAGTTTTATGTAAAAACAACTTCGGATCCCTATGCTGAGCAGGGTCAGACATGCTCTTACCCGGATTTTTTATCTGCCAGATAGTCCTCGACCCATTAGCTTCAGATATCAAAGACTTATTCAAGAAGTTTTTAAGTACTGATGAAAATGGTAAACTATTACCCCGCCAAATATCTTAAAAGGTTTTAAGACACCCTGTATACCTTATTACTAAACCCCGATTAGAATACACTTCGGAAGTAACGTCAGCACGCTGTCATTGCATATAAATGACAATTACTAATGGCGGATATAATATGCAATGACAGCGTGCTGACGTTACTTCCGAAGTGTATTCTAATCGCGGTTTAGTAATACCTTACCTCATTTTAGGGTTCCTTAGTCAAACTTGGAACCCTTATAGTTTCGCAACATTAAGCTATAAAACGCAATTGTTTTATTTTTTACCGCAAACTTATTTGCGGTGTTGGTAAACTGGACCTATGTCGATGTATGGGGATAACAGTTTTCCAACGGCAAAGTTAAGTTTGTCGCGAGGTGAAATTTGTTTGTAGTAACGGCTTCGGAACCCTACACTGAGCATGGTCCGACATGCTCTTGCCCGGTTTTTATTTCTTGTATTCGTTTAATTTTTGTTTTTGCGTTTATATACATAAATTGCAACTTTGCTAGGAAACTTTACTCGCACACTTATTCAAGTTAATAAAAACAAGACTATAAATGTATTTTAATTGGAAATAATATTTTATTGAATAATGAATAGGTAGGTACCAAATAAAAATAGCTTTGATGTAGAAAATTGTATGTCGGTACTTAACCGATGGTTTCTGTTCAAGTTATAATTAATTGTTAACTTTGTAGAGACCATTTTTTCGGGCAACGTGGGTCTGGCGATATCGCAGACGCTGATTCTGACCGGGATGCTGCAGTTCGGAGTGCGCCAGACGGCGGAGGTGATCTCGCAGATGACGAGCGTGGAGCGCATCCTGCAGTACACGCACATCGAGCGCGAAGCGCAGTGGGACAAAGCAGGTATATACCTATACATACATCTTCATTCCTTCATTATAAAGCTTTTATTTCATCCTTGGGACTTCAAACGGCTACCGCGGAGCTGCCACACGAAGCAAATCCACTTACGGAACTAACTGGCCCTGTTGTGCGTCAAGACAGGTATTATATAGGCAGGCATTAGTCCGAACCTTGGCCAAGTTATAACCTAGACGCCAACACAACACACACACAGTTTTACAATGTTAGTAAGAGCTATTAAACCTTCGTGTTTGTATTTTTCTTTCATACGCTTGTAAAGCTATACTACTCTTACCGACTTAACCCGAATCCACGAGACTTTTTAAGTGCTTTATGTGCACCGTACCTATGTTGGAACCCACGAGCTCGGGGTCAAGTTATGACAGCGAGTTGAAATCAGGGACGTAGTGAACTACAATATTTTACTTAAATATATCAACACTCACGCCTATACATAACTTGATCTTACATACTCGGTTTTTTTGTTATAGCTAAGGAGACTCCTGAGGGCTGGCCGTGGCGTGGTCGCATTGAATTCCGTAACTGCTACATGAAGTACAATGTCGAAGATCTGCCGGTGCTTAAGAATCTTAATGTAGTGATAGAAAATGGTTGGAAGGTAAGCATATTTGATAAAATAAATTACTACTTAATCAAAACTATATTATGCATAAAAGTAACTACTTACTTACTTGTTGCATCTCGGACTTTAATTACAGCTGTCACAGCACAGAATTCTGTAATATTAAAAATGTCAAGTGCGGGTTGGAATCGCGCGCCAAGGGTTTACATTTAAGTCCGTAACTAGGTAATTACGATCAGAACTATTTCCCGATTTTGAGCGATTCTTTAATTCCATATCGAAAATGAGTAGGTACAGCTTGCGCTTTCTGTCGTCAAGTATGCTAGCTCAAAACTAATTTTGTTTCTATCTCGTAGATAAATAAAAATAGCTATAAAATGAATTAATTATTTCATATTTTTCGGCCCGTCGTCAGAAATAAGAGATAAGATCATATATGCGTTTTTGCTCATAAATCCGAAACTACCTAGATGACAAAATTGAATACTGTAATTTGGCATGAATATACATATTAGTTACAACAAAGTGGTGAAAAAAAAATGACAAAAAAGAAAAACTGTCTTCTGCCCTACTGGGGATGTTTTTTTTTCTCATCCACCCCGTTTTATAAAAAAAAATGTCTTTCAAAAATATTGCGGTCAATGTCGATCGATATCGATGAAGGTAAAACTATCAGGGCTAAGTAGACATGATTGGTTCCTGGGATACAGGCGACATAAGTGTTTATACCTACTACAATTGCCTTAGACATCATCAAATAACTTTAAATAGAGAATTAGTACATACTTGTTGTTTTTTAAGAAGTTTTTGTAGCTGCTTCGGAGCCCCTTATAACTTAGCAAGGAAGAGCTATTTGAGTGGATTATCTATTTACATATTTATTTATCCCTTCGTTCTGAACTGCTAACAGATAAGCTTTTAACGACCATTAAGTCATCTTAGATTTTTTTACTTTACCTCACGTGATTTTAGGATGGAAAATGCCGGTAACTTCATATCCGAAAGAGTACCGAGTGATAATGTTAGTAATAAAATAAGGTGGCGATACGATTCTCCTAGCTAGCTGGTTTAGTGGTCGGTAGGAAGTAACTACCTCTAGTGATACTGCCTACGGGGATAGCGATCCCGGGTCGATCACGGTTCAGGGACATTTATTTTCGTAATTGCCGCTGTCCATATGAGCGCGGAAAGATAACGGCTTCATATGAAAATAAAATACAACCTTACAATACGTGTTCATCACATTAATAGTTGCCCTTACCGTGAATCAAACCCAGAACCACTAGATGCTTTAGTTTTGCTGGTGAGCATGTAAGAGTAATAGCACAAGCCTAAAGTTTAGTTTGGGACCTGGGACTTGATTTTTAAACTCACTGATGACTATGAGTTATAATGACAATTAAGTCACGAGGTGATCTCGTTTACCGGTGGGTGAGGAAACTCGTATCTATTTGAATTTCATGCCTCAGTGAGATTCAATAAAATACTAAAGTCCGTGATCGAAATCGAGAAGTGACATTGCAGGGGTATATAATCTTGGTTTGAAGATTTCATTTTATAATGTTTAAATTTTAATCAATAATAAATTCCGATAGATACCTGCATGCTTTTCAGTAAGATATTGGATGGAACACTTTTTCACACCAAAGTTTGTCTATTGATGTGTAATGTTAAAAATAGTTTTATTCTCAGTCACTATTCTGCATGCCAAGAACATCGGTAGTTTTATTTACACAACCACCAATTTTTGTAGAAATATTTATAGGCTTTCATCACCATAAGTTTCTCACTAACGGTCATAGCACTACGTTGCCATTTCTTCGGCGTTGAGAAATTGTTCTTTTTATTTGAAGGGCCCGACTGAACTTCCATAGTTATTAATTTCCAATGCAACACACACGAACAAATAGAAACTGTACACGAAAATACAACCAAAACTAAACAATAAACAAAAACTTAACAACAGAAAGCAACGATACCAAAGAGTAAACGAAAATAAGCACATTCATTCGACAGGTGTCAGAAAACTAACGCCGTATGTCCCGTATTGCATTAACAGTAAAATTATTATAATAACGAACCAAATGTTTAAAACTTCTTACCATTGCCAGTAGCATAAATTAAAACTCCATATATTTTATTCAAACAACATAAATACGGAATTAAAAAAAGTATATCTTCTGTTAGCCTTAGTGTAATATTTTCAACTCTTCACACAATATTATATTACCCTGTTTTTTTTTTTTTTTTTTTTATTTCAATGATTTTAAACTATCCATCACTTGGGTTTGTTTTTTATGATGGCAATCCGTTTGTTTACATGTTTGATCTCGAATTCGATCACGGACTGTAACTTCTAGAAATTTGAAATTTCATCATCGACGTCCAGGTCAATTTGTACAGTATTATAAAAGGAATGCTATGAGTTTAGGTGGGAGTGGTCGGGCGTACCGGCGCCGGGAAGTCGTCGCTGATCTCTTCGCTGTTCCGCCTCGCCATGGTGGAGGGCGACGTGCTGATCGACGACGTGGACACCTCGCAACTGGCACTTCAGGCAAGTATCAAAACTTAGTTTTTCTTGATTATTGAAGTATATTTACGCCGTTTGTTCGGTGATTTATCTAATTATCTGAGATATGTCATTTTTATACATTACTAAATCGATCGCCAAATCCAAGGGTCTAATAAAAAAAACATAAGGGCCTATCCATGGCCCGTCCCCACTTTCATTGCCAAGAGATCTGATTTTCGTACAAAATGGACTCGCCTAGCGATTTGGTGGCAGTTAAAGTGCCTTCCTCGCTTGGTTTATGTCCTCTTCGTCACTTGTTTTAACTCTTAAGATAACATAGTTATCGTCGTGGCCCTTTTATAACATTATCAAAGGATTTTAAGCATATTTTGAAAACTATAGGTATCTATCAAAGTAGGTACATAAAAAAATAAATTGTAGATAATTTTATAAACAATATTTTATCCTCTGACTGTTTTTCCTAGTTTTAGCCGTTTTCAATAAAATTTAACAAAACTGTGGTTGGGGACACAAAAGAGGGCAGGGGAGGGAGGCTAAATAAAGCTTTTGAAGTTACTTCAATATTGTAGCACATTATATAAAAACTACATGTATGCCAAGTTTCATGGTTTCTGCCAGATGGGACCGATATATATATTTATATTACGAGGGCTGCTACTTATGTAACCCGAATAGAAAAAAAAACAAACGTCTATGACTCAATCTTGACTCAATGGTTTTATTGTTTTAATATTGTCTGTGATAATTGGTGCACTTTTGCATACGTTGAAACCAATTTTAAAGCACTTTTTCTAATCTGACTGAGGTATCTCCAAAACGTTTGAACGCGTCGTCGGCTTCTTCACGGGGCGAAAATCGTTGACCACGTAATTTATTCTTTACATTTGGAAATAAATATAACTCATTCGGTGCCAAATCAGGGCTGTACGGTGGATTACCCGTTAATTCTATATTTTGACCTTCCAAAAGCCACATAGCCATTAATACCAAAAAAACCGGCCACCATTTGCTTCAAGGTGCTTTTTGCACGAGTTACTTTCGTAGGGTTCGGCTCATTTTGAAACACCCACACTGTTGATTGTTGTTTACTTTCGGGATCATACGCATAGATCCAGGATTCGTCGCCGTTGTAGATATTATAAACAGCCTTTAATTTTAAGTCACCACGATTATAATTTTTCGACATTTTAAAAAACAAAAGACTATAATTATAGCGAATACGAGAAAAAAATATATAACGGCCAGTATTAATAAAACTTTGAATTTTACCAAGGAGGTCAGATATAGCGTTTAAAAATGTTGGAATCCCGGATGCCGGTTACATAAGAAGCAGCCCTCGTATTGAGTTAACAAGCCGTACTTACTACTTATACGAGTAGTGCTTTGAATGCAGTAAACCATGTTATTAGAGCAGAAAATATTTAGAAATGCTTATTATGTAAATATTATATTACTGTCCCTGATAATGGCACAGTAGATACAGGAGTAGAAATATATGGTTTTATTAGATACAAAAATAAATAGATTCGTTACAGACATAGGTACCTGACACCTACCTACATATGAATGAATGATTTTCAAAGATAGATTAATGAAGATACTTAAGCGTTTTTTTTTTACAGGAGTTGCGGTCGAAGATCTCTATTATACCGCAGGAGCCAGTCCTGTTCTCGGCAACCGTACGGTACAACCTGGACCCCTTCAACAGCTACGATGACGAACAGCTCTGGCAGGCGCTTGAAGCTGTAAGATTTTATGTAGTAAAACAAACTTACATTCAAACCCGTCAATAGTTGACGTCGATCCAAATCGCATATAAGTAAATCGAGATCACCCACGGTCGGGCGGTCGGCCCGCCGGCCGCACTTGAGTGTTTAACGGCTACCACCCTTGCCACCCTCACCGAGGTCCTCTGCACAAGCATTATGGAAACTTTCGGTTGGGGTAAAATCGTTTTCAGATTCGAATCTCGTGCACACATAAACGAGCGAGCAAACAGTACACAAAGCTGAAGGCCTTTGTACGGTTCCGTAATCGAGTTTGCAACGTTCATCTGTCTGTTTATCAAAGTCACTAGTCACCCATGCTGATTTTGTACAAATGTAACGCGCACTCTGACTAATAAACTTACAGTTATATCTCCTCGCGTCGAAGCCATGCGAACCTATTACTTTACCCTAGAAAGACCGATAAAAACCCTAGATTAAAAGCCCCAAGCATCACATAAGAGTTTCCTATACACGTGTTTCCTAAGCCCAAGTAGTGCTTTGGTCTTTCCGAGTATATTGGCTCGGACATCGTACCTATCCTCCTACCTAGATCCTAGTTCTTTCTAACTGCTTTTTTATAAATTGTATTTTACTTACAGGTGGATTTGAAATTAGCAATACAGTCATTAGATTTCAAAGTTTCGGAGGGTGGATCGAACTTTTCACTGGGGCAACGGCAGCTGGTATGCCTTGCACGCGCCATCCTTCGTGGCAACCGCATCCTCGTGCTGGACGAGGCCACCGCCAACGTCGACCCTAAGTGAGTGCCGATACTCAAACTTAACAAGTTTCTTCTACATCAACATCAGCCCGCGCCAGTCCATTCAGCACGTCCTAACCACTACAACAGTTTGTACTTACATAATGCTCCTACAGTAATAAGAGTAATAATTTTGTCACATTTCTTCAGAACGGACGAGTTTATCCAAAGAACCATCCGCAAGCGGTTCGCCGACTGCACAGTCCTGACGGTGGCGCACCGGCTGAACACTATCATGGACTCGGACCGCGTCATGGTGATGGACTCGGGCCGCCTGGTCGAGTTCGACCACCCCTACAAGCTGCTCAGCAACCCCGAAGGCTACTTCACCAAGATGGTCAAAGAAACCAGTGACAAAATGTCAGAGCAACTCTTCCAAATCGCAAAGACCACGTTCCTCAACAGTGGTGGAGTGATAGAGTAGCGTAGGTCAATGCCAGCGTCATAAGTTGTTAAGTTTTAAATTAATGTTAGAACCTGCTTCCTTTAAGAAGTGAAGTTAAAACACGACCAACCGTTTTATGTGGATGGATCTACAAGCCCGCCCGGCTCCAGCGGCGCCCCGCTCGCTCGCTATTCACTACGGCAGAACGGGCCTTGTATTTCTAATGTATTATTAAGAGTTTTCTTAGACTTTATTTATTTAATTTAAAATTCGATTGGTTGAATAACTATGCCTAATTCATTTAAAGGTAATACTAAATTTAGGTTATATTTAATAGGTTCAGTACCTACCTAAAGAAAAGTTTTTGATCGTGTCATTTAATTATTATTAAGTGTAAACTTAGGAACGCCACTGTGTTATTTTAGTATAAACTGTATTATAAATATTATAATAATTATCAATTTACATTTATTTTATTTAGCATACAATTCATCTACTTAGATAATGTTTCATCCTGAAAAACGACCATTGTGAATGCCATAGAGGTTATCCTCGAACAAATATTAAATAAGCTTTAAATATACCTGAAATTTGTTTTATTCATATTAGCGTAAGTCACATAGAAAACACGAAATGCTCCTAGTACTCATGCCACATTTGAGGTCCAACTGACCTAAATTAATGCCACTTTACAAATAAAACTATACATCGGTATACATGTATCGGTGGTATATTATTTCATTTACTTAGCAGTACCCCGAACCCGACACTTGTATGAATAAATATTTTAAACCACTAGTTCAGTTAACTATTTACCTACTTATCAAACAATCAGCCCCTACTCCTGCGCGACGACGCTTGGATTACAACATTAATAACTACTTATAATTAAACATATAGGGCCAATACTTGTTTACTATTTTTTACTTTTTAGAGGTTTTTTACAGTGTTTTGAGTCGGTGGTTTTTTGAATTATTAACTAAACTAACTACAGCTAGCAACGTCTCTTTCTCATATTTGTCATGTTTCTCTCAAAGACATGATTAATATTTACTTTGTAATTTTTCTGTTCTGCGCCTAAAACTGGAAGGACTTCGTCGTATTACAAAATAGGCTGTATATTTAGGCAAAAAAACTTTTGCAAAAGACCAGGTTTATGTGGCTTCGAGTAGCGTGAAAAGTTTACAAAAGCCGCATCCAAAACGGTTCATCCGTTTAAACGCTATGATTCCACAGACATACAGACACACAAACAAACACATACACACACACGAACTTACGCGTCAAACTTAAAACACCCCTCTATTTTGAGTTGGGGTTAAAACCGCCACCAATTCAGTACACTCATTGAAGAGCAGAGCTATGGTGCCACCGATAGATACACACATATAGAAATAGAAATAGAAATAGAAAATATATTTATTTGTTTCTGCTTACATAATATCACATCCATGGCTGAAGTCTCCTTTTAAGTAAAGATATACCTGTGCCAGGAGACCCCGCTCTTCTATAGCATATATTACACGTAAATTAGGAACAACTAGATAATAGAGAAAAACTATAAATATTAAAAATTAGAAATTAGAAATTAGTTTGAAAGTAAACAATTAAAATATTCTTACACAAACAAAAAGAAATATACACACGAGTATCTGTGTGCGTATGTATGTATGTGTGTGTGTGTGTGTGTGTGTGTGTGTGTGTGTGTGTGTGTGTGTGTTCGTGCGTGTGTGTGTGTGTGCGTGTGTGTGTGTGAGTGTGTGTGTATTTATTTAAATTTATAAGGGTACTAACAACTGCTCGGTCTCCTCATAATTTAGGTTCTTAATCCAATTGGTAATTATTTTTTGGCATTCATATGTTACTTTAGGGTACAATAGAAGTTCTTTGTTAAGTTTGTTGTATATTACAGAAGATTGTTTTCGTAATTGACGTGTGGCAAATACTGATTTCGTCGAAAACATTAGTGCAACGTTGTGATTTCTTCTTCTACTTAGGAGCGTTGGGTTGTAATGCAAGTTTTTGTGAGTGAAGAGAGCTGTTCGCAAAATGTACAATTTTCTAACTGTTAGTAAGTTACTATCTATGTAAAGTTGATCAGTAGGGAAACGGAATGGTTTAAAAAAGGCAACTTTTAATAATGATCGCTGAGTTCTTTCGATTTCAATGAACCTAGATTTACAAGCTCCACCCCATATAGGAAGGCAGTAAGAAATGAGAGACTGACCCAGAGCAATATCGATTTTTAGAAGAAGTTTAGATGGGGCAGCGTGTCGCAGTGTTTTAAATCCCTGGTAATTTTTCTAAGTCTACCACAAACAGATTCAATTTGGTTATACCATGACAATCACTGGTCCATCATAACTCCAAGGTACTTCGTCGTTGTAACTTTGTTGATTTTGGGGCAGTTACAGTCACTTTGAGCATGGTCGCAAGAGTGGATTTTTATTTGAAAGTCGCTATGTGGCTGAGTACTGTCATATTTCGTAAAACAAATATAATTTGTTTTACTAGTGTTAAGTGTAAGTGTATTTATTTTAAGCCACATATCTACCTTGGATAGGCCTAACTGTGCAGATCTTTGGACTTCATTCCACGAGGGGCCTGTAAAAACAATAGCTGTATCATCAGCAAAAGAAAATGCAGAACCGTGGGCGAGTGTTATGTTACATAAGCTATTGATGTATACCAAAAACAAGATTGGTCCCAGAACACTACCTTGTGGGACACCAAAAGTTATATTAGCGGACTGGCTAACGAGAGAACCAATTTTGACTGTTTGCGTGCGATTGGAAAGATAGTCTTTAAAGAGTTCTAATGGAGTGCCTCTTATTCCAACCTTTTCCAGCTTTTCCACAACCTTGGGGATAGAAACGGTGTCAAACGCTTTCTTCAGATCTAAAAATATGGCAAGACACTTATTGCCACAGTCTAAATTATCAACAATAAGAGAAGTTAGGGCAGTAACGGCGTCTTCCGTTGACTTGCAACGTCTAAAACCGTACTGTGACGGAGAGAGGATTGTAAATTTTTCTAAATATTTAAGTAGTCTTTTATTCAAGAGTTTTTCAAAAATTTTGGAGATAGCTGGCAAAACTGAAATCAGCCTGTAATTGTTGACGTCGTTTCTATCTCCACTCTTGTGGACTGGTGTTATTATGGGGTGCGTCCCACGAGATATAACTACATAATAACTATTTTCATGTTACTAACGTTTACGAGATATAATGAACGTTAGCTATAATAACAAAATCAATATTTTTATAAGGAATAACGGTCAAGTCATATAATATTCATTTTATATAATATTTTTTAATATAACACTCACAATGACTAATTTCAGTTCGTATAACATACATGACATATAGCGATCATAATACATATTATCTTTTAGTATAAGTGTTACAATATATAATATCGTATGATATACATGTGAGCGAGCGAAGCGAGCGAGCAAGACTTCTCTGGGCAGAACCGACTCGGTTAGGTTAGGTTAGAAGGCCTAGGCGGGAGCAAAGCTCCCGCCTAGGCCTTCGAGGTTATTTTTTTTTAATACTGAAAATAGAATTTATTTCAAATAACATATGCATGTATTTATATTATACGTGTATTATGTTTTTTGATGTTAGATAATTTACAACATATTTATGATATTTATATTTATTGAGAACATATGCATAATATCATAAATGTTTAATGTTTTTTTAAACTCAAATTTGAGGCTATCGCTCTAAGAAATTCGAAATTCGAAAGAAGTCGTTCTAGGCGTTTTTTTTTTTTTTTACGTGTATTATGTTTTTTGATGTTAGATAATTTGATTGATATATATTTTAAATCTTAGGTGTTATGAACGTTAGACGTTTTAATAGTTATATAAATTGATATTATATATTAATAACGTTATACTTTATGGAAATAGATATTTTGAAATTATATCTTCCGTTCATTATATCCAGTGAACGTTATACTAAACGTGTTTATACAAAGCGAGCGTATATATTATGAGTGTTATATTATCAGTTGTTATATCTCGTATTACTTACCCGTTATTATGGCTTGCTTTAGTGGAGATGGAAAAACACCTTTTTTTAAACATAGGTTAACAAAGTGGGTTAGTACGGGAATAGTCTCATTTTTAGCAAGTTTTAAGAAGCTAGTGGTGATGTTATCCCAACCTGGAGCACTATTTGACTTCAGACTCATTAAAATACTGTGCACCTCGTCAGGAGTAGTATTAAAGAGAACGAAGGAGGAACCCTGGGGGTTATCACTTTGAAGGTGGGAACTATAAGAGTGATGCGTTCTAGTATCTGCTTGTATGTCCGCTGCAAGATTTTTCCCAATATTGGCAAAGAAGGTGTTAACATAGTTGACTGAATCTTGAGGGCGATCTGTGACATTTAACAACTCAACGTTTTCAGTTTTATTTTGTTTTAGATGGGGTTATAGTTTTTATACTATTCCATAGTAATTTTGAATTTCCGGTTGAATTTGATAATAAATCTCTCTCTTATTTCCTTTTTAGCTTTTAATCAAACAATTACAAAAATTTCGATACCTATTGTATGTAATTTTAAGAATGGCATTATAAGGATCTTCTTTTAGTTTCTTTTGCAGCTTATTTCTGGTTTTGATACATCTTAGGATACCAGGGGTTATCCAGGGTTTAATAACGCGTTTACTTTTAGGGACATTCACGATTTTGGTATTAGTCTTAATAGATTCCCTAAGCCGTTCGATAAGTTTGTCAATAACAAAATCGGGCTCAGTGCTGAAAAGTAGGTCGTGTAGATTCATTTCAACTAAACTCTTAAGTGCTTCTGTGAAATCGGTAATACTTTTAGTTTTAGGAACTTTTTTCTGAATTTTATTGTCGGTGAACTGGAGAAATATCATTTTGTGGTCCGTTATAGTACTATTTAAAACAGCAATTTGTACTGAAGCAATGTCCTTCCTAAATTTGAGAAAAAAGTGGTCAAGACAATTAGGGCCCCTTGTTGGAAATTGATGCCCTGGTAACAAACCATACGATGATAACATATTAGAATAGTTTAGTCTATTATTTCTTTCGTGGGAGACTTCATCACTATCAGGTTTTATATTTATATTAATGTCACCGGTTATTATGATATTACTATGTTTATCGATAGAGTTTAAATGGTCGCTTAAGGATTCTGTGAATTGGTCTGCGTTCCTAATAGCTGGTGATCTGTATATACCCAAAACAGTTTTATTATTAAATTCAAGTTGTATGCATGATGCATGAGTCAACATTATTTCCTTAAATTTTACTCGCATAGTATTTTTATAGTACATTACGACCCCGTCATTTTTATTAAGATGTTTGGTGGTAGCAAACGAATTATAGTTTTCAAGGATAGGGATTGATTTATTAGGTTCAAGCCAGCATTCGGTTAGAACAATTATATCGACATCAAAATTAATAATTGCTAAGTTAGTTAATAGATCATCGAAGTTGGCGTAAATGCATCTTATATTTTGAGAGATAACTGTCAAATTTCTTTATTTTTTTATTTGAATGAAACTTTCTAAGTTTTCTATGTCACATTGATAAGAGAGAGAGCTATTTTTGTAACGTCTATTTCATTAATTGTGTTAAGGAAGAACATAACATACACACACGCCCATAATATTAACATAGTAAGTAAATAGCGGTTAAACTTATTACAACCCTCTTTTTGCGACAGGGGGATAACGTGTGTCCTAAGCGTGTGTCTCTCTGTCTTCTTAAATATGTGAGTGTCTGGTGTGGCGCCGTAGCTCCCAAACGGTTGAACGGATTTGAACGCAGGTTTTTCTTAAATACATACATACATAAACTCACGTCTTCATTCCCAGAGTGGCGTAGGCAGAGCTACAGAATTACCAACAACCCTAAAAAACTTGTTGATAATTCTGTAACCACATTTTTCACAAAAAAATCTCTCATTTTTCTTAAAGAAAGCTTTCTTAATCAGGATGGTTTTTAGCAAGATTCCATGAAAATTAGTTGGGTTTAAGAGATATATTAGCTCTGAAAGTAGGTGTCAACACACACACACACACACACACACACACACACACACACACACACACACACACACACACACACACACACACACACACACACACACACACACACACACACACACACACACACACACACACACACACACACACACACACACACACACACACACACACACACACACACACACACACACACACACACACACACACACACACACACACACACACACACACACACACTTCCACGTCAAACTTATAACACCCCTCTTTTTGCGTCGAGGGTTAAAAAGAGGCGCGTCGATAACCAATACAAAAATTAAGGTCTCCTTCGCCGTCTCTCTGAATGAGGATTCCGTAAACTATCCCCTCAATCTTGGTATATTGTCATTTGCGTGTCGGAGTATAATTCATCCAAGGGCTTGGACACATTCGATGATGTGTTATATACGTAATAAAAAGTAATTAAGTCAACTAAACTTTCGCACAAAAATAAACTGGTAAGTGTTGCCAGATATGTGAGAATGTTAATAGTGGTATGATAATATCGATGTTTTAGTATCGACGAGTTTGCTCGGTCAACATGGTATGTAGTGGCCACAAACAAGACACAAGGTGCATTCAATTCGAATGCATCTTGTTTAGAGCCACTGGTATGAGTTGGCTTCCTACTTTTTTTACCACCTTAAAATGATTAATATAAACCTTTGTTTAAATAAGCTTTATTATTATTATTATTTTATATTTTTGCGCTATGTTTGATCCTGATATCTCTAATAGTTTGGGAGGAATATTCGGTCAAACGAAAATTCGAATGGGGGAAGAATGGAGCTTCGCTCCAATAAAACAATAGCTGTCATCCTGTGCCAAAAAGAGAACACTTATCTTATAATTATGTCTGAAAAGTAAGGGTGACACTGTTGTCTTTAGTTTTTGGAAGAAAATTCGCACATTTGTCAAAAGTTCACATTGTGTAAACATGGTCTAGACTAGGGAATGCAATCTCGCGAGATTGGGGCTCAGGCGAGATCTCACGAGTTTATAAATAGCGATACCGTGAGATCTCGCCAATTTCGAGATCTCGCGAGATTGGCAATTTTGTGTGTTTATTTTTGCAAATAATCACAGTATTTGAATAAATTAGGTAAAAAAATATTAGAATTATAGTTATTCTGAAATATACATAAATTCTTACGATTTTTTTCAATAAACTTTTATGTATTTAAGTAACATTGTTTGACGTATCTGTCTATCATTTTTTTAATAAACTTTTACGTAGTAAACTTTGACGTATCTATCAAAATAAGAAATAAGAAAAAACATCAGTCTTCTCTTCTAATATCAAAAAAAGTATTTTAATAATAAAACAGTTCTTTTATAACAAAACAACAAGCAAGAAGACAAAAACTAAAATGAAATGAGTTGACTATTAAACTGAGATATTATTATCTTTATCAATTAAAGAAAACTATACCTATTCAGAGATCTATTAGAAATTTGAGATTAAATAACAAAATATACCAATCAAATTAAAGGCTTGTTCACTTCACATCATACGCCATTGTTATGAATTATTTTGAAAGTAGCTCTCTAAGAAGCACAAAATGTCAAAAGAATCGTCTGCTAAACTGTTTCTTATTTTGCTGGCCAGATAACCAGCCGCTGAGAAGTCCCTTACTGATTCAACGCTAGTTGGAACCACATATCTCAGGCAGTCGTCCGCGAACTAAGTTCGCCTTTTGACCCCCCGGACTCGTATTAATTCATTTCCTTTTTGATTAATGAGTCCAGTGAATTCGTAGTTACTTTTCTGTCTCTAGGTTCCTTGAACGCAGCAGTTAATCCGCTTCTAATAAGACGATTTTATGCTCGAGTGCAATCTCGTTAAACTCGCGAGATCTCGCCCATTTTTCGGCCGAGATCAATCTCGCTAAAAAAGGCCGAGATCTCGCGAATACGAGATCTCGCGAGTACGAGATTGCATTCCCTAGTCTAGACACGAGACTAGTCGAATATCGATATCGACATTACTGTGATTATGTCTTGGTTATAAATAAGTAGGTATGTTTCGTAGTTCTGTCTTTTTTTTATATATTCAGGTAAGTCACCGTACAAAATAGGAGTACAGCAGTAGTTCTATTCCTATTTGTTTTAACACATCAACGCTATCCAACGCTTATCCAACGGTACATTTATAAAACATTAAAAATAAAACATGTTACGTTGTAATTTACAGATATATATACTAATATTCAACTAAAAATATAGTTATTCTGCAATTCTAAGCTTTTAAAGCAATTATATTTTAAATTAAGATACGTCATTTGCGGGCAAAAGCGTTCCTCAAAAAGGAAGGTAATTTAACTTAGGTACTACTGTTTAGCTGCGCCGCGGCCGCTGCCACGCACGCATCAGAGACCATAACATTTTACTAGTTACCGAACAGTAACAAATATACAGGGTGTTAGGTAGAGCGTTGTCAAAAAGAAACAGGCGAGTAGAAGAGACCATTAGCTATCCATTTCAGGTACTTTAACCCTTAATTTGTCTAAGGGCTATTTAATACCGTTTTTTTTATAATTTTATTACAAGACACCGAAATTCGACCTTTAATCCCCGAAAAAAAAAGGAACTACTTGGTGTATTGACAAAATTTTAATTTTGATAGATTGTTAAATGTTGTGGTGTTCAAATAAAACTGTTACTGGAAGCGTAAAGCTACTTTAAAAAATAATGGGGGCTCCCAAAGTTTCAGAAACCAATAAAGAAATCTTTCAACTTCAACTTTACAATGAAATTAAAAAAAAAACAAAGTGATTACAATTCTTCCAATTTCCTAAAAACATCTCCTGTTCACGCCAATTCTAATGGTATGCCACATGCATAACAAAACTCTTAATAATTCGAGATATTTGCTAATAACTTGTTGAATGTGGCGAATTCGATGTTTGAGAAAATTTACTTCTCTGTTCATTTACCACGTCTTACACTTATTCTTTCTCGTATTGCCATAGAGGGTACCTAGATTAAAACCTCCTCGATACTACCTACATAAAGTTCAGTAATTAATGGCCGGTATTTGACAGCTTTTGACATGTCGGTGATTTTTAACCCCATCTTTATTGTTACCTCATTATCGTTGAGTTGTGTTAGTATTTTCGTTAAGTTTATTTTAATTTAATTGTTACAATGGCGGCTTACTCCTCCGAGGAGTTTGCCGACATGTTACTAGCCTATGGAAGAGCTGAATCAAACGCAAGCCATGCCCAAAGGATTTATCAAGAACGCTATCCTGACGGGCGTGTGGCTGACCGCCGCACGTTCTCTAATACGTACCGACGGCTACGGGAAACCGGGAATTTGCAGTTTCAAGAGCCTCGAGTAAACGCTCATCAACCAAATGCTGCCGACGATGAAAGGGTGTTGGACCTTTTCGACCAGAATCCCACCATAAGCATAAGAGTCGCTGCTGAAATGCTTGACTTGAGCACATGGAAGGTATGGTCAGTGCTACGGGCTGATGGAAAACACGCTTTCCATTACACTCCTGTGCAAGGTATTTACAAGTTGTTCAAGATAAAGTGATTGTTTTTTTTATTTATTGTCAGTAGTGGTCATGTTTTGCATTTTTAAATGTTTTACGCGTGTCCGTGGCCGGCCTATGTAGGTTTTGAAGTACCAACTGTCAGATCATAAATTCTTATTTTTTAGTTCCAAAAGGACAGGACAAAACCCACACCCCAAAAGAGCGAGATGTTTTCAACGACGTTTTAGCGTCAACGTGTGGGCCGGAGTTATTGGAAACAATTTGATAGGGCCACATTATTTGCCAGACAACCTGAACGGGGACAATTATCTAGAATTCCTGCAGAATGATCTGCCAAGATTAGTCGGACATTTACCGATATTTGAGGAAAACCGACCGATTGTTTTCCAACTAGACGGGTGCCCAGCACATTGGAGATTGTCGGTGAGAGAGCACCTAGACAATGTGTTCCCAAACTCCTGGATCGGACGAGGTGGACCCATCCCATGGCCCGCACGGTCCCCAGACCTCACACCGCTTGATTTTTATGTCTGGGGACATGCAAAGAATTTGGTTTATGCCACCGAAGTCAGAAGCCGAGATCATTTAATTGAGAAAATTGAACATGCTTTTCAAGTGATGAAAGAAGAAATGCAACTAAAAACGACGACAGTCGAAATACGGAAGAGATATCGTGCCTGTATTGGTCAAAATGGTCATCAATTTGAGCAATTGTTGTAAAAAAAAATATTTTTTTGTGTTGTGACTATGAATTAGAAAAGTTACCATTTTGGGGATTCTGAGATTTTTCCTAATAAAATTTAAATAAATTACTAACCTAACTTAACCTAACCTAACCTTATCTTCCATATGTTAGGAGGATGTTAGAGAGAGAAAACACTATCTAACTGCGTAAGACGTGGTAAATGAACAGAGAAGTAAATTTTCTCAAACATCGAATTCGCCACATTCAACAAGTTATTAGCAAATAACTCGAATTATTAAGAGTTTTGTTATGCATGTGGCATACCATTAGAATTGGCGTGAACAGGAGATGTTATTCGGAAATTGGAAGAATTGTAATCACTTCGGTTTTTTTTTAATTTCATTGTAAAGTTGAAGTTGAAAGATTTCTTTATCGGTTTCTGAAACTTTGGGAGCCCCCATTATTTTTTAAAGTAGCTTTACGCTTCCAGTAACAGTTTTATTTGAACACCACAACATTTAACAATCTATAAAAATTAAAATTTTGTCAATACACCAAGTAGTTCCTTTTTTTTCGGGGTTTAAAGGTCGAATTTCGGTGTCTTGTAATAAAATTATAAAAAAAACGGTATTAAATAGCCCTTAGACAAATTAAGGGTTAAAGTACCTGAAATGGATAGCTAATGGTCTCTTCTACTCGCCTATTTCTTTTTGACAACGCTCTACCTAACACCCTGTATAGGCTGCCGAAATTATACTGTAACTATAAAATTAAGAAAGGATGTCTCAATTTATTCGTAAGTACCGCAAATATTTTTTACATTTTGTTTACATCGCTATCATCTAATATATAAAACTAGCGACCCGCCCGCGGCTTCGCCCGCGTGGAATGTATTATACATATAAACCTTCCTTAAGAATCACTCTATCTATTAAAAAAAACCGCATTAAAATCCGTTGCGTAGTTTTAAAGATTTAAACATACATAGGGACAGACAGCGCAAGCGACTTTGTTTTATACTATGTAGTGATTTCCATGTCACAATGTTAGTTACCGTACTCCTCCGAAACGGCTTGACCGATTCTTATGAAATTTTATATGCATATTCAGTAGATCTGAGAATCGGCTACTATCTATTTTTTTATAAGGCAAAACAACGTTTGCCGGGTCAGCTAGTTTTTGTTTAATTTGCATCCTTTGAAACATGCGCCCACGCAATAAGATATAGGGTAAGTGTACCAGTGAATGAACACCCCCCAGTGAATGAACAAAACGCGGTTTTTATCAAAAAATAAGCTTTGTTGTAGAGAACAGTCCAATAAGTTGTGTTTTATTAGTCTGTTAACTCTTTATTTAGGATAGCAACATTATATAATCTATGGCTCGACTTTAGTTTCGTCATGGCGTCTAAATAAAAATAACGTGTGTCAGTGTGGCTCGAAATACAAGCAAAAAATATAAGGAGCAAGGTGAGTACTGGTTTGGAAAGTTTGATATTATTGCCATTTATCTCATGCTTATTGTTGGTTTCATATATGTATGTTGTGGTGAAAAGGGTAAAGTATAAATCGGATGCGTCGGCTTTTGATAAATTTTAACCGATTGATATATTTTAAGGTGTTTACAGAAAGGAACCTTAAAAGTACCTCACTCCAGTGAATGAACAAATGTTCATTCACTGGAGCATATCGGATTTGGCATTTTTAAATAGTTTAAGCATTTGTTGTTAAGAAATTATTGCTTTTATTTAATAAACCCTAACATACGTTCATTTTGAATCACTGGTCCAGTATTGGAACAGAAATTTATGTTTTAATCTTTTAAAACGGTTTTGTATTAAACCGACATTTCTTAGTTCATTCACTGGAATTTAATTGCAGGTAAATAAATTACATTATTTTTCCGTTGTTTATTCACTAACTTTTTGTTCCAATGAATGAACGGGATTTATTTTCTTAGTTCATCTATTAGATCAAAAAGCGAGTAAATGAACAACTTTAAAATTAACAGGTGTCATTTCTTCTTCATTCATAAGAGTCAAATTTTATTTTTATACGATGATTAAGGTGTTATAAATATTAAAACACAGCTAGAATTGTTTTCTTTAATTTACTCAATAAAGATTTTATCAAATTTTTTTTTGTTCATTTATTGGGGCAAAACACCGTGTTCACTTCTATTACCAAATATGGTGTGTTCATTCATAGGTTCGTTTTCGTTCATTTATTGGGATTGCCTGTTCATTCATAGGTGATTTCGACAATTTTTCAGAAAATTATATATATTTTTCAAAGTATAAGTAAAAATAGGTGAGAATTATGCTTAAATAATAAAAGACTATAAGCAGATGTAAAAAATAAATAAAATTACTTGTCTGTGTTTTAGATTTGTTTTAAAAGTAAGGCCAAAGTCACCCTAGTCCTTATTCGTTCATTCACTGGTACACTTACCCTAGCATTAGTGCGATAAAGACAGGTGGCGGCCGTGAACGGGCACTTGTCTTGATGAATGGCGAGCAATTTGGAAAAACTATTTATCTCTTTCTAACAATAGCGTTCGCTACGGACTTGGCGACGGGTTTTAAAAGCTTTTAGTATGAGCTTAACGTATCAAAATATAAAATATAATTGTTTTATAAGCACAAAATCACTGCAGGAATAAGTACCTAACTAAATAATAACAAACTGCCGACTTGCCTGTGAAAGCTAATGTGTTCGGATGCATTTTCTATACCGTGCGCGATTTAGGTACATCTCCGGGCAGCGCAGGCCATGATGAATTATAATTACGGATTATAATTATCGTTTTAATTATGAAATTTATAATTTGTTACACCGCGTAGATATTATTGTTTTGAAAGCAATGTGACAGTCAGTATTACAATTCACCGCAGCTTCTTTGAAGCTTGGTCTAATATATCCATTCTTATGGATATATTAGACCAAGATATATTTTAAATTAGACAGGTTTGGTCTCAAGTATGTCCCCGGTTTGATACGCCGATTTAAGCCGAAATGCGCTGCTTTATACATCTTTGTCTGACTCATTATCTATCTGCGTTAAAATTTATGCGAAAACTAATTAATATACTTTTTAAGTGTACTACTCATTAAGTTCGTTCTATGAGAATCCTATTTCTGTGAGCATTTTCATCTTGGCTTTGGTCCCACATACGTAAAAGCTTTTTTGAAGTCATTTTCAATTGAAACCTAATAAACATACGCATGATTGTTTTAATTTTGGAAATAATAGGAAATGCACCTCCAAAGTTACTTTTAAGGGTTACGTAATCAAATCAGTAATCACTTCCTTCGTTACTAATATTTTGTGATTGTTAGTTCCATCTTCACGGCATAGATAGTTAATTGCACAGACGTAATAATTTTATTTTATCAAGACAGGATTTGATCAAGGCGATTGGGCGTTAAAGAATCACTAGTGTGAATGGCAAAAGGGAAACCCATATTTTGTAACATTTGATATTGCTTTATCGCATCGTGCCAGAAATTGAGCAGTGCGCGATATATTAACGTGGCGTAGAAACATCGCAAATCGCAAATCGCTTGGCTTGCGCATTAGCGTCAATAAATAAAATTCCATTCGGGCTTAAGACTGCGCCGAGCGCACGCCGGATGTACAGTGGCGCCCTCATTATTAATATTGAGTTTTCTAATAAACTAAAGTTTTTTCTTGAAATCGGACGATGCTTTTTTGTACTACAAATGAAAACACAACTTATAGGATATATCATATAGTTTACTAACAATTGACCTTCGAGTTATCAACTAAACGGAAAAAAGTGGCCACCTTTTCCCGTTAAGCTGACTACTCAAAGGATAACTGTTATCAAAATTTATCACGTATCCCATAAATTGTGATTTTACTTGCGCTACAAAAAAGCATCGTCCAATTCCATGGAAATTCTTTCGTTTATCAGAAAACACTATAATAGCAATGAGGGCGCCACTGGACGCTCGACGTTTGCTCGGCGCAGTCTTAAGCTAAACTATTTAAAAAGTGTACATCAAAAAGGGTAGTGTAATCAATCATATATATACCTACATATTATTATTATTATGTAGGCCAACAGTGTAATATACTGGGAACAGAGAACCCTCTGACGGGTTATTTATGCAGACTGATTTGAAGCGCCATCTAGATTTCTAAACTAGTACCATTGATATACTACGTATATATACAAATCCATATAGCCAGCTACCTATAGATATTCTTAAAATTGAATGAATTTGCTTCCCAGTAACATATTGTTTTGCCCTCATTTTATCGTAATTCGATTCGATTAAAATTATCTTAGAATTACGACGAGACGACAACAAAATACTTTGTTACTGGGAAATCACTAATTGAACGGGAGGATTTGTTAAATAAAATGACAATAAGTATTATTTAATAGACTTATTTTAATTTTTTATAATGTTTACGTTTGTTGTAATATTTTTGTGCTTCGTCATCCCCATCAATTAACTTAGCGACCCCAGCTATAAATTATTACATTTAATGTTAAACTTATTATTATAGTATATTTTAATCAGTTTAATCACACTCAAATACAACAGTGGTTGGCAGGGGGGCCATGATAAAAAACATATTTCATTCGGCCAGATCTAATAAAAATAAATTATTCGTATTATTATTTCAAAATAAAAGTAATTTTTATGGTCTTTTTCAATAACAGAATGTTTCTAATTGAATTATATTTTGCACTGCTAGATCGATACAGTATCAACTAGAAATCCTTGCTATTTTGGTTTCAAGTTCATAAAATTGGTAATAAAGTTGATTTTAAAATACAGTTGTATTTGAGTTACTACTGTTTTGATCTAGCAGTGCGATTTAATGATAACATGCATGCAGTCTGCTATCTGAAACTC
This sequence comes from Acleris emargana, assembly GCA_927399475.2. Taxonomy (NCBI): domain Eukaryota; kingdom Metazoa; phylum Arthropoda; class Insecta; order Lepidoptera; family Tortricidae; genus Acleris; species Acleris emargana. The sequence continues at coordinate 82,583,451 of OV656835.1, read as the reverse complement.
ATGATAACAATCTACTATATTCTATTTTTTAATTTTTGGCAACCGGTCGCTTTTGGTTAGCAACCATTACTGCCAATGACGTCTGACAGCAGCATGGTGTATAGCATGATAACAATCGGCATTTTACAGTTCAGAATTTCAGATGGCGTGACTATCTATGAAACATTACAGACTGTCCCCCCTCTGGTATATGGTATACATTATTGTCTGTGGTTTTAGTTAGGTTATAAACGTGCTGTTTTCTATTTACTTGTATTCGCTCACTTTTGACTTTGTAATTCTTATTAAAAGTAATTAATTATGAGCTCGTCTAAAGGAAATACCAAGAGAACTAGGCCTCAAAAACATCAAAATAAAACCGCCTACAAAAATGATATGCATGACAAAACAGAAAAAACTAAATTTCTCAACTCTTTAACAATAAGAGGAGTGTGTAAACGTTGCAAAGACATATTAGACTGGAAGATTAAATATAAAAAATATAAACCTTTGAATGTGCCTAGAAAATGTGTGGGATGCGAGGGAAAAACTGTTAAGCATGCCTACCACGTACTTTGCGGGCAATGCTCTGCGGATAGAAACGTCTGTGCCAAGTGCTGCGCTCCCGCCGACGTCAGTTCAGTGGTATGGACCTGTCTTTAAATTAGTTCATTCACTCTAGTAGCTTACTTGATCCAATACGAATTATGAATTGGTTTCTACCTTCGACTTCGTTTGCATTGATCATCCCACAAAAACTGATTCTATGAGATTAAAGGTAGTCTATACAATTATATTCAGGTTTAAGCTATCTCCATTCCAAATTTTATCCAAAACATCTGTAGTTTCAGCATGAAGGGGTAACAAACATACTACAGATGTAGTGCATAATCCTTTCCCATCGTTTTTTGTCGGATAAGTTCGTATTTATCTTGCTTTCTCAGTTGACTTATTGATGGGTACTGAAGCTAATCGAGAAAGCAAGATAAATACGAACTTTTCCGACAAAAAACGATGGGATAGGATTATTCACTACATCTGTAACTCACACACTCATAAGTTTTCCAATTAATAATATTAGTTTGAGTTTAGTACCTTGAGTTTAATAAGATGATTGAATAGTTAACGAGACAATTTTAGTTAATGTACATAAGGAATTAGTAGAACCAATTTATGAGCTCGTAAGGCCTAGATTGCAAAAGACTATCTTAGCAATATGACTTAGTTTCAAAAGATCTTGGTTGCAAAATCTCTAATTGTGTAGCAGTTGCAATACGCCAATGTATGCAGAACATACCGATAGTAAAACGGGTTGGTAGGCATATTCTCAAACATTTATGATGTCTTCAAAACTTCTATATTCACGGTCAATATAAATGACAAAAGATGTAAACAAAACCGAACAGATCTATTTACCATTATCACACCATAATCATAGCTGGGCACCGTTAATCAAATAGTTAACTTATTTAATCATTTATCCGCTACAAAAAAGGTTAGCTTCGTTAAACATTAAAGCGTTACATTTAGGAAGAATTAATGCAAGTTAACGTTAATCGTTTTAATCTGTTAATATGTTAAAAAAAAATGCATTTTTATATTGTTGTGTTAGTGAACTTATAAAACCTGTTGGTTTAGGTTCTGGAAGTTAACAGGATAGCAACAAAACAAAATAATTTTATAATTCAAATGTGTAATTTAATCGTCGGGCATAAGGTGCATATTCGCCTTGATGAACATTAACATGTTGAAGTTCACGTCTGAAAGCGAGGCTCGTTTTGGTACTAAAATGTCTTTACCCGTGGAAAACAGACGTTCAACTGCAGCGCTTGAGGGTATAGCAGTATTGTATTTAATGAATAGATTTATGAATATCTGTTCCCCGAGGAATGCGGCATCCTTGAACGAGTCTTGATTTCATGTCCAGCCACATATTAATGAGACTTTGCGCTTTACTCTTTAAAGAGTTGGAGCTCTTTGGTTTTTCTATAGACTGAGTGACAGAATTGAAAAAGTCTTCCTCGTCATCATCGTTGTTACTCGCATTGCTCCCTCCGCCGCTTAAACTCCATATCAACCAAAGTTCCACTTTGGGTGAAATGCCGCGGCAAGTTGGCATACTTGTCCGAACCTGTTTTTCACGCCGCGCCGCGGTGCCGTGTGGTAAATAGTAGGCATTGGATTAACGGACTTCTGCATATTAACGGAAGTTAACGTGTCCGTTAACATTTTTGAAAGTTAACTTAAAAGTTAATCCGTTAATCTAAATGTTAACTTCGTTAATTAACGATTAAAGGATTAACGAGTTAATGCCCAGCTATGACCATAATCACATACTTTCGGACATCGCGTAATGTATTTAATTATTTACACGCTTGATTGTTACTTTTACTCTCGGTTTATGATTAAATAACTACAAAACTCGTTTACAGAATTGTTAACATATTTTATCAGTTCTATTGACCTCGAACTGTTGTTCGTAAAGAAACTCTTTTATTGGTAAAGGAAGTGAGTATCTGGCCACTTAAAATCAAGTTTCAAGTTTACAAAAATATCTTTAATGCACAAAATCAGTCCAGCAGCTTAGCTGTGAGAGCGTTATAGACAGACATAGTTACTACCACATTTTTCATTTTAGTACAGATTAGTAAAATTACTAAATAATAGAATTACTGAGAATTAAATACTCTTTTTAATACATAAAATTCATCTAATATAACCTACTTAGTCATTAATTCATTATGCAATCACAATGTTTTGCTACCCAGACGATTTAAAACCAAGACCTTATACTATCCAGACACTTTGCATAAAGACTTATGTTACAACTAAAGCCGTGTACAATTTGGATCTACTTTCAGTTTACAACATGACGTTATGCCTAATTAGGTATTACTTACAACCTAGACATTTTGCCCACTAGGGCATTGTACAAATAAGACGTTTTGCTTACATAGTCATTAGTCGTTTTGTTACAAGCCTAACCCCAATTTATCTTTGCACAATATAACATATTTCCTCATAGGACATGAAATATTTTTATTTTTCTCAATTGTACTCCATCCAAAAAACCAGTAATTTTAGAACCTAAATTAATTAAACAAACATTTTAATTTCCTTATAAACATATTAAACAAATTAGACTATTTAATCCGAACTGTATGCAAATAATATCAGTTTATAAAATAATGTAACAGAATTAAATTCTGTTTAACTTTATTTATAGTGGAGTCTTGTAATTGCAACTGTCTGGTTATTGCAACTGACTTAAATAACTCCCTGTAACATCACTGTTGACGATACGCGCTAACAGTTGACTAACCCCGATAGCTCAGAGTTCCAAAAACACTAAACAAAACGCGACTATTAGGAGAGGAAATAAAATGAAACTAGATAAAAACGTTAAATGAATTTAAATTATTAAAACAGACAAACACTTTGATATTACATTTACTTAAACACTATAGACTTTAAACAATATAAACAAAAACGATTTTACTTTAGGGCAGAGAGACTAACAAACACGCATGCACCGTATACGACGAGTGCAGTACGAAACACTACGAATACTAAGAGCTTGTAACGAGTACTAAACGAAACTAAACGAGTATTCACTGCGAAACCGAGTACTAATCCGAGTAGTAACTAACTATGAAACCGAGTACTAATCCGAGTAGTAACTAACTATGAAACCGAGTACAAACAATTAAAATATTGGCTCCGTATTTATAGTATTTCATATAGGTTCAAATAGTGCCTTCACGTCCGAGGAGTCCCAAGCCTCTGCACAAATCAAAAGCCTTAGCTCAATAAACTTAATCGGGACGACCAATCAGAGCGCCTGCATTTCCGGGCGCTTTCCACTCGACCTTCGGGTGGAAACACCCGAGGTTCTTCCCCGTCGCCGCCCGTAAATACCGCCTGCGTCTGATTGGCCGCACGCCTTATCAAATTATCTCAAGTTTGGTTCAATATTTCCTTATAAACTAACACATAATCAATCATACCTCCTATCTCGCTGCTCGGATCTGATTCGTTTCTTCCTGGCTTAGGTCCGGCTCAGGATCTCTGACCCGATAACCTTTTCCCTTCTAATATCGGAACTAGGTTACCGGGTCAGGAGGACAATAGCCGCGTTCGGCGGTCTATTTTTCACAAATTTTTCGTAGTTATTCTAATGGGATTTAGCTGAGGGAGCAAGGATCGGTTCGGGGTTCAGTCCAGCTTGTAGTTCGGGCTGGACTTTACCTAATTCACACATAAAAAACTTAAATCTATACATCGTTCATCCACAGCTCGTAATACTAGGTGGCTCCCTAAGCTAAATCCCCATTCTAAACCTAAAACTAACTAAAAAATCTTTATTAAATACCTAAAATCTACCTAATACTATATAAAACACTTATATACTAACTTAACTATTTACAGTATCCTTATATACTAGGGTCACGTCTAAGTACGTCGCTGTCGGCTAGAGTTCGGCGGTGGCTGTCGTCAACACTATCCCCCCGTCAACATGCCATGTTGACCCGGGTGCAACGGTACGACAGCCAGCTTCGTCGTCGGTCTCCGGAACACACCGCCTCTCGTTCGGACGTCCGCGCTCCGCACGCCGCCATCTGGTCCAGGGTAGGTCGTCTCGACGACTCCTCGTGGCCACACGTTCCGTGGCAGGGTGGGGTCGACCACGATCACGTAGTCCCCAACTTGCAGTTGTCGCTCGCCCGCCGCGGATGAGCGTCGCGGGGCAAGCGTCGGCAGGTATTCCCGGACCCAGCGGGCCCAGAAATGGTCGGCGAGCGCCTGGCTGGCTCGCCAGGTTCGGCGATCGGCTTCCACACAAGGGCCAGTGAGAGGGACCCCCGTGGAGCCTCCCAGTAGAAAATGGTTCGGTGTTAAGGCTTCTTCGTCGGCTGCCTCAACCGATACGTGAGTGAGGGGCCGAGCATTCACAGTGTGCTCGGCCTCGGCGAGCAGCGTCCATAGCACCTCTTCCTTGGGCGCCCTGGACGTCAGTGTCGCCGTCAGCGCCGTCTTCACGGAGCGCACCATGCGCTCCCAGGCGCCTCCCTGGTTCGGAGCTCCCGGCGGTATAAAGCGCCACTCCATCGCGTTCCGCTGCCCGTACTGCCGCATTGCTGGCAGCCACTCGAGGTAGGCGGCGCGCAGCTCCGCGTCCGCACCCCGGAAGTTGGTTCCGTTGTCACTGTAGATGACCCGCGGCCACCCCCGTCGCGCGGCCATGCGCCTTAGCGCCATGATGGCCGAGCCGGTGGACAGCGAGTGCGCCAGCTCCAAATGGACTGCGCGGGTTGTGAGGCACGTGAATAGCGCCACCCAGCGCTTTTCGTGCCGTCGCCCGACGGTCACCATCAGTGGTCCGAAGTAATCCACCGCCGCGTTTGTGAACGGTCGGTGGAATGGCTCGATCCGTGCCAGTGGCAGATCTCCCAGCGCGGGCACCTGAGGTCGCGCCCGGCGCAGGATGCACACCTGGCACGCGTTCGCTACCGCTCGTACTGTAGGTCTTAAGTGCAGTATCCAGAACTGCTGCCTTAGATCATTTACCAACCTTTCATTGTTGGCGTGTGCGGCTCGTTGATGTGCTCGCAGTATGAGCAACCTCACATATGGGTTGCGTCCATCCAACAAAACTGGGCGCTTATCATACGTACGCACTGGCGCGGCGTCGATCCGGCCGCGCATGCGCATTACCCCATCCTCGTCCAGTCTTGGGTCGAGCCCATACAGCCGGCTCTTCTTCGGGATAGGCTCCCCTTTCGATAGACTGCGCAGCTCTTCCGCAAAATCTCGCCGTTGCGCGTTCTGATACCAGAGGTGCTCCGCGCCTTTAATATGCCGGAGTTCCAACGGTATGCGGTTCTTATTCTTCATCATCTCGATGAACTGCAGCACTCGTGCCGTCGCGCCGATCAGCCGGTCATAGTTAGAGAAGCGCGCTATGTCTGGTAGCGGCGCGCTCTCCCGTCGGACTGTGTGGCACGAAGTCACCTCCTCTTCGTGGTCGTCTTTGTGGGTCGTCGAAACTTCCTGCGGCCACTCCGCCTCGGGCCGCCGCAGAAAAGGTGGGCCGGTGTACCACCGGTCGTTGACTCGCACCTGCCGCGCGCTGTCCGCGCGGGTCGCGTCGTCAGCCGGGTTGTCCCGGGTGGGCACCCAGCGCCACTGCTCCTCGTTCGTCAGCTCGGCGATCTCGCCCAGCCGATGTGATACGTACACGCTGTAGCGGCGCGCGTCGTCCCGCACCCACTGCAGTACTGTGCGGCTGTCTGACCACAGCACTACTCTGCTCACCTTTGTTCTGTGATGCGACGCTATAGCGCGGGCTAGCCGTGCCCCGATAAGCGCCGCCTGTAGCTCCAGTCGCGGGATGCTCAGCGCCTTTGTCGGCGCGACCTTCGCCTTCGCCGCGACGAGACTCACCTCGGCGTCGGTTCGCCAGTAGGCTACCGCAGCGTAAGCCTGGGCGCTCGCGTCTACAAAAATATGTAACTCACGCGGCGATCCCCCCGTGTCAAAATAACACCGCGGCACCCGCAGTGCAGCCACACTGTCGAGCGCTCTCAGCCAGTGTTCGAATTCACGGCGTTCCTCCATTGGTGGCTCTTCGTCCCAGCCGAGTTTAATCTGCCATAATCTTTGCAGTTGTATCTTGGCCGTAATTACGTACTGTGACAGTAGACCTATCGGATCATAGACACTCATTACTGCACTTAATATTTCTCTTTTCGTCGGCCCTCTAGCGCACGTCCTCACCTCGGCTGGGACCCGCATCATCGTTGTATTGAATGCCAACTCGTCGGTCTCGGGGCACCAGATCATCCCAAGTATCTTCTGCGCCTTACCGCCGAACTGCGCGGGCGCCTCGGCTCGCAGCTCCGGTGGTATTCGTTGTCGCAACTTACTTGAGTTGGTGCTCCAATTTCTCAACTTAAAGCTTGCTTGCGCGTGTGAAGCAGCTACCTGTTCGGCTCGTTCTATAGCCTCGTTCTCGTTCCCGTAACTGGCGACGTAATCGTCCATGTAGTGGTTGTTCACTATGTCCTCAACCGCCAGAGGGTAACGTACCTCGTTTTCTTGCGCGTTTCTTATGCGCACGCTATGCGCTAAGAATGGAGAGCTGGCGGCGCCGAATATCATAGACGTCATCTTGTACCGTCTCGGCGGGCCCTCTCGATCGGTGCCCCTCCACAGAAACATCTGTGAGGGCTGATCCTCCTTACGTATCTTCACCTGTAGAAACATTTCCTGAATATCGGCAGTCAACGCATATCGGCCCTCGCGGAAACGGAACAGGATCCCTAGTAGAGACTGTAGCATGTCTGGTCCCTCCAATACGTAATTGTTCAGGCTGCGTCCTTGGACTGTTGACGCAGCATCAAATACCAACCTTAGTTTTCCTGGTTTATTGGGGTTAGTGACCCCAAAATGAGGTAAATACCACTCTATTTTCCCGTTCTGGGTGAGTTCGTGGTCTTCCACTAGTTCGGCGTAACCCTTGACCAGCAGGTTATCGACCTGTGCGGCATACTCCGTCGCAAAGGTCGGATCACGGTCCATCTTCCTTTCAATCCCCTGTAGCCGCCGAAACGCCATTGCATACGTCGGTGGCATTCGGGGTTCATCGTCCCGCCACAGTTGTCCTACCTCGTAGCGGGGTCCGTCTATTTTCGTCACGGTTTGTGCGAAAATCCTCTCAGCTCGTTCCTCGAGGGGGCGTTTCTTGTTGATCAACTTGATCCCCAACGAGTCTATATCAAAATACCTTTTCAGAGCTTCGTCCAGCTCTGGTTCACGCGCCGCTAAGTGTAGCGACGTCTCGGCATGTTCGGTTCGGATGAGCCGCGGTACCGTACCGTACACGACCCATCCTAGGTCGGTTCGTAGGGCTGCGGGCTCGTTCATGCGCCCTGTCCTCAGTTCGTGAGGGATCATTATGTGCCAGTGATCGGCACCGATAAGCACATACGGCACTCCTTCCTCAAATGCCGCTTCGTTCAGGCCGGCGAGGTGCTTGTACTTACCTAGTTCTGTTTTATTTAGGCGCTGCGTTCGTAGGCCTAGGTTCGGTACGGTCCGCAGCGTCATTTCGTGTACAGGTCCATCTCGGATTCCTCGTACCTGCGTTGTCACCCTTCGGCTCCGTTGGCTCGAAGTCATGTATCCCACACCTTGAATGTGTAACGGTGTCTCGGGTCCGGTTGCTCCGATCGCCTCCGCCAACCTTTCATCCACAAGGCTAACGGTGCTTCCCTCGTCGAGCAACGCGTGTGTCTTGACCTCGCATCGCGGTCCCGAAATAATTATAGGTACTACCTTTAACAACACTATGTTTGCGACCATGTGGGGGTTCGTGTAGGTCGCCGCGAAGCTCCGCTCTGGATCATAGAGCTCCGTCGGTTCGTTGTTCGTTGCGCACGCCGCGGCGCGCTGCGTCCTTTCTCGTGACGTCACAGCGCGTGCCGACGATGCGCGGGGCGGCGCTAGCGGCCTAGCAAAGCGTGGCGCCGGCGCTAGCGGCGCTTGCACAGGTGGCGCCTGCACAGGTGGCATCTGGTATGTATGCTGCTGGTTCAGGGGTTCGTGCAGCACGGGATGGTGGGGTCGCGGGCATCCGTTCACACCGCACCCTCTCGCCGGGCATTGCTCCCGACGATGTTTTCGATTGACACATTTAAAGCATACCCGGTTCTGTCGGGCCCAGTCCCAGCGGGCTCCAACTGGCATGTTAAGAAGTCGGCGACAGTCAGGCGTATTGTGACCGCCTCCGCAAAACAAACAACTACTCACTGTTTCTGTCGTGTAGGTTCTGTTGACTCTAGGTGGTTGTGGGCGACGGAAAGCTCCTCCGCCGGCCGGGATCGGTGCGCGTCGAGTGTCTCGCTGGATCGGTGGCGCGGGTGTCGTCCTCTTTGACGGCGCCCGTGCGTGCGAGAACTCCAACTCGGCGTCGCTCTCATCGAGTAAAAAGTTAGCCATCAGCATTAACTCACTCTGTTCTAGAGTATATCTTTCTTTCGCATATGCACACCATCGCGAGCGCAAATGCGGACTCAACCTCTCTGTTATCTCCCTTATTAGTAACGGGTTAGCTCCGTAACTCCGTTTGTCTAAGTTCACTAAAGTCGATGCTATGTTCATGATTTTCGTCGCGAACGCATTTAGATCCGTTGCGCTCGGACCAATTATAGGCATCCTCTTCAGTTCCTCGATCGCTCGATCAATCAGCAAATCGGTTCTACCGAAGTTCTTTTTCAACACTCTGACAATTAGTTCTGGTGATGTCGATGACGCGAGCATATGATGTACACACTGTCGCGCCTCACCTTTCAACGCGTGTCGTAGCCTCGCAACGTTCTCGTACGGCGAGAACTTGTACCGCTGCGACGACTGTTCGTAACTATTTAAAAATGTGAGCCATTCGCTCGGATCTCCGGCAAATATAGGCAACTCATATACTTGCCTTGGTGGCGGCCTCATCATCGTCTCGAGATGATCCGTCAGTCGATCAATGGCGCGGCTCCTACCTTCTGATCGTTCCCGCTGACTGTGCGGGGTTCTTAGGTCGTCACGTGTTCTCCTCGGCGATGGCGAGTCTTCACGTGACCTGCGTGGTATCGGCGCTGCTCTCTCGGGCTGCACGTTGTCGAGCCAGTCGCCCACCCGGTTCGCGGGATCTGCGACCGACCCTCCAGCCCGGGACCCTTCTACCTCGATTTGTTCGATGGTTGCGGCGAGTCGTTTCTGGATCAATTCCTCTTGAATCGCCAGCTCACGACGGTGCAACTCGGCGAGCTGCTCTGCCGCCTCCAGTTCTGCTCTCCGCCTTCTTACCTTAAGATCCGTGGTAGAAGCCACGGATGCAGGCCTCGACGCAAACGCAACGCGGTCACGATCCGCCGGTCGTTGCGCTCCTTGCGCGAGCCTCTCCTCCATACGCTGCTCGGGTACTCGGATCGCGGGTGGCGCGAGCGGTGACACTCCGTAGGTGTCCCGCGGCTGCGCACCCCATCCGACATTGCGACTAAACTCCCCCCTGTCCTGGTTCGGGGGTGAGACTGGTGAGTCGCCCATCGGGTTCATCCGCCGAAGGGTTGGGTTTTCCGTCCCGGTTCTGAGGGGGCCCGCTCGTTCCGCGGGTGCTCCCTCGACGTTACCTCCTCGTAGCGGAGTTTGTGCAAGTAATCTCTGCCTTTCCTCTTCTAAGCGCTGCTCCATCAGACGACGATTTTCCTCGCCCTCGAGGTTATCGCCCGCCTGGCTCCTCGTAACAACCATATTTAATGGTTTTACGTGGGTTCACAACACAATCACAAATCCTGGTTCGCGGATCCGGTTCGAAGGACCATAAAACTGTTGACGATACGCGCTAACAGTTGACTAACCCCGATAGCTCAGAGTTCCAAAAACACTAAACAAAACGCGACTATTAGGAGAGGAAATAAAATGAAACTAGATAAAAACGTTAAATGAATTTAAATTATTAAAACAGACAAACACTTTGATATTACATTTACTTAAACACTATAGACTTTAAACAATATAAACAAAAACGATTTTACTTTAGGGCAGAGAGACTAACAAACACGCATGCACCGTATACGACGAGTGCAGTACGAAACACTACGAATACTAAGAGCTTGTAACGAGTACTAAACGAAACTAAACGAGTATTCACTGCGAAACCGAGTACTAATCCGAGTAGTAACTAACTATGAAACCGAGTACTAATCCGAGTAGTAACTAACTATGAAACCGAGTACAAACAATTAAAATATTGGCTCCGTATTTATAGTATTTCATATAGGTTCAAATAGTGCCTTCACGTCCGAGGAGTCCCAAGCCTCTGCACAAATCAAAAGCCTTAGCTCAATAAACTTAATCGGGACGACCAATCAGAGCGCCTGCATTTCCGGGCGCTTTCCACTCGACCTTCGGGTGGAAACACCCGAGGTTCTTCCCCGTCGCCGCCCGTAAATACCGCCTGCGTCTGATTGGCCGCACGCCTTATCAAATTATCTCAAGTTTGGTTCAATATTTCCTTATAAACTAACACATAATCAATCATACCTCCTATCTCGCTGCTCGGATCTGATTCGTTTCTTCCTGGCTTAGGTCCGGCTCAGGATCTCTGACCCGATAACCTTTTCCCTTCTAATATCGGAACTAGGTTACCGGGTCAGGAGGACAATAGCCGCGTTCGGCGGTCTATTTTTCACAAATTTTTCGTAGTTATTCTAATGGGATTTAGCTGAGGGAGCAAGGATCGGTTCGGGGTTCAGTCCAGCTTGTAGTTCGGGCTGGACTTTACCTAATTCACACATAAAAAACTTAAATCTATACATCGTTCATCCACAGCTCGTAATACTAGGTGGCTCCCTAAGCTAAATCCCCATTCTAAACCTAAAACTAACTAAAAAATCTTTATTAAATACCTAAAATCTACCTAATACTATATAAAACACTTATATACTAACTTAACTATTTACAGTATCCTTATATACTAGGGTCACGTCTAAGTACGTCGCTGTCGGCTAGAGTTCGGCGGTGGCTGTCGTCAACAATCACTGTTTTGAACAACAACAGGCTTGATATTGCATTTCTTAGTATAGAAGAACAATATCACGCCTGTCTTTGTTCAAAACAGTGATGCTAGAGGCAGTTATTCAAGTTAGTTGCAATAACCAGACAGTCGCAATTACAAGACTCCACTATATAATCATACTTCAGAATCTTTACAAGGAAAATAATTTGTCAAGTGGTGATTTCATATATTAATAAGACCATCTAAACCACCTACCTTCATGTGACCTAGTGGTAGAACCCATTTCTTATAGGTATATTACCAAATAGAACTGAATTATTAAAGAATTAAGTCAATTAATTGTTTAAGATCTAAATAAATCCCTTAAATTAAATTTATCCCAGAACACAAAAATATGGAGTTGATATAAATTTGAAAACTTGAACATTGAATGTCATAGTTTTGCTTCAAAACTGAGAGCTACCTAGTGGGTACCTATTTACTACTAGTTTTTGGGTAATAAAGTGAGTCTAATAATATGCGAAATCACTACTAGTCAAATGATGTTACCTCAACAATTCCAATGTCTGTTTATAATGTTACTTATTTACAAGGAAATTAAACACACATATTACATTTAATAATATACAATCTGTTTAATGTTAAGAATTTACGATCTAGGTTTATTTTACAGAATGTTAGCATTTTCCTATCCTGTTTAATATTTTTATTTGAAATGGGTCTGCTTGCAAGTAAATTCAGCCCAGGTTAAAGCCTGGTTACAATATTCCTATAAGGGCCACTTGCACAGAAACTGGGTTACGACACTTGAGTTGAGTTAGTGTCGTAACCCCGTGATTAATTTCTGGTGCAAGTGGCCCTAACCTGTTAACTCGGGGTTAACCTAGCGTTAAGCGGGCCTTACAGTGTCAAATTATAGGATTTAAACAGTTGCACATGCTAAAAATATTTTATTTACTTACCTAGGGACTGGTAAAACTTTTTCTCTTCTACAAATACTCCTTACATACATAGATACCTGTAGTTTTTATCTAGGAATTAAAATTTATAAGGTCGGTAGGAGCTATTTTTACTGAGGAGTAATTAAAACTAACGACAATAACTTTTATACTATTTGCATTATTCAACAATTTCATCTATATGCAGAACGGTAACCAATTTATTTCGTCAAAAAATTATAGATGGCGTTGCTCACACGTAATCTGCCTTAACGATAGGTAGTTTAATGCCAGTCGCCTATTTTCGCAAGTGTTAACGGACATCGCTCGTCAAATTTGTGATCAAAAAAATACATTTTGTGTGCTTGTTTTCACAATGTTATACCATGAGTGGTGAAAATGTAAACCGTAAGTTGTTTTCTGCTTATTTGTTTGTTACAAATATAAGTTTTAGAAGCGATATTTGGTTAGTTTTAATAACCCCGCAAAAGTAATGATGTCGGATAATTTCGACTACCCTCAAGTTGCAATTAGCCGGCTTAATTTTGAATGGCGTTTCAAAACACTAGTGATGTCCAATTTATCGATACACAATTTAATAAAAACCTTAGCATATCTGTAAAACTTGGTTAGATTAACAACTTTTAGTAGTTTTTATAGTGATCTTAATCTACAATATACTTTTATTTACAATAGATAAATAAAAGTATGAATAAAAAAATAACATGACAATTTCTTAAAAGCGTAAAGTAATGATAAATTAGGCAACTAAGATAATGAGTAGTAATATTGGTAAAGATTTTTTACATCGGATTAGTTTTATTCATATGATTTGATTTATCGACTATGTTGGCCGGCATGTGGCATGGGTCATAGTTTCACTATTATCTATGAAAAAAGTTGAAATAGGTCCTCCTAAATGTTCAAAGTGTTTTTTACGAAACTGAAGCTTGTAGGATTGCAATAAGGCATTACGAGTATTTTGGATGAACCATGCCGTAATAAAGGTCTGGCTTCCAATTTCAGTACCATCACAGCATTAGTAGGACTAATATTTTTCATGGTTGTCGAAATAGCCCCTACCGACTTTACAATTTTACATATAGGTATTTATACATGTACCTATCTCTAAAATATATTTATTTTACATTCATTATTCACTTGTCCCCTGATATTTATTATTATTTATTTTATTTCCTTTTTGGGTAAGGACCGAAAAGTTGGACCACAGCACAGTTAGTTAAGCGCAGTTAACCATAGAAACAAAGAAGTCGATAAAAGTTCAGTTGTGTGACGAAAATGATCCCTACAAATGTATGGCTAACTTTCGTGTCACAGCGGAAAAGTTTCATAGAAAATTTAATTGAGTGAGTTAGCGTAGCCAACTTTTTGGTCCTTACCCTTTTTGGTCCTTAGCTCCTTACCCTTTTACACCTACATAATATAAATTATGATTTTCAGATTAATGAACCAGAACAAGAGAACTCTAACAATCATGATGTACAGTCAATGCTGAAAAGCTTGCCTGAAAGGAAGCGTCGCACTGTTATGAGGTAAAGCAAATACAATATGCCAGCAAATGTTTTAGCTTTTGTTTAATGACAACAGTTAAGATGCTTTGTCACTCTTAATATATTTCATACCTATTAAAATTTGCTTACCGGCTCAAGCTGCACTGCAATACTGTTATTACCAATATAACGGGTGATAACAAAAAAATGTGAACCCTTACTATAAAAAAATTATAAAATGTTACACAATTATTTTTTTACACCCTTGCAAATAATTCTCATTTTTTTGTTATCACCCGTTACATGCCAAGATGCAGTGATATACACAGGTGGTCACATAATTAGAAATACTTACTTGCGCTTTTCCCATACAATTGCCTACAAATATGACTTTTCAATTTTAACAAACAACCAATTAACCGACAATGTATTTATTATTAGTAATCAACTTTTTACACCTTAGTTTATTAGTTATTAGTAAACTGAGGTGTAAATTTATGTAAAATTTATCTTCGTAGAAAACGAAACTTTCATATTATAAGTAGGCATCGGAGTTTTTGTCGCACGGTAAGACTAATAGCAAGCTATGGAGTCGTCATTTGTCATAAATCTAAACTCTTATTCATATTCATACTCATTTAATTATTTAATTATTCAGGTTTTTTTTATAATCAAGGATAACAACGTTGACGAGTTTAGAAACGATTATTTAATGTTATATTTGGAAAATAAATATTACAATAAAAAATAATTACCGTTTTTATACTGATTTAATTACGAAAATTTATAAACAAACAAAAGATACATTAAAACACGGCAGAAGGGAATGTTTTAGTCCACACTATTGGCGAATTGTATGTTAAATTAGTTCAAGATATGAATTTATAATCAAATAGAAAATTAATTTTTTATATAGTTGACTAAGATAATTATACAAATCCGACCGCTATAGAGGCATTTTAAGATAAATTAAATAAATGAGTATGAATATGAATAAGAGTTTATATTTATGGCAAATGACGACTCCATAGCTTGCTATTAGTCTTACCGTGCGACAAAAACTCCGATGCCTAATTATAAGAATTTGAAAAAAACTGTTCTAGTTTTAAATTCTTATAGCATGAGAGGCCTGTTTTTTTAACACTTTGCAAGCCGACGTTATAATCTAATGCCGCACTCCGACAGCCTATCACGAGCTCCACTCGTGATGCTCTTGCACCCAAGTACGCCGCGTGTTTTTTAAAGCGTCATCTGTGGTTCGCCGGCGTTTTTCGGTGATATTGTAAGATTTATAAAAAAATAACTAGCGTATATATAGGAACAATTCGTTTTGTATTTGGAAGGTGATTTCATATATTTTAAGGATAAAAATAAAACAATGTGTTTATATATTTTTTATTATTTTAAAACTTTATTAGTGTGAACACGTTTTTTGAAGAAAAAAAAAAACTAACATGTTTTTATTCTTGCTTTTATACAGTATAATCTTTTTGAGTGTGATACTTTTTGAAGCAAGGGTAATTACATAGTGGTATTGAACAGTCGGGACAATAAAAAATAGTTTCTTTGCGCCCACGTTTACCACTTTGCTTCTTTATAGTGTCGGCACAAACTTTGCAGACTCTTGTAACGACACTCGAGGCAGCGCGGGCCGACGCATCGTCACGCCACCTCCAACCACATTATTTATGAATTGTATATGTGTGCGTGTAGCTAAATCGTTCCTCTATACAATGCTATCCAGCGGATCGCGAACTGTGTTCGTTATTTTGATACAAACAGTATGGAATCTGATCACGAGTACTTTTCGTCATCCGCGACTCTAAGAAAAAAAGTGTAACGAGTGGTCTTCGTGATCGGCGAATTACGCGTGGCAGTTATTTAAATGGCCGGCGAAATGGCGGCAAAACTGCGTACCGAATGGTCCTCGTGAACGGCGTGCAAAGTGTTAATAAAGCTTCATTGTACATCAGTTAAGATCTTAGTTAATGATGTAAAGTAAATTGTAACTAGCCATAAAATTGGTCAAGTAGTTTTTGATTGGTGGTCAAATTCAATAAGATTGATATTTGCAGGTCTAACGCACGCAAGTGTTTCTATTTATGTGACCAATCCATTGTTGATATACATATGAGTTAGAAGGCGTCTCCGTAGTTTTACTTCCCAGTTGCAGGTCAGCACTATTCTTGTATTTTTAAGCTTACTGGTCACTTGCGCTCAAAGGCTAAAATACTGTAGATTATGAGGTGTGTAGTTGGATGCCCAAAGCATTATGCCATGCCAAAGACAATATGCGTAAAAATGAGTTTTTTTTATTGTTGTTTTGTGTGCCAATTTTGATTTGCTATTTTATGACATTTTTCTCTATCATGACAATGAAAAAACTTTTATTGCTAATAGCTAATAATAATATTGTACTTATTTTGTGAGCTAATGGTGTGCTAAGCAAATAATTAGTCTTTGGATAGCAAAGCCTATGAATGTTACTTTTAATAAATCTGCAATTCTGCATACAGTTATTAAAAAATATTAAGTAGTAAATATAATAAATTTGCTATTGCAGTTATTTATTTGTGTGTTGTACGACTTTGTATAATTTTGCATAGCGAATAAGAAATAGTAATGCCCATCGAAATGTAATTTCCGCTATAAAGTAGTATTGAGTAGTATAAACATCCCCTTCCTTGGCATCAATAAGTATTTGCGATCTTTGGTTATAGTACAGCCAGCAGCAATACGGCTTGGCAAGATTTTTTTTGTCGCAGTGACAGAATGACACAATATTCTCAATTTATAAATTACAAACCCTCAATAGATTAAATTTGGACCATGTGGCCAGTTTCACTGACCAACACCTACAATGTTCATAGTCATTTTTTTTGCAAGCCACAGAATAAGTAATTAGTAAAAGTACAGTTTTCGGAACAAGAGATAAGCTGCTGCGTGAGGTTGAACGTCAGTTGCGATTGTCATCTGTTTGTATATGCTTATAAACCTATGTTAACACACACGTGACACGTGCAACCGCAAGGCCGAAACGTCAACTATTCTATCTAAGAATACACTTGCGTTTTGTTTGATAATAACGCCCCTGCAGCCATTGCTAAGCCATATTGTTACTATTTAAAAGCCATTTGCTTTTTATCTACCCACACCTATACCTATCGCAAAACCCCTATGTAATATTTGTGGCGCGTATGAACAGTGATAGAGTTTCTTAGAAAAAATGGTATTATATATACTTCCAGCACACTCAAGAGAAAGGCCATAAAATAATGGGTGTGTAATTGCCAATATAACAGATTTTTAGTGGACTTATATCCTTTGAAATCATAGTTTTAAAGAGTGACCCAGGAGACGTCACCATGGCAACAAGCTACAAAGAAAAATTGATTGACCCTTTTATATACGTAATTACTAACTATAATTGGGGTCAACATATTTTTAACGCATTATTATACAAATTAGGATGTCAATTGGTCACTAAACGCCCAGACTGATATCCGTAATGACCGTAACCATGGTAATAACAATGCTATAATTATTATTATAGAACTGTTATTACCATGGCAAGTATGGCAACGCTCATTAAATAATTGTTTTCACGCCTCGGTTACGCAATGGGTTTAGTTCGGTTAAGTATTATACCATACTATTATATTATTATTATAGTATACCATTAACGATATCAATATTAGCGGTTTATAGTTTTCGAGTAGAAAAACAACATATTATTACCTACACCACATAATTGTGGTTGTTGTAAGCTATATTAAATTCTGTGCCGTTATTCGAAGCCTACAAACATAATGAGACATGTTTGTTGTCGCCTGGCGGTGGAGGCAAAACGCCAATGTGATAGTAAATGGCCTGTTATATGAAAGAATTTGGTTAGAGCAACATAGCTACACACAGTTATTCTAACGGCAAATAAGTAGCTGGTTTGGAGGGGTTGGTGTAAAAATTTACCAACTTTATGATCAAAATAAGTTGTATAATTTAACTTTTCCCAACAACATAATCATCTATAGACCATCATTATTAGAAACAAAATTAGTCCCGAATATATTTCAATCTCATCCTCTTATAATCAAATTATGTATTACAAAACAAATTGCTTAAGTTAAGATTAGTCTGTGACGTGATGATTGAAATATCTCTCCTCGGTAAAATAATTTAAAAGGGTCTCCCGGCCGCCAATTACCTTGTTGTAAAATTTGATCTAGGGGAAAGTTATCTATCCAATTCTTGGAGGCTACTGCGGCCCGAACGCTGCCCGGAGTGCTTAATAACAGTACGCGAAGCTGCTTTAGCAGCACCATTTATAGGAAGAAAAGGAATTTGACTGTTAGAGGAGTTCCTTCGTAGTTAGTCTTGAAACCTCTATAAGCCTTTTAATCCAAACCGAACTACTAATAAACCGGGTCGGTGGCTGAACAATTTATATTCGGAAGAAGCTTTCACCCCGATTGTCTATAATCTGCCGAATCAGTTTTGGAATCGAACCGCGGCTACAGTATAATATAATCAGCAGACTCAATGAAGTCTTGTGGGAGGACCTTGTGTAGGGTCCGTCCGGGTTGGCACCACAATCTTATCCATTAACCTACCGCCAAGCAGCAGTGTTCGCATTGTTGTGTTCCGGTTTGGGGATAAGACAGCCGGTGAAATGACTAGCTTAAAGGCATTCCATCTTAGTCCTCAGGGTTGGCAGTGCATTTGCAGTCTTGTGAATGCGAATGTCCATGGGTCACAGTTTCCACTTACCATCAGGTGGCCTGTGTGCTCGTTTGCCGTACTATGAGATAAAAAAAAAAAGTGATCTGAGTCATCGGACAACAATGTTAAGCCATTGACTCTTCTTCCAGAGCATAAAAGCAGTAGGGTAGGGCCACAGATCACCGAAACAAGGGAGATATGTCATGAACGCCAATTCGTACAAGACCCGGTGTCGCCACTTTTAAACATGTGTGCGTCTTACGCTTACGCTCTATTAACTACTACAAAAACAACCTCCTCATAATAGGGAATATGCATGTTTTTTTTTTACAGCTTCAATTGAAGCTGATTCATGTAACAAACAGATCACAAAAATCATTTTTTGAATAACTATAAAAATAACCAAGATATAAGCCAACAAAGATTTGTTCCTATCTCTTTCTAGAAAAACGGAATTTTACATGGAGTTTATATGGCCGCAGTGCACAATGACGTCACGGTGCACATCGGATCTCTCTGTCTAATTAGAAGTTTGAAATGCTTATAACTTCCGTATTTCTTGACCGATTTTAATTTTAATTTCCGTTTTGGTGATCTCTTTTACGGTATTTTCATATTTTGATGAGAAATGCGATTTTTAAAATCCATGCATATTCCCTATTGGTTACAGCTTACGAACTAAAAACGCCGTCACATAGTTTTGATAGTAGCAGAAAATTAAGCTTTATACTAAGTCCTCAAGGTTGAAAAATGCTGAAAGATCGTTTTTTTACCCGACTGCGTCAGAAGGAGGGTTATGTTTTTCGAGCGTATGTATGTATGTATGTATGTATGTATGTATGTCTATTTCTGGGCACGCTCTGCAGCCTAAACGGCTTGACCGATTTTAACATACTAGGTGACATTCGATTCGTCTTAATTGCCGAAGTGACATAGGGTATATAATATTTCAAAATGGCGTCTGCAAAAACAAAGAGGGGGTTTAAAAAAAAAAAAAAAATGTTTATTATAGCAATATGGGTCTCAAATGAAAGCTAGTAAATAGCCCATTCCAAATATATATACATTACTAGCGACCCGCCCGCGGCTTCGCCCGCGTGGAATGTATTATACATATAAACCTTCCTTAAGAATCACTCTATCTATTAAAAAAAACCGCATCAAAATCCGTTGCGTAGTTTTAAAGATTTAAGCATACATAGGGACAGACAGCGCAAGCGACTTTGTTTTATACTATGTAGTGATAATACTTTGATGCTACCATTTAGACAGGGAAATCAAAAAGGACGTTAATTGTTAAGTAATAAATATTTCTTGTTGAGCTGTAAACGCCTACAATATAAACCATTAAGAAAGTAGTGTAATAATTAATAATTCACGAATACCTACTACATACTTGATTAATGCACATTGATGTTATAGTATAAATTGCTGGCTAATACCTACCTAATGCGCCATCCTGCCTACGCATGGACAGTTTATTTAAGTAAAGATACACGGAATAGGTAACCTCAATGTAGGTGCTTAGTCTAGTACCCAGGTACACGTATGACGTACTGACCGTTGAGGAACTAAATTGTTAGAGATTAAGAGAAGTTTAGTTGATTTATACCTACTTCAATTTCTCAGCCTAAGTAGGTATCTACAATCTGTTCGATCGGCCTCCATCTAACCAAATGAACTCTGTGGCCTGGTGCTAATAGGGCCAAAGTCGGTATTAATACTGATAAACTATTAATGCTGATGCATGGTAAAAACGCTCATTACGGAAAACAATGATAATTGATATTGGCCCTATTAGCTCCAGGCCACAGAACTAATCTTACGTTACTACTGGGGATCGATTTTTGAATGCACGATGCTTCTTTTGCTAAAAGGAGAGTTCCGCTTGTAATTTGTACCTATAGCTTCGTGACATTAAAAAATCGAGCTCCAAAGCTCATTTAACGTTTGGTTATATTAATAAAACCACTATTTTATTAATAAAAACTAAAAAACGTGAAATAAACTAAATTATTTAAATAAAAACAAAAAACCCGACTGCAGTAAAAAAAACAACTGTAAAGCGAGAAACAAGCTATATAATCGATAGGTAAATACTTATAATGTACCATGCAATGATTTTTTGTTTGATACCTCGTTAACAAGTAATGCAATTTATACCAATATACATATAACTTGAATAGTGGAAAAGGTATTGCAGGCGGGGACAAGCAATGAATTATAAAATGTACTTAAGTATTTTCTTGAAACAAAAAACATTTGGATTAATAGCTTGTCCCCGCCTGGAAAACCTTTTCCACTATTCAAGTTGTATGTATATTGGTATAAATTGCATTACTTGTTAACGAGGTATCAAACAAAAAATCATTGCATGGTACATTATAAGTATTTACCTATCGATTATATAGCTTGTTTCTCGCTTTACAGTTGTTTTTTTTACTGCAGTCGGGTTTTTTGTTTTTATTTAAATAATTTAGTTTATTTCCATCGTAGTTCAGTCACTGAACGTAAGGTAGCGCTTACTCGTCACTTAGCTGCCATCTATGCGACGAGTAATTAATTAGTTCCTCAGAGCTAGATGGCGCCAAGATAGTAGTCCCTATGTTCAGCAGGTTAAGGACTACCCACACACAGCGACATCTAGTTATACTTTTTTCAAGAGGTGTGCGTTTCTCTCCTGTCGTCCACTTAGGGATGCCACAAGGAATGTTTCAAAATATATCGATAAACAATTCAAACTTGTTTGCAACGTTAATATAGGTACTATTCAATTTACAGGCAATAAGTACTATTTTTATTATTTTACTACTAGGTTAATACAATTACATCATTTAAACTTAATATATTATTGTTAGAATAGAATAATATTTTATTAGCAAGAATACGGTTTGCGTAAAATTGATACATAAGATTTTAAATTTGGAACGATACCTATATTAGAACGTAACAAAAAAATGGCCGAATTTCTTTGGTTAAATTTTCTGGAGCTGTTAAAGATTTTCGTTTTGATTAGTAGGTACATAAAAGTCTAAATTGTAAACTTGGACTTTATGATGTTAATACAAATATACTAATAAAATGGGTTCGGTTGAGTGTCACGTCACAAGATCTCAGTTTGGGACAAACCAGTAGTTTACCGACTTGATTATGTAAACTTTATTTCATAAATGGTACAAATTACTTAAAACAGAAAGATAGACTTAATACTTGGGGCAATCTCTACCATCCAACCTTTAGGCTTGAATCCTTTTAAGAGTGAGTCGGCGCGAGCTGTAAATCAGCGCTGTGTGCAAGCACAGCTCAATACTGAGCCAGAGCCCTTTGCCTTTGTGGTTGGTTAATTTATTTTTATCTTAATTGTATGATTCGCCTACTTATATTTGAATTGCTAGAGTCCTTCGTCGTTCGTTAATATTGTAAAGAAAATTAAATTTTGTATAACGTGAAAATTTGTTAAAATTATTTTTCTTCTGTTTTAAGCGTGTCGTGGTAGTGATAAATAACTAGAACTATTAACACATTGAATTCTATTGATAGCTGTAGAATAAGCCATTTATCGATAGTCGATAGAAATCACGTCAACACAACTTTCACAACCTTACGCTCTGAAATCCATTCAAATATAAAATATTCATTTAAAAATATAAATAATGCTTAAAAACAAAATTTACCGGTGGTAAGTTATGCCCTTTGATTTTATATTAACGTTTGTATTTCGATTTTTGCACACTTTCACGCTACATACAGTCATTTTATCATTTAAACGGAGCTTCTATACTGACAGCGTTCAGTGAGTGACTGTGTCAACGCTTGACACGCCTCGTGCCGATATGGTCAATTTGACCATATCGAGGCGACACGAACCACGCCCCCATAACATATCTCCCTTGTTTCTGTGATCTGTGGGTAGGGCTTAACAGTATCTCTGGACACATCAAATAAATTGTCGGGCCTTATCTGTCTGGACGACATGAATTGGATTAAATCTGATGTATCCAATAGGTTTCGGATCTTTTGGTTTTTGTAAGGCAATGGCTTTAAGAACCTGGTTAACTGATTTATGCAAACTTAGGGCGTCTGAATTCGAATTCTTAGATCACACCCACATTTCTAAACCTCTAGAGTAATTTCTGCTATCTTCGGTGGAGGCAGTCCGGTTGTGACATCTATGAGCACCTCCCTCAGGTTCCAAGTTATGTGTGCAGGACCCAGGGCTCGACTCTTCAGGTCCGCGCGCCAAAATACCTTGTGCCACCAAGGGACTATTATTAAGTATAAGCCGCTGGCTTGATTCAAATGATGAAGGACTCTGGGGATCTGGGCAAGCACGCAAGCGGAAATACCCACGCGAAGTTATAGTTGCTCGGGCGGCTCAGAGCATCGCAAAACAATTCTTGGTTGTCGTTGTGATCTACTGAGCAGTAGGTAGTTACGACGTGTGCCGTCCGAGATGCAAAAAGATCTATTAGGGGTCTTCCCCATTTGCGGAAGATCAGAGCTGTAGCTTGAGGCAGCAAATGCCACTCGGGAAGCATTTGGAGTCTTGGGAGACCATCGGTCTCTGTGTTGTACATGCCCGGAAGGTAATAGACTCGAAGGTAAATCCGACAAATATCCAGAAGCTGGTATATTGGTAAGTTAGGTCCGTAAGCATATCCGACTGAGTGCCGTCTTCGTTCCTTAAATATGCCACAACTGTTCGAGTGTCGCTTTGAATTAGCAATGAAGCGTTGTAATGACTGTACTGATGTGCCATTTGCAGTAGCTTGATTATGGCTAACATTCCTTTTTTGTTGGAATGTAGCCTTTTCTCTGACGCAGACAATGGTCTCGACAGATGAACGTTGTTTAGCTTCCCGCCCCAAGAAATGTTCGAGGCGTCGGTCGTCAGATAATCTGTAGGCGGAGGTATTTGCATCGGAGATGCCTGATGATAATTTCTGATCAACCCATGCATTTGTAGCACTACATTTTTCGCAGAGGAAACTGCGTCTTCCGGTCTGAATGAAGGAGCTGGTTGATTCTCTTCTGTAGAAATCGAAATTTGCAACGCAAAGTTCAATATTCCGGCTTAGGATTGTAGCTCTTTGAGAGCCGCTGTCCGTTTGTGAAGGATTCTTGATATGGAACCTAATATCTTGTCGATTTTTATTCTGGGAAAACTCTTTCTGTCTTTCCAAGGATCCCAAATCATGCCCAAATATTCTAGGCGAGTCTGGGGAGTCAAAACAGATTTTTCAAAATCGATGTGTCAGCTCTTCCAGCATCTATGTCGTTTATTTAAGATGCAGTTTGAGAGTTCCGCGATTAAAAAATCGTCTAAATATACCAAAATTTTGACTCCACGGTCTCGTAGAACTCTTGCGATCCAGTTTGAAACTGTAGCGAAAATCCGATGTGCCGAACTTAAGCTAAACGGCGGACAAGTCATCTGCAGCAACTGGTTCTGGTAAATAAATATCGGGAGTTTTTAAGATAGAAGGCTCCTTCAAACTTGTCTCTAAATTTATCGACTAGGCGGGAGGTTCCCAAGCAACATGGCGGCATCAGAAGTCACGGAATCATTTGAATCACCGCTAATATTATGGTCGAAAAAGTCGAGGGTAGTTTGGAGTGCTATTTTTAGAATAATATATTTATACACTATATATAATATATCGCAATTAGCTTACCTCTTGTGCAAGTTTTTTCAAAGCGTGATTAGAACTTTGATAACGTCTCATGCGATGATGTTTTTTCTTGCTGGTGAATCACTACTGCTTGAACTGGATGATGAAGAACAGAAACTTTCCAAAAGCGTCCTTTGTTTTGATCGTGATCGATCCACATTTCCGCGCCGATATCTCATAATTTCTAGTGGCAAGATTCTAATGATTTCAAATATTTTTGTCCAGTCGTTCAAAGGTAAACTAGCTTTTTGTGATACTTTATTACCGCACACTATCTGAGTGCATTTCAAAAATATTGTACGTAGTTAAGGACTCAATTTAAATTAAAAGAAAGTTAACGGTGTCTCAATTAAGACCTTATCTATGTATTTTGTATTTGGAGTAAGGCGTTCAAAAGGTTAAAGTAACCAACGTGCGATTAATACGCTTGCAATAATTTGTATTAAGGAACAATGAGTAGTTCGGAACGGAATCTCTTATGCGACCTCACAACAGCATAGTCATTGATATTTTAGTTGCTTTTTCTTACAGTTTTTGAAGTTCAGGCCTGGGCCTCTATTCAGCACGGTAAAAACCATATCGTGTTTGAGCTGTAATCGTATCGTATTGTCACCGTTTTAATAGCTCTTATTTACTTGACAGTATTGGAGGCTGACGTCATAACAATACCATAACAGGTTAACTACGATATCATTTTTTACCGCCTAGAATACCGACCCTGTATGTATATAGGTATTGTAAGCTTAGTTATATTGTTAGAAGGTATTGAATACGTACAGCATTTTAATGTCGCTTGGCGAGCGTGTTTTATAAACCTGACGGGTTGTTCTTATTATTTTATTTAAAATAAATCCATGGGTATCACACACGAGCACAATCGTTTCGTTACAAAATATACTTTTTTGTTTGTACATGTTATACTATACTACCCAGTTTTGGTTGTGACTTAGAGGAAAATAATAGGTTTAAAGTTATCCCTTGTTTTTCAGGTTCATTAATAAAACAACTGATCCAGATAACAAGTTGCCACTAGAGATGATACCGCATATTGAAGATCTTATACACAAACTTGGTAAAAGTAATTTAGATGAAGATGACTCTGCGTCCGAATATTCCGGCGAATCCCAAAGCGAGAGTGAGGATTAGGAAATAAAAATACATCAGTGTACCACAACAAGTTTTATTGGCAATTATGTCACGAAATAAACCATAACACGTTCCAACAATTTAAGTTTATTATTCGTATAAATAAATGCCTACATTCCCAGAGTGGGGTAGGCAAGGCTATAATTACCAATTACTCTAAAAACTTGTTGATAATTCTATAACCAAATTTTGCAAAGTTAGACTAAGAGGTTTACCAGTGTAAAAGTGACAGGTCGCCAGCCCATCATTACTTGTAAATAAGATATTAAAATATCGTACAACAAAAAAAAACTTGATGTGGTAATACAGTACTATATTTTATGTTTATAACCTAAGTATGATGCTTATGAAGTATGTTAATAAATAAGAGCAATTACAATTTAATTGTAATATAACTAGTTACTATAAAATGAACCAAGGCCAACGAGTAAAAAAACCTTCATAGTCTAACCTTGCCCCCTTTTCATATCAGTGTTAAAAAATAAGACTGAATCAAATCAACGCGTCAATTAAAGTATTAAAAAATGTGACGAGTGACTCAAACAAATACTAGGAGTTGAGGAATGGGAAAATGTAAAACATATAGGTAGTCACATCCTGACAACCGTCAAATTGCTAACCGTCCTTTTAGAAGCGATTAGACGGGAGATTCGACATGAACTGTGACGTCATTTAACACTACATGAATCAGATTTTAGTGAAATTGTGAAAAAAGACATGAATATTCCCTATTACCCCCCCAACTGCTTAAGGTGGGCCACACTATAGGGCCCCATCGGATCTGCAAGGCAAATCTACCGGACTTGTAACGCTAAATGTGCACGGTGTAAATCACAAGCTCGAGATGGGGTCACCCGCGCAGTTAGTGGTAACATGACAATTACCGTCCTCATAAACTGACAAGCTTTACTGACACGGTCAAGAACCATGTAACGATGAAATGTCACAAATGTGGGCCCACTTTTAGTCGGGACAAACGGGAAAAAACCCTTGGTACCTCCGGGGACTTACGGGCAATGTTAAATATCAAACTTACTTATATTTATTAAATTGGAACTATACCATGCCAAAAAAACATGCTTCTTGTATGAGGACCTCTAAGTGAATTATTTCTTACCGGTAGTCCCCAGTGGTAATCATGGGATTTTTGTTCCTATTGGTCCCCACTGCGGACAGATGGCAATAAACCGAAACGAATAACAGCTTACGTCAATCCTTTTTTAATTCTGCACTCTACTGCTACAAAAAAGGGGCAGTGGCAATAAAAATGCGTTTCTGGGTCTTAAACAAAACAAATACAGTTAGGCTAGATTAGGTTTCTACGACTTTTTTTTTAAGCATGAGAATGAGACGAGATTAAAAATGTAAACAGACTGACCGTTAAGAAGTTACATTGCGATAGCGAGCGATTATCTTCTGTCCTTATTTCTCGTACAGTCCAGATCATAAATACAGTTGTGTGCAAAATAATAGCAATGTATGAACTTGAGTGTTTTCTAAAATAAGAATTTACCCAAGGATTGTTAGTACTGGCTAGTAAATCTTTTTTTTAATTTCTACCTTTAACATAAGAATTAAAAAAAAACCATCAATAGAAGTGCCACGAAAATGACGTCATTACATAGTAGTAGTAGTAGTTAAAGCTAGAAAAAAAAACAAATATGGGAATAGGATGGCATTGTCCCAGAAAAAAGAAAATTTTGATTAAAAGGTTGATTCAAGGAAAAACGTATAATGATCATATATCGGGGTTTTCGGTGCGGGAATGATTTAAGAAAGAGTAGATATCAACAGATAGGTAATCTGAGAAAATATCATATTATGCCTAATGACTAACTACCTCTCTGCGAATTGCTAACACTATGATACAAGTTTATTTTAACTCGTGTAGTACTTTAGCTTTACTACCAAGGCTATAATGATATGAGATAATAATAAAATTAACGTTAATTACCTGCAGTAGGTAAATTTAGTAGTTGACACGATTTTCAAAATAAACTATTAATGTTTTTTCAATATTTGGAACAGTTCATCTGCGACGTCTTGCTGTAAATATTATCCATTTCAATGAACTGAACGATCTCTCTAAGTCGGCAGTTGTAATAGGAGCATATTTAATTTTTTTCGATCGCATTTCTATTTCCCTGTAAAAATTCGTTCATAGTGTTTCGACATTTCTTTTATAAAATACTTTTTTTTGTTTAATTAATTTTTCATTAGGTAGAAACCTAGAGTAAAATTCTGTTTCTTAATCTTAGGCTTATGTCAAACATTCCCGCACCGAAAACCCCGATGTATGATAATTAGACCTAGAGATTTTCCTAGCACGAACGACGTGTTGTTAGTGCTTGACACAGTAAAAACATCGCAATCCTGTTATCGATAACCACCACTTCAACGCCATAGAGGAAATAATTGTACATCATCACTACTAATATTATAAAGGCGAAAGTTTGTGAGTATGTATGGATGGATGTTTGTTACCCTTTCACTCAAAAACTACTGGATGGATTATAATGAAACTTTACAATATTATAGCTCATACATCAGAATAACACATAGGCTACATTTTATAAAGATTTTGTGTGAATTGTCTAAAATATGACGATAAGCCTATGATTAGGGCTCCGCAGTGCTTAGTTACCATATTTCTTATGTTGACAATTTAAAATGCAATCATTTGCTGAAGAACACGAGAGGGGCAGCAGGGGAGTAGGCGAGTTAATGTATGAAACCGTACTACTAAAAGGAAGACCACGCGGACGAAGTCGCGGGCAGAAGCTAGTTATAATATAGTTATTAAGTAAATAATCAAAATATCTTGAAACTCATTGAAGTACCTAATAAGAATATAGCAAAATCATTTCATCAAGAAAAAAATACAATCATTGTCATATTATATATAACAATGTGGTGCGTTTTAAAAAGTAAGATAAGAATAATAAGTTAATAACAAAACTTTAAAATTATTAATATTTTAGGTACATACTTCAATGAAAATCACTCTATGACATTGAAGTGGACTTATCGATAACGAGATAGTCGGTGTTTTTATTGTGTCAAGCACTAACGACACGTCGTTTGTGCTAGGAAAATCTCTAGGTCTAATGATAATGAGTCCGTCTAATAAAAGCTGAACCTGCAAAAAATCGGCAAATTTAAAAAGCCTTCATACCGATCAATGTAGGAATAAAGGACTTTGATACTTTTCTTATTTTGTTTATTTTGGTGGGCACCAAGGGAGAGAAAACGCGTAGGCCCGTATTAATAAACTATACTCAAGTCTACTAATACCGCTGCCAAGTGTCAGTTTGTCTATATTAAGACCATATACGGTATCATAATTAAGTACAGTCAGCGTCATAAATATAGTGGCAGTCAATAGTTCCAAATATACCGCACCATCCAAAATATCCATAAATACGTACTCATTCCAAGTGATCAAATTGTTCAGGCCATCCACTGTATACAAATATACCGGAGCATCCACAACGCCATATACTTGGTAACATTCAACCCGCCGTTAGTACAGCAACGTCCAGAACGCCGAAGGTTTCTAAGCATCCAAAGTAGCCAAAAATACGGGACACATAAGAAAATTGAACCTTATTTACCAGTAAGTACGGTTGAATATTTAGTCAAATCATTTTAATAGGTTAGCCAGTAAGCAATTTGACAAACCACGAAAACAGTACCATACTGTCATGGCATATATCTGTCTCACGTTTTAATTTGACACATTATTGCGTGGACTGCGTGGTTTTAAAAGGTTTTGCAATATTGAAGCTGCCAACTTAAACGCATCAATACGTTTCAATATTTCGCCTAGTTAGCCGTTAGTTACGATGGACCAGTGGTTTAGTAGTAACGCTATCGAGATTTTTTAAATGTCGTGTTTAATTATGTAATTCAAAGTGACAAGGCCCAGTGCCGCCGCTACCTGCACCACCACCTGCGGGAGCTGGATGTGCCCGCGCTCGCGCTGCCGACCGTCACGCGCAATATGTTGAACGAAGTGTTTCATTCCATGATGAAATCACGCACCACTGCTGACATATATGACATATCGCCAAACATACTTATTTTTATATGGCCAGTAATCTCTGACATATTAATTGTTTTAATCAATATCATTTTCGACACCGGTGTTTACCCTGACGTGCTTAAGAGTACTAGGGTGTGTCCTGTCTTCAAGGGGAAGGGTGACAAATTTGACGTTAATTATTACAGGCCAATAACAATAGTTCCCACAGTTTCTAAAATAGTTGAATCCATCCTATCGTCTCATATAATGAGCCACCTTGAAGGCAATGACTTGCTGACGGACTACCAATTCGCATATAGGCAAAAGATGTCCACTACTGCAGCGGCGCGCCAAGTATTCGACTGTATCGTTTCCGGTCTTGACGATAAAAATAAGATGGCAGGTATATTTTGTGACTTATCCAAAGCCTTTGACGTAATAAACCACGAACTGCTTTTGGATAAGTTGCACTATTACGGTATACAGGACACCTCCCACCGTCTACTTACGTCATTTCTGTGCGACCGGAAACAAGTAGTTAAATTGTCTGCGGGCGGCAGGAGACTCGAATCTGATGTTGGTACCGTGAGAATAGGGATCCCCCAAGGATCCGCCTTAGGAAATACCCTATTTCTGGCTTACGTCAATGATCTGCCGACCAGCATCACAGCCGGTGTTTCTGTGCAGTTCGCAGACGACACGACGGTCATAGTTGGCGCGCGCACGTATGAACGGCTCGCTGAGAAAATTCATGACGCATGTGATCAACTGCAGAAGTGGTTTAAGTGTAACGGTTTGCTCCTAAATATTACAAAATCAAGCGTCATGATTTTCTCGGGGCGTAGTGTTCCTGTTCCTCCGTGCGTCGCAAACAGTCCGATGCCTGTATGCGATCAGTGTAGGTTTCTCGGATTCACTCTGGACTCGAATCTTAATTGGAAGTGCCATGTTGACCTATTGTGTGGAAGATTGAGTAGTGCGGTGTTTGCGTTGCGTAAGCTGAAATTGCTTATATCTGACGATGCTCTAAGACGGGTCTATTATGCACATTTTCACTCACTGATGTCGTACGGCACACTCTTATGGGGAAACTCTACGGATGCCAACAGGGTAATGCTGATGCAGAAACGTGCCGTACGTACGCTGGTCGGGGCGAAGCCAAGACATACTTGTCGGGGCATTTTCACAACGCAACGCATAATGACGCACTATTCACTTTACATATTCGAAATTATTATGTTTGTCCGATCGAATATATCTTCGTTTCCAACAGTAAACGTCGTCGGCAAACAACTCCGCCACACAGGGCGTTTGAGAACTGTTCCTCGTCGCATGGCACTTGCAGGTAAGAACCCGCGCGTCATCGGTCCCACCTACTACGAGCGTCTACCCGCCGAATTCAAACGCGAACCATCTGACGACATGTTTAGGCGCCGGCTTAAGAATCTTTTGTTGGATAACCCAGTCTATTCCGTGAATGAGTATATGGAACTTGACTTATAAATAGGATTGACTTTTAATTTTTTTTAATTTTTTATTATTATTATTTTTTAATGTACTCTGTATTTGTGTTGACTTTCTATTATTATCATTTAATTCTATTTCTGACGACCTCAATGTAACTGCATATAATTTGACATGCCATGTAATTTATACTGTGTTATATTGAGTAATAAAATCTGAATCTGAATCTGAGTCATGTGTTCTGGGTTCTAATCCCCGTATTAGGTGCTATTTTTATTTTATATTTTTGAAAATCAATTTACCTTATTTTGAATGCAATAGAGCTCAAACAAAATGTACAACTACTCATTTTCAAAGCGGTTGAGTAGATTAGATACCCATTAAAACCAAAGAGGTTAATGCCCATTTTGCTTAAATTAAAAAAATATAAATTCAATGTAATTTATTTGTTTTGTAGTGAGTTTCGTCTATGTAAACAAGTAATAAAGGAATACGGCCTTTTATGTATAAGTAGTTATTACAAATTAAAATAAAACAACGACTTTAAAAATATAAAATAAAAATGCAAATAGCACCTAATACGGGGATTAGAACCCGATTTTGATGCTTGAAAATTATGTCAATATAAGGTCTATTTATGATGATTTAATTGTTTAGAATATACTAAAACAAGCATATTTTTTTAAACAAACTTTTCTCTAAAATCAATTATTACTGAAACATTACGGTTTGAATTAAAGTATGTAAAAAAAATAGGTTGTTAGGTTAGTTTTTATATATTCCCGAAGGGCAAACCGCCCAGAAATAGGGAAATAAAATTGTATTTTTTCTAAGATTCAATCATAATAAGCACGAAAAAGGCAAGAAAAAAAAACTTATTCTATTTTCTATATTTTATTTTCTATAAGTAATTCAGCTAGAAAACATGCTCAAAGCGAGAAACATATACGGAGTTGTATATTACTACATGAGTTTGGTAACAGTAGAATTTAAACTTTTTTTGGTAATAATTTTGAGGCCCACAATCGTAAAGTGGAACGTAATCGAAAATTGAAACGTTTAATTGATACGGTCGTACTACTTGGAAAGCAAGAATTGCCTTTCCGCGTACTTTTAACGCACGCGACACTTCAGCACTGCTTTTTGAGAACTAGAAAGACGACATCCATTTTTTAAGGTATGTTTTTTTTATGTCACGGAAGGGGCAAACAAGCACACACGCCATACACCTTTTTTTTGCTCCGGCTTGCCTATTTATTTACGTGACGCTTCGCCACTGCTAAATTGGATACTGTGGCCTTGTGAGGTCCCTTCTTTCCTGGAATACTGAAGAAACCATGGCTTACTTTTCCTTCATTATTTATTATCTTCAATGTCGAAACACTGAGATCTGCAAGAAGAAAGAAATAATAAACAGAACACCATTTACAAATACATTGTGACACGCAGTACAGCCCCATTGTACATTCTGACAGCTCGAAGAACATTTGGGTTTGGGTGAAATCAAATCGCAACTGTTTAAGAACAAGGAAGACGGGGACGAGTATAACCCGAATTTTCCAATGGAGTGAAAGTAGGTACATTTGGTTCACAAACAACAAAATGCAATATGTTTATGATATCTTTTAACTAAATGTATATAAACACCTCTTTAGTGTTTTACTGAAACTATGAGTGTCAGTTACATTAATCATCTGTCTATTTAATTAATGTAATACAATTGCGAATGTTGAATGTCAACATGATATAGGTACAGACAATATTATATATACACCTATATATAGGGAAAGACAATGATTTATTTAATTTTAGTATTTACCGGTCGTTGAAGATATTTCTTCTAAATACTTCGTCTGACGCTGCAAATCGTTTTGCTCCAAATCTTTCAGCTCCCGAAGATTTTCTAAAACGGTTTGTTTTTCAACGGATAAGTGACAGTGGGCGGGGCACATCGCACGCAGGACTGATGGCCGATGGGGTCAGAAGGTTCTTGAGTGGCGTCCGCGGACCGGGAGACGAGATGTAGGTAGGCCTCCAACAAGATGGAGTGACGACCTTGTAAGGATCGCGGGAACGCGGTGGATGCGAAAAGCACAAGACCGGTCTGAGTGGAGAGCCTTGGGGAGGCCTATGTCCAGCAGTGGACGTCTTTCGGCTGACATGATGATGAGGATGATGAAGTCCAGCTTATCTGAAAGCTCGTTTAATTTCTTAATGGAAAAGAAAAACCAATTTAAAAAGATAGGACAGAAAAAGGTATATAAGAAAAAATTGGATTGAAGATATAGAAATAATAAGTATCAAAATTAACATGTCGTACTAACCCAATAATTCGGTCACCGTAACCACAGATAACAGAATACAAGTACAGATACCCAATCTCATAGAGCAAAAGCGTGCCGTCCTAATGTAGGCAATTCGGTAGGCAATTTTAGTCCCGTAGTTACACCAGTAGATGCCGTATCTGAGCCACCACTGGATGCTGGCAGCCTACCTAATAGTTTTAGTAACGTATCACCAGATGGCATTGACTTCAAGAATGAGACGTCAAGAAAATTGTTGATTTAAAATTAATATGTAATGGCTATAATCCTACCGGTGACATTGTGGTAGCGTTTTATTCATTCATAGGAACATCTGCCCTGATTAATGATGTCCAGGACAAAATAGGAATGTTTTAATGACATGTTCGGGAAGTTTTTTGCTGACAATAAATAAAAGCAATAGGTAAAAATAACTGGTTTTAATAAACCTAATGGTTTAAAGAATTTATTTTTTCATAAGCGTTTTACAATTCACTTACATGAGAATTAAGAATAAGTCAAAAATAGTTTGGTGAGCGTATTTAAGCGTGCGTATTTAGGTACATTCACGCAAAACAAATATAAAAGAAAAAAGAAAAATAGGTACCTTAAATGAATTACATACATTTTAACATATAAGATTTTAATTTTAATTTACTACTAAGACAATATGTATTATGTTTTTACGTGGTAGGTGGGTAGACTTAAATTAGTAGGTAACAAAGTCGAGGCTGAGCGCCCGCGTAGTTGCAGCGATAAGGTGGACACAGATTAAGGTTGAATGGATGTGGCTTAAAGCGCGTTGCGGATATCAGAGCGCACTTGCTCAGTTACCTACATAGAATTTAAGTAATCTTTTGAAATTTTGCATGGTCTTAGCATCTTTTATGCTTTCAGGAAGCTTATTTATTATATAAGTTTGCACCTTCATACAGATTTTTTTTCCGTAATTAGTACGAGGAGTACGAAGTACTAGATTATTACAATTTCTCAATTTTATTTATCGTAGGTACGACTTTTTCCTGTTTAAATGACTTAAAAAGAGGTATGACTTTACTATATTTCATGAGATCTGGAAATATCCCTTCTGAAATGGAATTATTGTAAATGAATGCTAGATGGGGTGCAATTACATCTATGATATGAAAAAGTACACTAACTGATGTCACTGATGTGCCCTACAAATCCTGTCTTTTTTAAACTAAGCGATTTAAATACTTTGACTATTGAATCTGAATTTACAGGGCTGAATTCAAAGTTTATATTACATTTACTGACATTAGTGCAAAGTAATGATTGAGCTTGCACCGCGGATGATTTAAGACATTTCGTGGTCTTAATGGCTGTGTTGGAAAAATAATATTCGAATGCTAAGGCAACTTCTTTATTTGACTTGATTTGTTTGTCACCTGTGTTTAGGGTGACCTGATTATCACGAGTTTTAGATTTTCCCGTTCTCTGTTTATAATATTCCATTCAGTTTTTACGCCGAGTGTAGTTTAAATGTTTGTACACAAACTGTCAGCGCGTTTTGATACTTCAATGGTTAAAGATAGCACGTTGTTCGTTCCGTGTTTGTACTAACATTTTAATACACCGAAACCGCCAAAACAGTATTTTGTAATATTCATTTATATTCGTCAAGGCATTATTTTCTCTATTGTTTTTTTGTTTTTAATATACAAGAAGTATTTTGAGTATTGATTTTACGCATCAAACAAGAATTTGTAAAAACGAAACGCTTGGGGCCTGTGAGTGCATAGTAGCACAGTATATAAATAAACCAGTAAAGAAGCTACGAACAAACGCTCGAAACGACGCACTCACACAGACGCACGCCTCTACGAGACCGCTAAGTGTAAGGCCTGAGTGGACGCTCGAAGCGGGGCGTTCGGCGGGGCGTGCAGCGTTGCGGGCGAGCGTGAGGTAGAGCGTCCAGCGAGTGGCCTCAGTGCACGCTCACCGCTCGTGTCAATCGGTTGTGATCACCATGGCAACGACGTCAAACAATATTATTGATTTCTTTTTAGAAGAGAATTTATGGCTCAAAATGTGTTGTTTCTCTACAAAACAAGGTCCTAGTTCCGTAGTGAAGCAAAGAAGACGGTTTGGAGAGTTTTCAACTTTATACGAAACCTTAAGATGTAATGAAGAGAAATTTCGTGAATACACAAGAATGAATGTGGCCACATTTGACTATATATTGGAGAAAATTGGGCCAGTATTAAAACTAAGCAGTACTAATTTCCATGCTGCAGATTCTATCACACCAACACAGAAATTAATTGTAACTCTGAGGTACTCGTAAGTTAATAATAAATCGACTTTATGTTAGTATCAAGGATTATATTTATTAATAAGAAGGAAAACAAGTAAACAAAAGTATATCTCTATGTATCGACATTAGTATTTGTGAAATAGTAACCACGATTAGTTCCACTTGAATTAGGAAAGGGATAATAATTATACTGTGAAGCACGTTCATTTTCGGTAAGGGCTTCAAGTAGCCAGTTATTAATTTTCCCACGGAATCTTAATTTTTGCAAGTCATTTAATTTCTTCATAGATGGTAGTATGCTTTGTAGAAATAAAAAATCCTCGTCGTTTTTCATTTTTTCATTATGTTGACTATCTTTCATTCGCGTCTCTATTAATTCTAATTTCTTCTTTTCTATCTCCAATATATCATTATTAATGCCACTTTTACGTTTCTTGGCCGATGACGACAATTGGGAGTCGTTCGTTCGTACCGGTACAGGATCATGAGATCCCGGTGGCGGAGGTATTAATCCAACCATGTCCGAATCACTTTGCCTGTCCTCCGACTCAACCATATTCGATTCATTTTGCCTATCTCCATCTTCAGTTTCATTTGTGTCTAAATTACCCGTAGCTTTTGAAGGCAGCACTTCATCTTTTGTAAATGACATTATATTAAAATATTGCCATGACGACTCCCAAGATTCTGCTTCTGCTCCAGATCTGAGAATTGGTTGCTTCTTTAGCTCTTTTCTATATTGGTCCTTTAAAGCTTTCCAACGTTTCTTCAAAGAATTTTCTGTAATGTACAATAAAATATAATACACTATACCTAACTATATTTTCTTTTATTACAGATACCTCGCGACGGGAAACTCTTTTCGATCACTGGCTTTTAGTTTTCGAATGGGGAAAACCACAGTAGCAGATGTTGTTTATGTAACATGCTCAGCCATATGGGCGGAACTAGTTAATGTTCATATGAAAAAACCGACACAAGAAGATTTAAAACAGATAGCGAGTGATTATTACAGACTTTGGCAGTTTCCAATGTGTATGGGTTCTATGGACGGCAAACATTGCAGAGTAAAATGTCCAGCCAAGTCTGGTTCTTCATATTACAATTATAAGAATTACTTTTCTATAATACAAATAAAAAATTTGTCGCCATAGAAGTAGGAGGAAAAGGCAAACAAAGCGATGGGGGCACGTTTCACTTTTCAACTTTAAATATGTTGATGGAAAACGGTCAACTTGATATACCCCCACCCGATATGATACCAGGGACAACAATACGTGTACCTTACGTTTTTATAGCAGATGAGGCGTATCCTTTAAAAGAGAATATAATGCGGCCGTTTCCATCGAGAAATATTAATCCAAAAAGTGAATATTTTAACAGCCGTCTATCGCGTGCACGAAAGTGCATTGAATGTAGGTACTTTTGGTATTTTATGTGCAAAATGGCGTATTCTAAACAAACCAATTGAAACGAATGTGAAAAACGCTTGCCTCATTATAAAAACCACGTGTCTTTTACATAATATCATACGTGACTTCGAAGGTCGATTTGATGATAATACTAATTACGATTCGACATCCATGGAGAACGAATTACAATCAAATCACCCAACCAGGAGAAATAACAGTTCCTCCCTAGCCTCAAGACATGTGCGTGAAGAGTTTTCTAATTATTTTTGGAATAACAAAATTGATTTTTAAAATTTAATTCTAAGAAAATACTTTAATAATAAAATAGATTAGAAATGAAAATAAAAACTTTTAATTTACCTTCCATATTCAGTTTTGTTGCTAAATCTCTCCATACTTTATTTTTATATATTCTATTTTTATATAAACTGTGCGATGATAGCCAAAGTGCAGGTTTATTTTCTATTTCGATAATTATTTGTTCGCACGACATGGCTGCACGCTCTTATCACCGCTGCAAATCACAAACAGGTTTGAACCTGCCCGCGACGCCCCGCTCGACGCTCCACTGCCCGCAAACTTGCCCGCTCTGTATTCGATTTTTGAGCGTCCACTCAGGACACCAGTATAGAGTTTCATTTGTTTAACATGCACGCCGCCCGCCCCGCCCCGCTGCACGCCCGACTCGAGCGTCCACTCAGGCCTTACACTAAGAGGATTTGGCGGTGCTGTCAGTCGCGTGTGTCGCGTCGAGACGAATGGGCTCCTTTGCATTTTACGCTTGTTCTTGAGAAAGATGCCACAAAAGTATTGCGTGGTATACGGTTGTTTGAATTCGGCTTCTTCAAACCCGGAACTATCATTTTTTAAACTCCCTGCTGGTGTTGAAAGGTAAGAATAAATAAAATATTTTTAAATAAAGAGCTTTTTATAATACGATGACGTGTTGCAAAAGTAAAAATTTAAAAATTGTTTGCAAAATCGATATCTGGGGATGTGTATGGTCTTCGACAACTAATCTGTTGGCAGAATGAGAAAAAGTAACCGCCATCTTGAACTCTTTAGTTATTCAACCGATTGCTTCCAAAATCGATATCTGAGGATGTGTATGGTCTCCGACAACTAATCTGTTGGCAGAATGAGAAAAAGTAGCCGCCATCTTGAACTCTTTAGTTATTTAACCGATTGCTTCCAAAATCGATATCTGGGGATGTGTATGGTCTCCGACAATTAATCTGTTGGCAGAATGAGAAAAAGTAGCCGCCATCTTGAACTCTTTAGTTATTCAACCGATTGCTTCCAAAATCGATATCTGGGGATTTTTTACACAATAAAATTAAACAATAAAGCGTTCCGAACATTTCGTAGCAGACGAAAGTATTTTTCAGTGAGTAATTTGTAATAAAGGTTAAAAGCAGCCAATAAATAAATTAGGTTTGTTTATTCTTCAGTTTTATTTGATATTGTGGTAGTGCAGTCGCTAGTTAATCTGAAATGTATAACTAACGAAGAATAAAGACTTCTTGAAATGCTAAAGTTATGTTTATTACCTACCCAATTTTATCTGCAGGGGCTACTTTTACTGATTATGTTAACGGATTCGTTATCGGACATCACACAGATCTCCAGATATCGATTTTGGAAGCAGCCTGTCGAATAATAAAAAAGTTCAAGATGGCGGCAACTTTTTCTCATTCTGCCAAGAAATTCGTTGTCGGAAACCACGCACATCCCTAGATATCGATTTTGGAAGCAATCGGTTGAATAACTAAAAGATTAAAGATGGCGGCTACTTTTTCTCAATCTGCAGCGGATTTGTTGTCGCAGGTCACACGTATCGATTTTGCACTAACTAGCTGAGATACAATAAACAAGATTTTTTTTCAATTTTACAAAATGTTAGTGGACAACCCTTACGCTCAATTGGAGCGTAGGTATTTATCTTGAAAAGTAGGCCTAGTTTCTTTACTGGTTTATTTATATACTGTGATAGTAGTTTCGCGATCCGTGATGGCACCATCTAGTGACAGTACCTAATAAGGCGTAGCAAGCTTGAAAGCTTATAAGTTTTTTATGAGTTAGATGGAGTTAATATAAAATTTATTGCATTTATTAAACTTATAAAATATACCCTACTTTATGTAGACAAGGATGTTTTTGATGTAATTAAGGTACGTTGAATTTATTAAGGTGCAAAAATCATTCAATCTTCACGATTACTGATTCAAATGTTTCGCTCGATACCTGTGACGCCATCTATGAGTTTATTAAAGTAATAATTATACGTTGTTCGAGTTGGGAGGCCATGCCGTAACTAAACACTCTAATTTTTGTTTGTGCAACGCTTCCCTCTCCTCGTGTCTTGTTTCCATTTGCTTGTTATATTAAAAAATATCTGTCGCACACCACTTTTGATCGTTTTACCCATGTTTAATCAGTAAATTTCCAAAACAAATCTTCAATTTGACAGAATCAACAACAACGACTTGATTGTCAATGTCAAAACGAAATTTTAATAGTGTCGCCAGTCAAATAAACGCCGGGTTCAACTTTCATTAGACAGCTCTATTCAAAAAAACAAAATTTGCAGCTAAGATGATCATTAATGCTCTGTAGTGGGAAGAAAAATCCGAAACAAGAGGTAGCAAAAGGGCTAAAACGAAAAAAGGGGATTCAAGACTTGTTCTTCTGTCGAAAAAGCACCCATTTCTGTGTTCAAAAAATTAAAAGCTCATTAAATTTATATGCGAGTATTTCTGCAGTTCGTAGTCGTCACATTGAAGCTAATCTGCACGGCAGGAGGCAGAGAAAGGTGCCACTGTTGACTAATGGTGCGTTCCTATATTCAAAACCGTCGGTAGAGTGGTGGCGTCTCGTTAAAATTTGACACATTTTGTATGTAACAAATGTCATAACGCTACTGCCCGTAAGGGAAACGATTCGTTTCATGAATATAGGAACCGGGCATAAGAGGCACATAAAACCGAGGCTTATTTTCGCTAAAGAACATGTAGATTGGTCTTTGAAGAAAAGGCGTGATATTCTATGGAGTGATGAAATTAAAGAGTGTAGGTACTGTTTAAGTAAAGTAGTACTGTTTGGGTGTAAGGGACGTCGAGAGTACGTCAGGAGACCTGCGGGTGCCGCTTTCATGCCGCAGCATACAATAAAGACAGTCAAACATGGCGGACTTAGTTAAATGATATGGGGATGTTTTTCATACAATTTGTTTTGATTACAAATTTTAATTTTAATTAATAAACTGCTATTCTTTTAAAAACGGTTTTCTTGATTTTTTATGTTTACCTCAAAAATACTTGAGATTATTTTATGGTTCATTTTGATTTAGTACTATTAGACATAGAATTGTAAATGTTGGTAAGATAGGTACATAATCTAAAGTTACCTTTATAATTTTTAATCTTTAGTTTTGCCTCACTGCTATTATTTTGCACACAACTGTATGTGTATACTTTAGTACCTTGTCAATTTAATGTCATGTTTTAACTGCCATACATGAATTGTCACAGCGATTAATGACAAGGTACTAAAGTGTTTACATATTTATGAACTCGACTGTACGCAATAATATCTTTAGTTGGTCGATGACGGCTGTCGTTGCCTGATTCGTGGTACAGGAAAACACAGTACATAAGGGCCGCCATTTTGTGAAGTTCATTCGTGTTTGGATTTCTTTCGAAGTGACAATTAAAATTTCAAATAAAAACCTTTTGAACTCCTGAACGCTTGTTAACATTCTTTATCTCGTCTCGATGGCCTTACTTTACATGGGTCGTTGTCGGAGCTTGACCGTATTTAAAGAAACTCCAAAAGTTGACACACTGTACAAATAGTATAAAATAAACATTGCCGACTATCAAAACTCTATAAATACCTATAACATTCATTTTTGGAACTAATAATAACACAAATGTACTATTAAATTTTATTAAACGTCTGTTCAGCGTCCTTGTTACTATTATTATATTTACATTTTAATAATATAATAAAATCAATAAATCATAATTTATTTTATGGTCGACATATATAATACATTATAAAATAAACTTAAATACAAAATTCACAATATCAGACATTTGTTGTTCTTTTTTATTTCAATAATTGATAAAGTTATGACCAGGGATCGGAAATTCGGATCGATATTTACCTAAAGTTGGCAAAATCCCGGAAAAAGATAGGCAAACATGGCGTCGGCTTCTTAAAAATATTATTTTAATAATTTAAGCTCTGGGATTCTGGGATTCTACAAAACGTTAATATAATAATTACTTTACATGTAGGATTCATTTCAGAACATTCTGTTTTGCTCCTATAAATTCGTACATTACATGTAAATTAAATAACATTTGGTTAAACATATACATGGAAAATAACTTCAAACAGTTAATATAAATAAATAATTATGAATTGATGCCGGTGTAATATATTATTTTGAAATCCCGGAAATTTTATTATGAATTATATGATTGAGTCCACCTCCATACAACTGAACAACAAAGCCGGCGCGAAAGTATAGGTAAATATCGATCCGAATTTCCGATCCCTGGTTATGACTTTGGAGAAGGCAAGTGCTCGATCTGAGGAGTAGATCTCTGCAATTTACAACCATAAAGGAAAAGAGGTCAGGCTCCAAATTCATGTGCTATAAATATTGTTCATATCTTATTGTGCCTTGTAAAACAATCATTATTGTTTTACGCAATTTTAAATCAAATTATGAAAAACTATGCACATATTTCATGGAACTAAAAATAAAAATAAAACTTCCTATGTGCGAAACGGAACGTTAATATTATTTGACAATAACATCGTTCTTCGACCAAATCGATTTGGCGATACGACTTTAATCATTTCATGTTATTTCGTCTTATTTTACCACAGACGAACACATATCTAGACTTTACCATTATGATGGCAACAGTTCTAGCGTGATGTTTAGACTGTATCTATATGTATTGGCTGGTATTTATTTATTTAATCTTTATTGCACAAAAGAATACACTTAATATACAAAAGGCGAACTTAATACCGTAAGGCATCTTCTACCAGATAACCCTTGGGCAATGAGATTGTGGTAGCGGTGCCACATAGAGTCTAACTATTTCAACACAATAATATACACCTACATATCAATATATTAAAATAATATAAATGCCTACATAAATTGCACTAAAAAAAATATACATTACATACATAATAAAATAATACACAAAAGGATAAGTACAAAACATTACAGATAACGCAATCAAAAAACTCAAGATGATGTCAACTCTACCTACAAAGAAATACGCGAACATTCCTTTTAAACGACTTCAGAAAGCAGCAGCGCTCAATTCGTGTGCACTTTAGCTAATGTTTGTTACCTCAGAACTTTCGACGGGGTGAACCGATTTAGATGATTATTAAAGGCAAACTTGTTCGGAGCTAGCTTGATATGAAGGGGAAGGTCGTTTCAAGGTCGTGCTGCCTGAAGGGTGAAGGAATTGGCCATAAAGCCTGTGCGGTGAAAGTCTGAGATTGTCAGTGGATCGTACCTGATATATGACTGAGTTGGGAGGATCCCAGAAATTTAATATTTTTATTGGGAAATATTAGGTACCTAGGTAAATTAGATTAAACTAAATAACAGAATACTAAATCGATTACATTTCCTTTATAAACTTTAATCGAAAAAAAAATGCTATTTTAATTAGCAGCTTCACTAAATTTGCCAAATGACATATCAGTCACAGGCACAATAAGATATGAAAAATTTAATAAAATATTATTGTAAAGATGAAATTCACGAATC
Organism: Acleris emargana; assembly: GCA_927399475.2. NCBI lineage: Eukaryota > Metazoa > Arthropoda > Insecta > Lepidoptera > Tortricidae > Acleris > Acleris emargana. Next base: position 82,540,627 of record OV656835.1, on the reverse strand, counting down.
TCAAATCAAGTGACTTAGTCTATTACCTCGAGAATAGGGAGGCAGCACCTTAACTCCTACTAAAAACTCCTTTCGGCCCATCTCGTATTTTTTTATCTGAATCTGGGTACAAAATATGAACTCTTTAACCGATTAAAGAATCTAGTAACCAAATAATGTAACTTTTCGTTATGGGAATAAAATGCCCAGTTTGAAACTGGGTTTATTTAGCTTGTATCCAAATTACGTAGCATTACGATATCAGGAGAAAAAGCACATAACATACTTTTTATTCGTAAAACCCAGTCAGACAGACAAGTGCTATAAAAAATACTTCTCTATTATTATTGAACTTAAAAATCTGCACAATACGACTCAAAGGGACTTTAAAATGTACAAGGGGTAACTCTTGTTTCATTAATTCTCATTTCATAACCGGCTTCGAAATGAGAAATAATATTTGCCGATTTGCAACCAGACACAAAACTTGAAATTGAATTTCTCATTTTGAAGCTAGTTACGGGGCGTAGTTACAAAGCGGGAAAATCTTTCCTTTAACTGGCTACAAAAAGGAAAATAAAATTTCCTGCTGCTGGCTGGTTGGTTCGGTTTGGTTGGTGATCGAATATTTGGTTACGAGATGGGCCAAAGGGCAAAACTGAGTTTTATTAACATATTTATTGTGTAATATAATAATTAATGTGTTATTTTAATAATTATTACTTAAATGTTAAAGGAAGAAGGGATGATTAGCAAAGTTAAAAATGCCACGTATCTAATCACAGGTACTTACATAAAAAGCAAAGCAACGAATTGACACAAATGTCTATCGTTTCTAACATAATTTAATATTAAGTTTATACGTTACTAGCAATATGTATGATTTAAAAATGGAAAACAATCTCTTAACACATTCAGTAGCAAGAACTCTGGTTGTCTAGACTAGAACTAAAGCGGACATTGCAAATTTCAAAGGTTGACAATTGTTTACGTGAGTGGACCGTAAGTACAATTATCTGTCAATCGCGCAAGTCCCGGATACACGGAAGTACTTTTGGGAAAGTAGTATTGCCTATCAAGGACTTATTTTATACATAATTTATCCTTAACTTATAAATTCGTAGAGTTTCAACAAAACTTCTATATTTACCACTTATTAAACTTCGCCGCTCAAATTAATCAAAAATATGCGTTTAAACAAGCCGTAAACGAACCACGTCGAAGCAAGCACAAACATGTAGTGCTTTCGACTCTATACTTTCCGCCCTATTTAGATACCAAAAAAATTACCAAAGATGGCCGAACATCACTGTCACATGTGTCATTGTCATTGTGACGTTCCAGATGTTAACAACCCGTTCAAAATTAATAAAAAATAGTCATAATATTTTGTTGTAATTTACGTGTGAAGATTATCCACCTAGTGTGGGACCATCAACTAATTGTATCGTCTGTAATTTGTGTTTCTTTCTAAAAAACTTTTTTTTATATTATTTATTATCATAATCCCAAGTTTTTGATGTTTTCTATATACCTACTCATCGCCTACCACACCTCGGCTTGGTACATTCTCGTCCCTGTGAGAAGTACCGGTTCATATTACTTGCGTAAACGCAGAACCCACGAACAAAAACTTAACAGGAAACAAAAACTCAGCAACGAAATTTACCACGAGTATAGAAAGCATTCGATCAATCCAAACGTCAGATGCCGAATGAAGTGACAATTGGAGATGTCATGGTCCTGTGGCCGCCATGTTACCATATAGTTCGCCAAACGTCATTTGTCGTCAATATTTTTGTGTGCATACCAAAAATATTTATAAATAGTATTTATGCAAATAATGACATGAATAGTACCTATCCAAATGTTGTTTAAGCCAGAAGTATTACCACTGTAATATGAACTTTTCTTCTACAAAACAGTACCCGCGACAGTACAGCCCCTGCCGCTCGACTCTCGCTTAGCATCATTGAACCAACTATTTACAACTCAGTACCGACCAAAATCAACAACCCAATATCTGTAGGTGAAATTAATATTCACATAAAATTATTTATTGATGCGATTCCATTTCATATTAACTTTACAATTATATAAAAATAAATTACCTATGTATATTATTAAGAAAAGTTGAAATTTACCGATTCAAAACTTTTTCATTTTATTGGCAACATATGAGTAGTTTCTTGGAATCTAAATACGGCGTTCAGTTTAGAGTGTTGGCTGCAAGACAATAATGACAGTTTTCTATGAGTGACGAATCTTGAGACAACATTTCAGGTAAGATCAGTTTATTAATACGGCCCTTGGCGAGTTGGGCAAAAGTTCCAGGCGCAGCCTTGGTACACATTTAATATCAAGCGTTTATTAGTAAAAATTCGGACGTACGTACTTCCTGGACGGCCGCTATGAAGCGCCAAAGTAAAAACTCCGGAGGCCTCATCCCTTGATAATCCCGTGTCCTCAAGTAAAATAGTAAGTTCTCGCCACCGATGTATTTAGTTTTATGTATATAAAATATATTAAACATGAAATTCCACTAGCATTGAAGTATTTTATTCAAAATTTTCATGTTTTTCCAGAAAGATATTATAGTAGACCGAGCTGTCGTAACTGTAAAAAAGAAAATGAAAACTTTATTTTCACATTAAGAAACATAAATGTATGTTAGGTACATTTATTTAATATACAGTGGTATACAATCGTCAATCACCTACAAATAGGACATCCGTTTAGACAACCAATCAAAAAGTTCGTGACCAATTTCATAGTGAGTTATACTCGTACTTATCATTTATAATAGTCTAGGATTATTTTTGATGAGACAGGTGTAACAGGTGGGGTGACAACGTTATCAGAGGGTTTTAAACCTGCAGAATATGGATCTGTCTGTCGCCATTCCGAAATTGAGCCGGAAGTACGCTATACCGGAAAAGGTGCAGCCCATACAAAAAAAAACGCCTTAAATTTAGTAAATTGTTGTTTCAGTAGGTATCCTAAAAAAGGTCCTATTGTTATGGTTTCTCCACCATCTTGGAAAAACTGACGATAATAATTAGCGATGCATCCGATACCGATACCGATACCGATATATCGGCGATACTTCGGGTTAGCCGATATATCGGTATCGACGATATTTTTATGACCGATTCAACGATACTTTTTCAAGCAAAAAAGCGTCTTGTTGATTTACTTGATCTTAATATAGCACTGCATTCCGAAACTATTTCAGACACGGTCACATCTACACCTAGTACTGCAACTGTAAGTTCTGAGATGCCTGCGAGTGGCGGGCTATGGAGCGTTTGTGAAGATATTATTAAAGAGTCCGAGGAAGATGAGCCTCTGTCTGAGCTGTAATTCTCTCAAAGAAGAAGTCGAGAGATACTTAAGGTCTCCCAATATATCGAGAGATGCAGATCCATTCGTTTTCTGGCGCAATGACGTTTTATACCCAAACTTAAAGAAAAAATGCGCAGAAGTACTTTAGTTTCCAAATGAGTTCTGTCGCATCTGAGACTATTTTCCAGCGCAGGTCTTATTCAAACAGACTTGCGAAATCGCCTTTCTCCGAAAAATTTAAGATTACGTACTTTGTTTTTTAAACAAAAATCTTATCAATGTTAATTTTAATTACTAAATTTTTTAATTATCTAATATTAATAAAAAGAAATCTGTCTTGTGATTTATTTATTATGCCTTTATTTTTGAATTCACAAAAAGCGTATCGGTATCGGTATCGGTATCGCCGATATTTTTATAAGAGTATCGGTATCGGTATCGTATCGGCGAAAAGGCGTATCGATGCATCCCTAATAATAATATTGTATCATAAGCATAACGGATACCAAATGTTATCAAGACCTGAAGTTTTGCCATTGCAATATTAATATTTCTAACACAAAATTGTTTCAATAAATATTAATATATAGATAATTAATAATTACTGTACTTATAGTGTATATAGTTTAAATCTCATAATTTGTGCAAAGTAACCTTTTTAAATTAAAAAAAAACTGTCAAATGTCAGCAGAACATTTTTGAAAAATATAGATAATTTAAATGTTATTTTAAAAATTCGCCAAGAATAAATTTACTTATATTGGAATGTTTCATTTCAATTGCAACACCGTGGTAGATTTGATGGAATCTTATCATGAATCCGAGTTTAGTGCTAATCATAGTTCTGCAATATTGTAGAATGCAAAAGCATAAACTTTTGTGTTCAAAAATCTGTTGTAAGACCCCTAGGAACAAAGATATAGAATAGCTATTTTTTTCTAGTTTTCCTTCCATATTTACGCTTTAGTGCATTTTAGCGCAAACTGTACTTGGGCAATATTGTGGATAACAAAAATTTCTTAAACTTTTGGCTTGAAACATTTTTTCTACGACTTCTAGGAAAAAAGATATGGAAATGATATATGTATTGCATGCCCTAATATGTATAGTTTTAGAGAAATTTTGCTTCAATTAAAGCGCGGCAGCGTCCAACTTCCCCCTCCTCCCCTACTAAATGCGCGGTGGCATTCGATGGCTCCCGGTCTGAATCTAAGACCAGCTAAGAGTCAACTGTGATAAGTTTCAGTGCATAGTCACAAAGTGCAAGGTGCAGTAATACCCTAGCTAATATGAAAACTTATGAAACCTCGTCCACTTGACGTGTAAAAGTGCCCGTGCGGCCTACTTACTGAATAAATGTCTTTATCTTTATCTTGTACGCGTCGAATCGAGAGAATCTGGAAGAACCGCATAAGGTCGGTAGGGGCTATTTCGACTGAGGGGTAATTAAAACTAAGGGCAATAACGCCAATAACTTATATACTATTTGCCTTATTCAATAATGTCATCAGTACGCAGAACGGTAAACTACCTGTTTCGTGAAAAAATTATAGTTGGCGTTGCTCACGCTTAATCTGCCTTAATGACAGGTCTTTTTTTATCAGCCGCCTATTTTCGCAAGTGTTAACGGACTACGCTCTTCAACTTTGTGACAAAAAACTATATTTTGATTGCTTGTTTTCACAATATTATACCGTGAGTGGTGAAAATATAAACCGTAAGTTGTATTCTGCTTATTTGTTTGTTACAGATATAAGTTTTAGAAGAGATATTTGGTTAGTTTTAATAACCCCGCAAAAGTATTGAAGTTGGATATTTTCGACTACCCTCAAGTTGCAATTACCCCGCTTTATTTTGTATGGTGTTCTAAAACACTAGTGATGTCCAATTTATCGATACTCTACTTAATAAAAACCTTAGCATATTATCTGAAAAACTTGGTTAATTTAACAACTTTTAGTAGTTTTTATAGTAATCTATTATATCTTTTTTTAAAGTATATACTTAAATAAAAGTAGGAATAAAATAAAACTGTGCTTTTCTGGTTATATATTAATGTTTTGTTTTGAACTCAAGAACTTGCACTTAGAAAGCAATATTTGTTGATTAGGCTATTGTTAAGGGACTGATATACCCGGCACTTTAATTGATGTACCTATGTCGTGGTTAACATGACAATTTCTTAAAAGCGTAAAGTAATGCGTTTTCATATGGTTTTAGATGGTGCGGCACTATAAACGTAAAAAAGAAAAACAATATCCATTAGACCAACTTCATAGAGCAGTTGAAGATGTTGTGGGTGTAACCTATGGTTTCACTATATACAAACGACGTTTCAAATATTTTTTAATGGGAGGTTAAAGTTTTAGTAATTACTGTAAATTAAGTATTAGTTAATTATTTGTAAGTGAAAACTTAATTAGTAGTAATATTGGTGAAGACTGGTTTGATTTTACTTCTTTTATTAGCAAATAAAAACCGATTTAAATTAAATCTAGAAGAACCACTTTTTTCTTACAATAGATTAGTTTTATTCATTTGATTCGATTTATCGACTATGTTGGCCGACATGTGCCCCTGCACTATTATCTATGGAAAAAGTTGAAATAGCCCCTTCTAAATGTTCAGTGTTTTTTTACGAAACTGAGGCTTGTAGGATTGCAATAAGGCATTACGAGTATTTTGGATGAACCATGCCGTAATAAAGGTCTGGCTTCCAATTTCAGTGCCATCACAGCATTAGTAGGACTAAATATGTGTCATAGTTGAAATTGCCCCACCGCGGGGTAAATGCAACTATTTCTGCCTTTTTTGAGGTTTTTTTTAATTTGAACATACAATGAGGGAATTCTGTATTATTGACACGTGGAAAATAAAGTCAAATAAAGCCTTTAGAACACCTATTTATTATATTTATCATATCGTATTCACAGACGAAGATCCTGACCTTTGAAGTTGATGTTTGTGTTTTTTTTGTCGAAATAGCCCCTACCAACCTTACAGTATTCTTAGGTTCTGCCACTACTCCACCTAAAAGTTAAACCAAATCCCTCATGGGGGGCTATCTAATCCAATTAGCATAGCCTGCTAGACCCTTTAAACCAAGGTTTAAAATTATGTACAGTCATCAGTTATCCATGATGGTGTTAGAAGCGTAGCTTTTACCATGGAAATATGTAAAAAAAACTATTCAGTGTTCATACAAAGTTGAAATAAAATTAATGATTAAAATTGATAAAAAAAGGATTAAAATTACAATAAAATAAAAGGTTGATGTTCAACAGTACTCCACTGTACATCAAATTAATCCTTAGTTAATGATCTAAATTGATTGATTGATAAATGGATATAATTATGCTATAAAATTTGTCATTTCGATTAGTGATCAAATTCGATAAATAATATTTGTAGGCAATTGTATGAAAAAAACATGCGTTCTTAATTATGTAATTGACGAAGGATTTAAAACGTTAATTGTTAAATTATGTAAAAACTTAAATCGTTTTATTATGCATCAAAAATGTCCATATCCCTACATTACTTTGATATTGTCATTTTGCTGCGTTGTCATACGAAATGAAATACTTATATACATTTCGAAATATCAAAAGAAATTGCCAGGGATATTTTTGATTTGTTTGAACTGCGTATGAAACTGCTTCATTGAGTGTCAAAATTGGGCCAATCAACTTTTTGTTGTACCTCGTTGCCACGGTGACATCTCCTAGGTCACTCTTTAAAACTATGATTTCAAAGGGTATAAGTCCAATAAAAATAAGTTTTATTGGTTTAAGTTTTATTAAAAACCGATTCTTATGGTTTTTCTCCTGAGTGTTCTGGGAGTATACAGGGTGGAAAAAATCTATGGGCCCTGGAGGGGAACTACCTTAAATCCTTTAGTTAGCTCATTTTACTGAAAGGAAACATTCCTTTATTTTTAAAAAGAAACAAAACTGCATTAACGATTTTTTAAATTTTGCTTGTCCCACCCGGGAATCGAACCAACTAAAAATAAAAAAATAAACCCTCGCTATTTTATTATACGAATCGGTAGGATTATTCTTCAGGATAAAATTTAAATTCGAACGAATACTTATTTTTTATAGTTTTTAAAATGTTATCGTTCGAATTTCAAATTAGTTGCCCCGCATTGCAAAAAAAGTACGTTCCATTATTAAACTTTTCGTCAGAACGAACGTCTAGTGTAAGAAGGAATCGTGCTGTGCATAGATTTATTATTACCATTTACCGATTTTGTTATCCAATACTTCAAAAAGGTACTTAGAGATAAATAACATTAGCAAGCTTGTACTTCACACGATGTCTTTAGATGTTGAAGAGATAAGAAAATTATAACGTGTCATTTACTTGTTACAAGTGAACAGTACTAGGTAGGTATTGTTAATAAAGAACTTGTAATAAATATTATTCATGGGCATCTCGTACAACAGATGAGTGTAAGTCCAAATGTTTATTAGACAAATTTTATCCTGAACAATAATCCTACCGATTCGTATAATAAAATAGCGAGGGTTTATTTTTTTATTTTTAGTTGGTTCGATTACCGGGTGGGACAAGAAAAATTTAAAAAATCGTTAAATGCAGTTTTGTTTCTTTTTAAAAATAAAGGAATGTTTCCTTTCAGTAAAATGAGCTAACTAAAGGATTTAAGGTAGTTCCCCTCCAGGGCCCATAGATTTTTTCCACCCTGTATATTAAATAAAAAAATCTAAGTAACTATCACTGTTGTCTCCTGGCTTACGGGACAGAATAACAACAAAATAAGTTGATCCACCCAATCGTAGATGTTTCGGATTTATCTATAATGAAAAAAATATAGAAACATACTTCATATCTGAATTACAAACACTGACCAGGCCTTGGCGTTCCTTTTCCTTTTGTAGAATAGTATTCGTTTGCATGTCATCAAACTTCACAACAGCAGCCAACACTTTTGCTAGTGTAATGGAATGTGTACCAGATCCAGTCAAGTATTCATAGAGTATGTTTCTTAAATACTCTAATTCAGTGTTTTCCTGTAAAGAATGTAAATGTCTGAGACTGACAAGAGCTTCGTCCAGCCTCCTCTCCAATTTTTCATTTGAAAGACGTAATTTTTCGTTATTTTCTTGCACAGTCTGCATATTTCCATTAACAGACATATTGATATATTCCAAGTCTGCCATTTGTTTTTCATATTTACTTTTTGTAGCCAGTAAATTGTTGTATTTTTCTTTTAACATTCCCAGCTCCGATTCGTTTTTAAAAACTTGTTTTGAATTGTTGTTAGGTGTATCAAAGTTTTGAATGCGTAATTGATCTTTGAGCTCCAAATTTTCTTCTGCAAGCAATGTATTCTCTCTTAGCAAATCATTCAATTTAATGGAACTTGACTGACCATTTTGCAAATCGGCAAAGTCTTGAGAAGTATTTTCATTTTTGTCAACATGTTCGCTCGAAGCAATCAACTCCCTGAGCTTATCATTTAAAGAACTGTTTTCTTTTGATATTTTTGCGAGATAACTCTGCAACCCTTCTATATCTGAAGATAAGCGTTTGTTTTCATCTTTGAGGTTGTTATTGTCTGATTTGATCAAGACTAACTTTTCTGCCATATCCAAATCGGTTTTAGTTTTTATCTCCGATTCGTCGCAAATCTTCTCTAATTCTGATAACCGTGTCATAAGTTCTGAATTACTCAACTTAAGGGATTTATTTTCTTGTCCAAATTCCATGGCAAAAGAATTTAGACTTGCTATTTCAGAAAGCAGAGTCTCGTTCTTATTTTCTACACTTATGCATTTTTCATATAATGTTTCTTTCTCTTGTTTAAATTGCTCGCATTTGTCTTTTAGAATTTTATTTTCGTCTACAATCAACTCAATATCATAACATTTTTCGTCTGTTTGAGCATCTACAGTGGATGTATTTTTCTTTGCGTTTTCATTTTCTTCAAGTTTTTTTATTATAACATTTAAGTTGTCTTTTTCTCCTTCAATTTCAGCGTGAGATTTCCGCACGTCGTTAATTTCTGCTTCTAGGGTTTTTAAACTTGTAGCAATGCTTTGTGACTGAGTCTTTAATGAAGTATTTTCCTGTGATAAACCATTTAAATTTTCTTCCAATTTTTTTATGTAAACTTCTTTTTCTCCGGAATCCTTATTTTTATCTAACAATATTTCGTTTTTTGATTTTAATATTTCTAATTCAGCTAGGGTGGTTTGATATTGAACGTTCTCGGCTTCAACATCTTTAAGTTTTTGTAACAATTTCTGTTGCTCCTGTTCTAGCAACGACAACTTATCATTTAGGGGTGAATATTCTTCTCGCTCGCGGCACAGCGTACTTTGAAGGGACTCATTTACATTTTGCAATATTTGTATTTTTGTTAAAATGGCCGATTTCTCAGCTTTTGATTCATTAAACGTTAATTCGTATTCCTTTTCTCTTTTTTCGGATACTTGCTTTAATATAGCATTTTCGGAAGCTGTACTCTCCGCTTTAGCTAATAACTCTTCATTGTACTCTTGACATTCAACTAGCTCTTTAGAAGTCGATTGTAGCATTTGCTTCACATTGATAAGTGCGTTTTGTGAATCACTGAAATCTAGTTTCAAGTTATCTAATGCCGCCTTATAAAAGTCTACTTGGTCATTTTTTGGGGCGCAAATCAGTTCTGTGACTTTCTTTTTCAGATTAGATATCATTTCTTCATTATTTTTCTTTAACAATCTTGCTTCTTCGGAAGTTGCGCAAATCATCAATTTTATGTTTTTAGCAAGGTTCTGTAACTCAAGACACACTTTTTTTATTTTTTCGGTACTGTGTTTAATCTTTTTATTCTCCTCAGTCAGTTCTGAACAAGAGAGAATCAATTTCGTATTTCTTGCTTGTAATACTTCATGATTTTGTAAAAGTTTCTCTATTTCCGACTGTAATTTAACCAATTCCTCTCTCTCATCTTGGATTTCAGATTCCATCGTGTAATATTTGTTTCGCCAAGATTCGAGTTCCTCGATGGTTTTATCTCGGTCAAATGAATCTTCCAACACATATTTTTTTTGTTCCTCGTTTTCTTGCTTTATAAGAAGCAACTGATTTTCTAATTTAGTTACTTTAGATCCTTTCTTTAAAATTTCTTCTGTTAACTGTGTATTTTTGGCTTCCAAATAAGCATTTCTATCAATCATGGCCAACTTTTCTGCTGTCTCCTGTTTATTTTGTAATTGAAGACATTTATACTCCTCCCCAAATTTAGTTTTGGATTGTTCAAAGGATTTACATTTTTGCAATAGGTCTTTGATTAATAATTCCTTTTCTGTAATCTTTATTTTAAGGTTGTTTAATTCACTCACTTCGGCTTTCGTTTTCAAATGTTCCTCTTCCAACGCTCTTAAACTTTTTTTATAGTCACTAATAACAATGTTTAAGGACTGTACTTCATGTTTACATGTTGTCAAATTATCTTTAAGTGATTTTATTTCTGTTTCTTTACTTTCCAATTCCTTATGAATACTCAACTTATTCTCGGCCAAAGAAATAGCATATTCCTCTTCTCTTTTGTTAAATATTCCAATCTTGCCACGTAATTCATCTATTTCTTCCAATGCTTTTTGTAAGTCTAATTCAAGAGTTGACTTTTCTTTCGTTTTATTAAACTCGTAAGTATTAAGTTCATTCTGCAATTGTTCATTAGTTTCCTGTAATTCTGAAATTTTACTTTCGAGTTCCAATAAATGTAAAGTGCTGTTTTTAAGTAGCTCACTCTCCTTGTTTTTATTTTCAATTTCTTGAGACAAAATATGTAACTCTGCCGTCAACTGTGCATTTTTTTCTTTGGAAACTTTCAATGATTCTTTATATTTGTTTGTTAACTGTTCTAATTTTTCGGTTTTGTTAATGGAAATTGTATCTGTGTTATTATCACCAGAGGGTTTTTTATCATTGCTTCCAGAAAAATCTATTAATTGTAATTCAGGGCCCGTTTCTTTGGAAACTACTTCTTCATTCTTCTGACCGTTTTGATTGATATTACTCATTTCTGCGCTGCTTTGCATACAATTAATCTTAGTGTTCAATGCGTCTATTTTAATATTTCTTTCATCAATCTCTAATCGGAGAGCTTTCTCTAAATGAGCCTGTAACATAATTATAATTAACAATCATCTTAATACTAATACACACTACCACTTCAGATACTTACTAAGTTTATTTTTATTTACCGCTTAGGCCTTACCTTTGCACTTTGTTCAAGCGTGCACTGCTCTCGCAATTCCGATATACGCCTGAGAGCCTTATCTTGAGTTTCTACTAATACACTCTGAAAAAGAAAATCTATAAAGAGAAATACCAAAAATTAAGGTATTTTGTAGTCGGTGTGACATGTTTCTTACCCGTGCCTTAGCATTATCCCGCTCTAAAAATTTGTAATGTCGAGCAAGATCTGCGTATTGAGTCCTGTATTTTTCATATCGTTGCTGTGTACGCTTATAAGCTGCGTAAATCTGGTCCTTGGTAACACGGTCTAGGGTCGCATGGCCGCTAGAAAATCCTCGTTCTTCAGCTTCACTTGCTGATACTTCAACGTCAGACTAAGAAACAGTTTTTAAATCAGTATATTGTCATATGACAATAAGAAATATTTTCAAACAATATTACAAGAGCATGTCACCTGTAAGTGGTAAAGAGACGGGCTCTCATAGCTTGGTAATCTGAACGAGACGTCGCTGGAAAACGAACTGTTCGACAATTTTCTCTGGCGTCCTTCCTGTTAAAATCACAAATGAGTCTGAAATCGCATTAGTCAAGTTTATCTTTAGAATAATAAGTTATTATTCTAAACACACACGTAAGTATTTTTTAATTTTGACCAAACCGGAATTGCATTCCGTTATTTTTTTTTAAAGTATTTGTGTGATAGGTCTATTATAAAAAATTTAGTTCGCGATTTATGTCATTTAAATCAAAGGGACGTGGTCTTTTTTTATCGTTTATACATCTACAGCATTAGAACTATTTACTCGAAAACCACTGAAAAATAACTATAAATTTAGGTTTTTTTTTGACTTGCTACCGTTTTACTACGGAACCACTCGGTTTTTTATTTTAATATTCTGTGTGTTACGTGTACTAGTTGTGAGTAAACTATATAAAAAAATCAAGTCAAAATAGCTCAAGGGCAGATGTTATTCCCTTATCCAGCTACGGCCTTTCAGATTCATCATCTATGGACGCTGAAATTGACAAAAGAGAAGAGACTAAATGTGATTTCGTATCTCTTATTGCTACTGCTCAAAAACTTATTGATAAGAATATTTAAACATCTGATTTTGCAAGTGTAAAGTCTGAGGTTCAAAGTCATTGCAAGCACAATGAAGTAAACTTCCGATTGCCTATCATAAAAATCGCTCGAGACACATTTGATTCTCTCACTCACAGTTCGGATAGAATTAAGCAGATTCACAAATTCCACTATTTAAATTCCTATTTAGAAGGCGAAGCCGCTTGGGTAATTAGTAACTTAGAGGTTACAGACAATAACTATGTCGAAGCGTGGCGTCTCCTCTGCGAGAGATACAACAACACAAAGCAAATAATTAGTAACCATTTAAACTCCTTGTTTAACCTGCAGCTGATCGGTCGCGAATCATCTAACTCTCTACGTTATTTAGTCGATCACGTGTCCTAAAATTTACGGGCTTTGCAAACGCTAGCGCTAGGGCAACCTACTCAAAATTAGGATACAGTAATTATCCACATGGTTGAAGATTATGTGTTCGCTTACCGATAGTCACTGATCCTGCTTGTTTAGGCAATTCATATCGTTTAGCTAAAAAACGTTTCTTTGACTTTGAAAAGGGATTTAAATGCAACCCAGAGCTCAAAGGGCTTTATGAGCAATTTATAAATGAGTATTCGGACTTGGGCCATCTCCCTGTATTGGTCACTGATATCCCAGACCTTCCTTTATTCATGCCTCATCATGCAGTGCTCAAACCAACTAGTGAATCTACTAAAATTAGAGTAGTATTTAATGGTAGTGCTTCTACTTCATCTGTCTATTAAATAAACGACCTCCAGATGGTCAGGCCTACGATTCAAGACTCGTTGTTCAATATTATATTACAAATAGCTTTTGCCCGCGACTTCGTCCGCGTAGAACTCGTTTATCGCAGTTAAGTACATTCATACTTTAAAGTAATTTAATAGTTAGACGTCCTCCCTGGCCAGAATTATATCGACATAGCTTTTGCCCGCGGCTTCGCTCGCGTTAAGAACTATTATTATTAATTATGTATAGTTTTTGCGTCTTTACTTTTGTTTAGCGTGTGTAAAAAAATAGGGCCTACAAAACTTCTTTGTAAACAATATTCTTAACTAATCTGTCATTAGGCGCTAAAACTATCAAGCTACTGGGTGAACTTACTCGACAGCAAGCAAAATAAAACTGTCCATGAGAGAAGCAATGTTCTCTCAAGTCAATACCCGCAAATTTGAGAGTTTGCCCCTGAGACTTGTTTATTGTCATGGCAAAGCAGACTTTTAGGGGAAACTGTAATCGTTTAAATTCAAACGGGATATCACTCGGTATTAATGGGATTCGTGGAATAAATACAGTTTCTCCTTTCGCACACCCAGTTAATATAGTGGCTTCCACTATATTGCGATGTAACGCTTTCACTTGCAGTCTCGTACCGTTACAAAGTTTTGGTGGTTTTAAATTTCTCAACAACATAATTGGAGTGCCCACACGCAGAATAAGCTTATGATAAGGCAAACCTGGCGGTTTCAATGAATTTAAAAATTCTACAGGGTAATTAGTAGCGTCATCTGTATTAACCACAGTATCAATCGAAGTATAGACCTTTCCTTCGCCCTCAAACGACATGAGCAGGATATCGTTGATAGCCTGCTGCTTGATCGTTCTTTGGAGTAAGAATGGCACGCTCACATAACCATTCAATAGGCTGGTCATGTATATGAATAATGTCTGGATAAACTTTAGACAGTAATTCTTGAACCGTAGTAACAACTGTGCACAATTCTTCCGGGATGGTTATCATTCCCTCAAACGATGGAAAATCACCATTACCGATGTTAAGAAGGAGATCTGAAAATCTACCAGCAGACTCATCCCCGCCCAAATGTGCTCTCATATTTTTAGAGAGCTTAAAAATATTAACCTGGGGCCACAAATTAGATTTCTTAATGCACGACTTTACTTCGTCAGCTCTGGATCCTTTTGGCACCACTGGTAGAGTCTGCCGAAAGTCTCCGGCCAGCAAAACTGTTACGCCACCCATTAATGTTGTATTACCCCTTATATCTCTTAGTGATCTATTTAAGGCTTCAATACCACCTTTATGAGCCATCGTTATTTCGTCCCACACGATTATTTTTGTACTCTTTAAAACTTCAGAAAAAATAACTTTGGAGATGTTGCAAATGGGAGTCTCGGCAGTGATTAAATTGAGTGGTAACTTAAAAGTAGCATGAGCAGTTCGACCACCACAGCCAGAGCAATGCCGTGAGTACTTCTTACTTTCGCCAAAAGTAAATTAATAACGAAGGTTTTACCAGTTCCGCCTGGTGCGTCTAAGAAGAATATTCGACCGTCATTTGCATCTACACTTGTGATAATTTTACTGTAAACTTCCTGTTGTTCGTCATTCAAGGATGCTTAATTTTGTCTTACTGCGTCTTCTAAGGCCACTGTATCGTAACTGGTCTCCTTCACGTACTCTCTATTTCCAAATTGTATTGATGAAATTGGCTGAGGTAATCCATACTCTTTAAGAGGACGGCCGCCTAATGATAATACGGCATCCTCTAATACCCACAGGCATTTGTTAAATATTTTGTTCGTCTTAATTTATTCGTTCCATTAAGTACTGATAGGTTCAAATTAATACATTTACATCCTCCATCATCCCTTATTTTATCCCAATGGGGGTTGAATTTATCAAAATCCTATTTAAGCGGACGTCTTCACCATAGTAGCTCCAATCTTAAATTTCAGTTCAATCAGTCGAAAATCTAAGAAGATTTATACAAACTTTCATCCCCTTTTTATCCAAATCCTTTCTTAGAGGATGCCTATATCATAGTAGCTATATGCATGCAAAGTCTCAGCCCGATCGGTTTAAAATTGACAAAGTTTCATACAAACTTTCATCCCCTATTTTATCCCCTTGGGGGTAGAATTTATCAAAATCCTTTCTTAGCGGATGCCTACGTCATAACATCTACCTGCATGCCAAATTTCAGCCCGATCCGTCTAGTGTTTTGGGCTGTGCGTTGATAGATCACTATGTCAGTCAGTCAGTCAGTCACCTTTGAGTTTTATATAAAGCTTGTCCCAGAAAAAAATGTCGCTCATTATTAGATGGGGTTGTGTATCAGGATGAAATCTAAAGAGGTTTGAAAACTATGTTTCCCGTTAGGATGCTCTATAATGTATAAATAAGAAATGAAAAAAAAGTTGTCAGTACTAGATGTTCAACGATGTCGTCGGTGCAAGAAAAGTTACACGAACTTTTTTTGTACAAATATGTTCAATATAAAGGCATCTCTGCGAAGAAAGTGGCATCGGAGCTGAAAACGTTACAAGAACCGTTCAAATGGTTTTAAAACGGTTTAGGGAGACAGGTGGTATACGGCGATGGCCTGGAAGTGGACGTAAACCAGGGTTTGTAAACCAGAATATCGAGAAGAAGATTATAACAGCTTTACAGAAAAAACTACCCTCTCTGTACGAGACTTGGCCAAGAAGTTTAAAACCTCGAAATCTACAGTGCAACGAGTGAAGAAAAATTGTTTTATAACAACGTTTATACAAACTAAAGTGCCCAACAGAAATGCAAAACAGTCAAAAGAGTCTAAAACGAGATCTAGAAAACATTATTCAAAAATGACAAAGAAAAAATATTGAACAGTTATGGATGACGAAACTTACTGCAACCTTGAATTGAAATGACTTCCAGGACACCACTATTATTCTGGGACCGACAGAAAAGTAGTAAGTGAAGAGTATAAGGTTATCAAAATGGATAAATTTGCAAAGAAAGTTCTCGTGTGGCAGGCGATCTGTTCATGTGGCAAACGCAGTACACCATATTTTGCTAATGGAACCATAAATGGTGATATATACCCGAATGAGTGCCTCAAAAAACGATTGTTGCCATTCATTAAGAGGCATACTTCACCTGCCCTGTTCTGGCCTGATTTGGCCACGTGTCACTACACGAAGGAAGCAATAGAGTGGTACAAAGCAAATAATGACGATTTTGTTGAAAAAACTCTCAATCCTCCCAACTGCCCGGAGTTACGACCCATTGAAAAATATTGGGCTCGTGTGAAACAGAAGCTTTTAAAACATAAAAGTAATGCTACTTCAGTTCAAGACTTCAAGCGGAAGTGGAATGAAGCTTCCAAACTGATCACCGATGACGATGTACAAACTTTGATGGCAGGGGTCAAGGGAAAATTAAGAAGTTTCTGGATGAACTAATCCTAAACTGGTCTTTATGCGTAAATAATAATATTTTAAGGAATATCAAATAAAACGGTATCAGAAAATTTGGTGAATTTTAATATTTAATAAGGATTTTTTTAAAGTGTCATTTTTTACTGGGACAAGCTTTATTTAGATTGACCGGAGATGTCGAAAAAAATGTATCGCAAGAATGTGACCGAGACTTACAATTAATTATTTGGCGATGCAACGAGACCGAACTTTTGAGAACCTTAAGGCTTAACACGGTCACGCATGCCATTTTCAGTGCCAGTTTTTTAAGCACGCGCTGTTTGTGGCAGTTAGGCGAGGAATGCACGGCTGACAAAATAAAAACAGTGATTCAAAATTATTTTTTGGTAGACGACTTGTTAATAGAGGATGAACTTCACTTTATTAAAAAGTCGGTTGAGTGTGCGCTGGTTGTTTCCCCCTGCGCAAATATCGCTCAAATTTACCCTCAATTTTGTGCGACTCACAAAACCCTGACACAGGTCTAGGAAGCTTGATTATTAGCACGTCGTCATACACGTAAGGAGTGGGCTGGGACGCTGCTGCAGATGTCACTCATTTTCCCACTCAATACTCTGCCAAAGACGGCTGTCCCACGAAGCGTTCAATCTTATCAAACGCGTATAAAATATTTGACCCGTTGGGTGTCCTATGCCTACTCACAATATACCTAAAGTTCTCATGCAAAAACTATGGCTCGCGTAAATTGATAGGGATGAGCCGGTGCCGAGCGAAATTACTCACTCATGACAAGATTTTGTTAATGGTTTGGCCTCTTTGACTTCTTTGCAAATGCCTCGTCAAATGTTATGTGACGCACTACCAGACATCGAGATTCATTTTTTTTGTGATGCAAGCTGGATCGCCTATTCCGCGTGTACTTATTCAAAATCAATTAATGATGTTGATATCAGCCTGCTGTGTGCCAAGGCTAAAATAACTCCGGTCAAGGCCACGATCATATCTCGCCTTGAACTGTGCGTTCAAGGCACTCAGCTCGCATCAGCTGTTTCTTAAACGCAGTGCCATCTCACGCTGAAATATTATTGGACCGACTCCTCTATTGTTTTGGCGTGGTTTAAGATGAGCTACTGGAAATGAAAAACGTTTGTCTAACTGAATTGGTAATATTTTAGAACTTACTGAAGGTAGTGATTAAATATTCGAAGCTTAGCACATTCCAGCGGTCGTTAGCGTATGTACCTCGATTCCTACATTACTGCCACCGCTCTTCTAAAAATACTGAGGGTGTGCTATATACAGCCTGAGGAACTTGAATTTTCTTTTATGAAGTTCGTCATTCATCACAGCAAGATAGCTTTCCTCACGATTTAAGAAACCTTCGCGACAATCAACCTCTTAACCCCAAAAGTCCCATTTTGTCATTGAACCCTTTTTATGACACCGACGACAAACTTCTTAGGGCCGGTGGACGTGTAAGTTCGTATTTTTGCTCGTTTGGAAAACGCCACCAAATGCTTTTGCATGGCAAGCACAGGCTCACCAGGTTGTTGTTCCAGCAGGAGCACGTCCGCCTCCTGCACGCGCCGCCGCAGCTGCTGCGTGAATTTAGGTGCAACTAAGGAAATTAGCGATTGTCTAGCTTCGAACTCAGACTTAGTTTGAAACTTTGCATCGATTATATTCCAAACGGCTTATGCTCCCCTCCCTGGGTTTTATGGGAGGCCGGTGTCAAGTCTGCGAAATTTCACTTAAATCGAATTTTAGACAATTCTCATCTGACATTCGACGAGTTGGCATCGTTATTTAATCAAATAAAGGCATCGTTATTAAATAAATCCTTAACACCCGCCCCTTGTGTCCGTTGTCCTCTTCTCATAATTACTTCCAACCTTTGACTCCAGGTCTCTTCATCATTGGCCGCGCGCTTACCTCGCTGACGTCGCCAAAACTGGCGGATATTATCCCGAACCGCTTAGATAGATTTCAGAGGCTTGAGGCTCTCAGGCAGCACTTCTGGCAGCGTTGGCAACTGGAGTACGTCGCCGAGCTGCAGCAGTGGACCAAGTGGCGAGTTCTCGGCAGAGTTCTACAGCTGGGTGACCTGGTCCTGATGAAGGAAGATAACACTCGTCCTATGCATTGGCGACTTGAACGAATCGACAAATTATTCTCTGGCGCAGATGGGATATCATGAGTAGCTGAAGTTGCTACGACATCGGGCACGTACAAACGAGGCGCGAAATCCCTCTGCCCTTCACTGGACGAGACAGCAGAACCGTTGAAGACTGATGACTCCAAGGGCCCCCAAGATGTTGCCGCGACGAGTACAAGTGGTGAAGCTAAACCAGTTTCGGTGAAGGTTCGCACTCGCATCGCATTCTTGTCTCGGCTCTTAGCGCGCTTGGGTGCGCGTCATACAACCTTTTTATTATTACTTACATTTAATATTAGTTCCTACATATTTGAGGAAGTTAGATTACAGAAGCTTATTTGTACCATCTACGATTTTTATTTAATTATTAATAAGACTCCAAGTCATAACAGGTGTAATATGACAAAATAATAAAGTAAGGTTTTTACGGTCTTCATTTAATTTAAAGGTGTATGTGTTATAGACATAAATGATTTGATTACTATCAATTACCCTTTCGATCTGTATCATAAAACACGACGTTATTGTTTTATCATATTCGCCCAGTTTGATTCCCGGTTATGGACGAACATTTTTTCCTGTGAGTATATTCGCACCTTTGCGACAAAACTGTGACATCTCCAATGTTGTGATTTGCCCAGATGTCACAGTTTTGTCGCAAAGGTGGGATGTATATAGGATAACTCTTCATCAATGAACCCAAAAATAAATGCCTCCGAATTTCTTACCATTCCCAGTCAATCGACGTAGTTATTGGCCGAAATATGCGCCATTATGTACAGTCGACTACATACAAAGAGATGTATCCACTTTTGGCCCTTATTACAATGGTAGAAGGTGAAAAAGGGGACACGTTTCTTTGCAGTCGACTGTACACAGGAGTACTGGACGTCTAAATAGTACATATAATATTTTTTGAAAAGATTCCGCACCTACATCTTAAATCGTATAAAATGTTAGAAACCTAACTAGGTCCCGCTGCTTCGGGGCTTTCGTGACGTTTAAAATTTATTCTACAAAACTACATCTTTTTCGGTGCCCAAATTGTATTCGGTCACCAAGCAAGCAAAGACAAGTTAGTATTTCCATTATTTTTATTTTTGATTACGAAAAAGGGTATCGGCGCCAGCGGCGTCACTGGTTTTCAAAATAGTAAGGTCACTATTTTGAAAACGATGTTGGTGAGGCCATCACTGTCGTCGGTGAACGCTACAAATCAATGATAATCAGTTTTTGTATCGACATGAGCTACATGGCAGGACGGCGCTACGTACGAGCGTAGAGCGCACGCCACATTGGATATTATGAATGAATGAACGATTTGAGGGTATATCGTACGGTTATGTCTCGCAGAGGATACGTGAATTTGGTTGACGTTGGCCACCAAGATCGTGCTATTTGAGCGGGGGCAAGACTTTTTGTGCGGTTTTCTGACGTCGTAGGTCTATGCCAATAGGCCACAATCATACATACATAACTTCACGCCTGTCTCCCAATGGGGTAGGCAGAGACTATGGAACGCCAGGTGCACCGATCTAAACATACCACTTTCGCTTCCTCTATATTAATCAATCTCTTCATGCACGTACGTCGGTTTCGGGTGATTTAGGCCACAATCAACGTCAACATAAAGGTGGATCCGCACTATAGGGATCCATCGGATCGGACTGCGTGGCAAAACTACGAGTACAGGACTTGTTACGCTCGGTATGGGTCACATCGTGACAGTACTTCGTAACATGAAAAATATCGTTTAAATAACCGGTACTGGCACGCGTTCTGAGACAGTCACGGAACAATATTGAAGAAATTCGACAAATGTGGACCCACCGTAACTTAAAATAGGAACTCTCGTATCCGTGCTACCGTGCGAAGCCCCGGCGGACATTTGAACGATGTCATAATCTATGCATAATGGCATGGCATACATGCGCCTTTCAAACAAAATAAGAATTTCGTTAATATCTCACACACAGGTTGTTTTATTCCATTTCAATATCGACCCGTTACCTTTTGGAAAACCCTTTATATTGCCTATCTATACTATCATACATATCTTAATGTTACAATCATTTAAACTATACTTCCCATGTAAATTACTAAAATAAACAATTGAGTCATTCATAAGATAGTCATACAAATATGTCGAAAAACATGCAACGGGGTTTCAAAGCTCGTTTATTCTTGCTTTTCAATGGCATGTAAAAAAATACCCAGTTGTAACGTGTATTCAAATTAAAACACCTACATTTTGATCGTGCCTAGGCGGGTAGTCAATTTCTTCAGTACTGGCTTGCAGTGGTGACGATTGCATGAGCGAAACATCTTGAAATGTTTGTTCAGAAGTCTTCGGCAGTGAAGTCGGAGCTCTAAGTGAAAAACTCTGGGAATTTTCTGAAATTAAATTAATTAAAAGTGACGGATAAAACAATATAGGAAGGGGGGCTGGCGTAATGCGTAACTAAGGCTTTGATCTAGACTCATATAGCATCTTTTAGCATTAACAGACCAATATTTAGTTTTGAAATTTGCGAGAAAAACGATCGGCTTAGCGGACTTTCAATTAAAAAAATATTATATTAGAGGAAAACGTTTGGCTTTTTACTGAAAATAGCTGGTATTGTCCTTTCTAGAATAACGAGAGATTTAAAAAAAAAAAAATATTCTTACCAGTATCCCCAATAGAAAACAAGTCGTTGTTTGTAATGTCTGAAATGCTGCTGGACGCGGACGTGACTGCAGCCTGTGAACGAGTAAGTATGGTTGCACGTCAATTCAATAACAATAATAACTCTCTGCACTACAAATGGCACAATCTGCACAATTAATTGCAATTTATAGTGTTTTCAACACGGGAGATAAGTGAAGTAGTTGGTTTAAATGAGATTGAATTGATGTAACGATACTAATGATCAGAGGGCGGAATTTTCAAGGCAAAAATCAAATTTAAATAGGGTTGGAATGTTAAATTTTATCGACTAGTGATGAGTTATATTTACAAAGCGTATGTTTGTTTAGGTATTTATTAACAAAAATAGATATCAAATGGTGATGATACTGATGATTAAACATCGGTATCAACGTTCGAATTTCATGGCACTCGGTAAGGGTAGCAAAGTAAATAAATACATTCGAAAATTTGAATAATAACGTTTATTATACTGCGGTAAACTGTCGGTACATATACTAAAAGAGGTTTATATTCTAAATAAGTACGTCATAAAACCTCAATACTTATATCGAATTCGAAAAATAATACATGCTGAATTTCCCAACGAATGTCAATTTAACTGTCATGCAAAATAATCTGTAAAGTCAAATAATAGTTTATCGAAACATTCATAACTGAAAATTCAAAATTCAGTCTTTTAGTCATTTAAAATGGATATATTCTTACAGACGTCAAAGATTGACAGCAAAATCCATGGAACAAAGTTTAGTTATCTATTCTAACCCTTAAAACATTTTTAGAGATCTTTTTTATCTGTACAAAATAATGGTTAAAAATACTAAGTGTATTTGTTTGTATTTGTTTTTCTGTCAACCATACTTTGCCATGAAATGTGAACGTTGATACCGATGTATACTGATGATTTAATAATAATAATAATAATAATAATAGTCACCGCCTGCCATTTCAACCAAAGTAATTAGCATTGGCCAGGCAGGCGCCGTAGTTTCATCAATAGCCTAGTTCACCAATCCATATCTGTTCATTCATAGAGCCTATTGTTAATACTTCCATCCTTCTTAAATAGTCCTACACTAACCGTTGGTTGTCCGTGGGAGCATACTTTTATAGTTTGAACTCAGGGACAATCGCCGGTTGGTGTCCCATCACTTTACTAAATTAAACTTGTCTAAAGGGCCTCTGCGTGTTGGCTTCGGCTCCATGTACGCCTTCCAAAGGTCCGGGACTCCCATAGTCCCGTGAATGGTAAAGACATACAAATAATAATAATATGGGATGTTGACTCGACGATCATTGTCCCGATAGTTGTTTCGGCAAACGGTCTTATAGCGAAGAGTCTCGACCAACACCTCAAGAGACTCTCGCTAGATGGCTGAATCAAGGGCCAGATACAGAAGGCAGTACTCCTCGACACGGCACGCATTGTGAGGAGGTTCCTCTCTCTGCAGCCCTAACCACCGGTAGCTTGAGCCCTGCCCCGCTGCCGGCGGCACCCGTAGGTTAGGTTTTTTATAATGTTTATATTTTTGTATGGGTATTGTTATTTTACTTTTATATATACTTATTATAAAAAACCTAATTTGCAGAAAATTAAATAAATATCTAAATAATAATAATAATAAAACTTTATTTCAGGCAGTACCCATATCATGTCACAAAACACAGTTATATAAATAAAAAGCAGCAAAATAAATTTGTAAAAATAAACATAAAACATACAACATACATTAAACCTACTTCACTACTTCCTATTTTGGTCGCGATGCACAGATGTCCAAAACTTCGAGATCCGACAGTCGAAGCGCTCGGACAAAGTACGGAGAATATCATTATTGGATGATCTGATACGGTCCCGAAATGACGCAATGCGCAGTCTTATAATTGCGAAGAAGTCAGGCACTCCAGATTCCGCAAACATGCTCGATGCGCTACAATAACGTGGCTGCTTCATTAGAATGCGATATGCGTTATTATATTGCACTCTAATCGCACTCATGGCGCGCCTGGTGCAGTTAACCCAGAGTTGGCATGTGTAGAAGCATTGACAAAATGCTCTAAACAATGTCAATTTTACTGGGGCACTGCACCGTGCAAACCTTCGCGCGAGCATGTTACATCTCACAGCAGTAGCCCGACGTTCGCGCTCGATATCCAGATCATCCTTGAGGGTCTCCGTCACAATATGTCCCAAGTACTTGAACTGGCTTACCCTTTCGATTTAAAGCAACGTAAACAATATTGTGTTGAAACTCACATAACGAGTAAAATACATTCACGTGAGTTAAAAGCGGTAAATGACGATAATAGTTTTTATCTAGATTTTATTATATTTCTAGTTTCTTGCAACATCCCATGGAAAAGAATTAACAATCCACAATTCGTTTTTTTATATGTTTTTTCCATGCTCGGAAATGTATGCGTTAATGTCACGAATTGAAGACATGAAGTTTCTTGTTTATGGCTCCCTACATTACTATTAGTATAAAAACCCTAAGAATAGTACATTACTGCAGAGGCCGTGAAGTCAGGGATTTAAGGAAGAGTTTTGGGTAGACGTAGCCGTAGCCGTCGTAAGATTGCAGTCTTGAGGTTGCCATCGTAAGATTGCATAGTCTTGACGTTTAATTTTGTCCATGAAAATTCCGCCCTCTGCTAATTATAAATTTAAGGCATACATTTGTAACGACACGAAACAAAAACGTTGTGACAGGTGTGCAACCTCAGCAACTATCCATACTAATCCATACTAATATTATCTGTCTGTCTGTCGGTCTGTTACCTCTTCACGCTTAAACCGCTGAACCGATTTAGGTGAAATTTGGGGCAAAGATATTTTGAATCCTGGGAAAGGATATAGGATAGTTTTTTCCCGAAATTTATGCCCTAAAGGGGTGAAATATAAATTCTAATTTGTATGGAGATACTTAAACCGCCGAGCCGATTTAGATGAAATTTGATATAGGGATATTTACTCGTATATGTAGTTCCGAGGAGGGGCATACGATCATTTTTATTCCGAAGATCATCGCCTTAATGGTGAGTGATGGGTGGGGAGGGGGGGGTTTAAATATATTTCACTTTTATATTTTATTTTAATGGTATACTTTTTCCGATTTTTCATGAAATTTGGTATAGAGATAGTTTGTGGCCCATGGAAGATAATATCAATATCAGTCGTCGATAATATAATAGGGCAGTCTTTATCCGGGAAATCACCATTCTCTATAAAATTCAAATATTATTGGTCTAGAGATATTCGTCTTTCTCTTTTTTTATTATCAAGGAGTAATCCGTAATGCCGTTTTCATCCCTTATAGGAAGTTTTAAGGATGGAATCAACATTTTAAATACCCCCCCACCCCCTTACTCCCTTATTCATAAATGTTTTTTTACCGTATACTTTCGTTAAAGTGCTACTCATAGCTGGGCATTAACTCGTTAATCCGTTAATCGTTAATTAACGAAGTTAAGATTTTGATTAACGGATTAACTTAACTTTTTAAAATGTTAACGGACACGTTAACTTCCGTTAATATGCAGAAGTCCGTTAATCGTTAATCCAATGCCTACTATTTACCGAACGGCACCGCGGCGCAGCAAGAAAAACAGGTTCAGACAAGTATGAAACGACAAGTGCCGGGCGGCGCGTAGCAGCGAGTGTGTAGTGTGAGAAACAACGATGATGACAACGAAGACTTTTTCAATTCTGTCACTCAGTCTATAGAAAAACCAAAGAGCTCCAACTCTTTAAAGAGTAAAGCGCAAAGTCTCGTTAAAATGTGGCTGGACATGAAATCAAAAGACTCGTTCAAAGATGCTGCATTCCTCGGGGAACAGATATTCATAAATCTATTCATTAAATACAATACTGCTATACCCTCAAGCGCTGCAATTAAACGTCTGTTTTCCACGGGTAAAAACATTTTAACTCCAAAACGAGCCTCGCTTTCAGACGAGAACTTCAACATGTTAATGTTCATGAAAGGGAAAATACACCTTATGCCCATTTGTATTTTGTTTTGTTCCTATCCTGTTAACTTCCAGAACCTAAACCAGCAGGTTTTATAAGTTCACTAACGCAACGATATAAAAATGCATTTTTTTACACATATTAACGGATTAACGATTAACGTTAACTTGCGTTAATTCTTCCGAAATGTAACGCTTTAACGTTTAACGAAGCTAACTTTTTTTGTAGCGGATTAACGATTAACGAAGTTAACTATTTGATTAACGGTGCCCAGCTATGGTGCTACTTAATTGTCAGCTTTTCGATTCCTAAAATGATCATTGATGAGCATTCGCGATGACAATAAATGAGGCACAAGGACAAACACTGAAATTTGCAGGTATACATTTAGTTAAAAAAAACCCATGGACAACTATGTGGCGTGCTCTCGAGTCTCAAGTACACAAAATCTTCACGTGTTAGCAAAGGACAGGAAAACAAAAAACGAAGTTTACAGAAACGTGTTAAACTAAATAATATGTCGCAGTTACTAATCATTTATTTATCTGTTCAATAAATTCTGGTTGTACGCATTATTCATGATTACAAATCAAAACCATCATTTTATTTTATTATTTAAAAGTAAGCAATGATATAAAATCATCTTGGATAAAAAATAAACTACCCAAATTACTCATTCTACGCAGACGAAGTAGCGGGCAAAAGCTAGTAATAAATAAAACTAAAACGATGTTGGAAATGCAAAACTACTAAAGCGCCATTTTGGACAAAATGCGTTATACATACAGGGTAATATTTTTAATAGGTGCACAAAGGCCGTAGCAGGATAAGGGAAGGAAAAATACCGTTTCATATTAAGACTTGATTTTTTTTCGCAAGTGCAGCAGTGCAATTTTGCCAAGTTTGGTTGAAAAACTCCAGGTGGTTATTCAAAAGAAAAATACCCGAATTTATTAAATATGACTTGTCTTGAAAACTATATCACTTATTACGTTATTACATCATCCTAAGGTTTTTAGAGACTAAAAATTATTTCTTTGGATTTATGAAAAATAGAGACGGGAGTGTTCCTGCTACTGCAATTAAACAACTAAATAAACTTTACAAGCTGCTATTTAGAACCGTTTCGATAGACTGTGAAGCCAATATATGGGCTGTCCCAGAAGTAAAGAGACAAATTCATTTTTAAAATATTTAATAGGAAATAAACATTTAGTTGAAATTTTTTAATTGAAAGATGTAACAAAATTAATTAAATTATTAGGGTTATATTAAATTTGCACCTACGACACCTTTAAAAGCTACTGTTCCAGATTTTGCAGCCACTTCTTTGCTCAATCTGGTCCATCATTGCTTAAAAGCTTTTAAGGATTTTGGTTTTTCCGATCGTTTTTTATATTGTTTTTTTGCAATGGGACCAAAACATTTCGATACCGAGAGCTTGTGGTACATTTGGAGCGTTGTGTTTTTACGTACAAAGTCGATCTTTTCACACTCTAAGTACTGAGTAACTTCAGTAGCGTAGTGACACGTTGCCATGTCCGGCCAAAAGATAACTTTATCCCTGGAATGATGCTTGTCTTTGAATGGTATCAACCGTTTAATAATGCATTCATTCAGATACACCTTCGCGTTCATGGAGGATATCGAAATGTATGGCTCGTAGACATTACCAAATTCGTCTATAGCTTGCCACACTAAATATTTTGTGAAATATTTGGCTTTTGGTACAATTTTTTGGTCGTAAGTCACATCGTTACGGCTTTTTGAATGAAAATACTGCTTTTTAGGAACGTCGTTCGGATCCGCTGGAACATAAGTTCATCGTCAATAACTAGTACTTTTCTCAGTTGACTGTTATAAACTCTTCGGCATCCTTTTTTGGCACGTTCCTCTTGGTCCTTTATGTATTTAGGAGCTGAGCTGATTGTTTCACATATCGTCGGTGAAACTGCAAAACCGCGTAAGTAACATTTTAAATAAGGAGCAAAATGCACCATTTTAATAAGATAGTAAGGTTTATTTTGCTCTATCATAAATGTGTTAGTTACGCGGTTTTGCAGTATCACCGACGATATGCTTTTAAACCTAGATCGTTCGTCTTCATTCTGGCGACCGATGACTTTGATATTTTTAATTTATCCGCTGTCACTCTGACAGACATTGAAGGAGTCTTATCAAAAATCGATTTAACTCGATTTACATTTTGAGGTACCGTTACTGTCCTATCTCTTCCCGGAATCTTCTTAAAACTAACCTCACCCGTTTCTTCATAACGTCTTATTATTCTAAATAAACTAGTTTGTCTAGCACCTTCTTGAAGAAAGTGATTTACTGACGCCCTAGACAAGATGCATTACGCTAACTAGCGTTTTTATTCGTTTCGTTTTTAAACCAATCGCGTCACTGGTAGATGACGTGATTCGAAAAGTCACGTGATCTACCAGCGACGTGATTGGTTTAAAAACAAAACGAATAGAAACGCTAGTTGGTGTAATGCATCTTGTTTAGGGGCTCTGTTTCATTTTTACTATGAGACTCGTAAAATAAGTATAATATAACTCTATTAGCAAACAATGCATATTCTTGAAAAAATACTATGCTATAACTAAATTCCCGCCTTAAATGACAGCTAACAGCTTAAGATCCTTATTGCTTACCATATTATGTTCTTGTGAATAAACATTTCATTTCATTTCATTTCATTTCATTTCAACGAATTCATAGACGCCATGACACCGTTTTTTTTTAAAATAAAATTTTCAGCCAGTAAGACTGAATATTGTCTCTTTACTTATGGGACAGCCTTTAGTAACCTTAAAACAATGGCATGAGCGTCTTAGTCATGTACATGTGAAGACATTGCGTGAAATGGTGCAAAATTGACATTTACCTACTGTTAGTGACATGATTGACTTCTTCTGTGAAGCTTGTGTGATCGGCAAGTAACACAGAGCACCTTTCAAGAAAGGCTCATCACACACAGTGACAAATAAAATACCTATGTGGTCCGATGCCAACACCATCCTGTGGAACATCTAGATTTATTACTGTTCACTTCTTGAAGCGCAAAAATGAAGCTTTGTCGGCTTTTCAGAAGCATGTATCTACAGCTACTAGAAAATAAGTTCGATACCAAAGTCAAGCTGTTACACAGTGACAACCTGAAATTGAAGCCCTGAAGAAGAAACAAAAACGAAGGTACAAACATAGATGAAAATTACAAAATATTAATTGCGGGAATTTATCGTCCTACTCATTATACGTTTGAAGATTCAGAGAGAATATTATTTTAAACAATAGGACAAGCAGGTATGAATAAAGATCCATTATTAATAATGGGGGATTTCAACCTACCAAACTTAAAATGGACCTTAAATGAAGCTGATATCAACAATTACAACATACTACATGCTAAGTTTATTGATATGTACTTAAACAGTAACCTTACCCAACTAGCGACAGAAGTTACAAGGAAGTGGAATAGTAAAGAATTGTTACTTTATTAATTACTAGCGACCCGCCCGCGGCTTCGCCCGCGTGGAATGTATTATACATATAAACCTTCCTTAAGAATCACTCTATCTATTAAAAAAAACCGCATCAAAATCCGTTGCGTAGTTTTAAAGATTTAAGCATACATAGGGACAGACAGCGCAAGCGACTTTGTTTTATACTATGTAGTGATGTGCAATGAAGATAATCTATGTACTAAATTCGAACTATCCTAATATAGGAAAGAGTGATCATCTGGTACTCTTGGCAACGTTGCAGATCGAACTGAGATTAGACAGCAATGCTTGTGCAGAACCACTCAGAAGAAATTTCTTCAAAGGTGATTGTCAAGAAATCGTGAAAACGTTGTCAGCAAACAAACAATACTGCATCGACGCAGTTAGCGTTGACTTGGTATGGGAACGATTTATGACAAAAACCCATGATTCTATCGAAACTTGTGTACCATTAACAACTAATAATAAAAAACGCAATATCAATAAACCATGAGTCACGAAACAAGTATTAGATATGGTTAAAATTAAAATGTAATACAGAGCTTTTATCTTTATCAAATAATAAACTCTTGACCCTGGTCATAAAATCGCGAGCAAAGTTTGCATACCAATTTGAGAAATCCTTTGTTTGTGAACCAGCATGTGCAATTATTCCCGATGTTCAGATGCCACATATAGAGACTTCAATAGAATCATTAATCTTTACACCAGATAATGTGTCTAAGGCATTGTAAACCTTCAGTGACTCTACTTCTATGGGACCAGATTCTGTGCCATCTTTAATTTTCAAACAGTGTGATCGTGTGCTATATCATCATGACGTGGAATATCTAATGAATTTATCTCTTTATGAGTGGAAAGTTACCACAAGACTGCAAGGAAGCTCATGTTACCCCAATAGTATAAGTCTTACAACTATAGTTTGCAATACCATGGAAAACATTATAGTAACCGAAATAGAAGTTTCATGAACAAAGAAAACATTATAATCGAAGAACAGCATGGATTCATACCTAAAAGATCTACAGTTACTAATCTTGTCATGTGCCTTGATAAACGGACACATAGTTGGGATAACTGCCAGCCCACCGATGTCATTTACTTAGATTATGAGAAGGCATTTGATTGCGTATCCATCAACAGGCTCATTGCCAAATTGGAACATTTTGGGGCCTGGTGTCAATTTCTAGAATGGATTTCGGACTTCCTGTCCAATAGAAAATTTAAAATTAGAGGAGGCGATACTT
Organism: Acleris emargana; assembly: GCA_927399475.2. Lineage (NCBI taxonomy): Eukaryota > Metazoa > Arthropoda > Insecta > Lepidoptera > Tortricidae > Acleris > Acleris emargana. Next base: position 82,510,241 of record OV656835.1, on the reverse strand, counting down.
TGTCTGATGCTTATGATTATACATCGGTATCAACGTTCAAATTTCATGGCAAAGTATGGTAGGCAGAAAAACGGATACAAACAAATACACTTAGTATTTTTAACCATTATTTTGTATAGATAAAAAGGTCTCTAAAAATATTTTTAAGGGTTAGAATAGATAACTAAAATTTGTTCCATAGATTTTGCAGTCAACTTTTGACGTCCGTTATAATATATCCATTTTAAATGACTGAATTATCTTTCCACACTAAGGGCCGAGTTCACCAACCAATTTGACAGAAGGTTAAGTCTTAATCAGCTGTTAGTCAATACACTTGACAACCGTTAAACCGCTAACCATCCGTTTAATTGTTGGTGAACACTGCACTTACTAATATTTATTTGCTGTGACAGTTACATGGACCTTTGTTATCTATTTAGCACACAATTATTTCGTCATTGATTTGAAAAAACCTCGTACCTCATATTTCATGACGTACAATTTTAAACTTAAACGTGAAGAGAATTAAGTTCAAACTCATACATCTCAAAATATCAGATACAAGTTTTTTTCAAAGTAGTATCGATTTTTCGAATGCAAAATGTAAGTATTAACACAGTATAAATATAGGTACAGTTAGCTGCAACAAAATTAAATTAAGAAAAGTAACAGAAAATAAAAGTTATTATTCATTAAATATTGAAATGTATTTATTTTTTTGCTGCCCTTACCGAGTGCCATGAAAGTTGAACGTTGATACCGATGTTTACTTATGATGTCCACAGTGGGGTTCTGCAAGGGCCAGTATTTGGACCAATTCTGTTCGGCATTTTTATAACAGATCTGAAGAGTATTACACAGTCTGACCTTTCAATATTTGCTGATGACACCAAAGTAATGGGTAACCCTTAAGTTACTCATAACATTATTCAGAACGATTTAGATCACATTATTCAGTGGACTAAGGACTGGCTGATCTCTCTAAATGCGCCAAGTGCACTGTGCTACACAAAAAAAAAAAAAAACCCTTAACTCTATTATACAATTTACTCCATTCCACTTCAAGTTGTTGACACACAAAAAGATCCTGGGGTCACCATCATTCTGAACCTTAAGTGGGACACATATATTAGAAATGTGACTAAGAAGGCCAACTCCATGCATGCATGTCATCACCAAGGACTTGTTTGTAAAGATGTATAAAGCTTACATTCACCAATTACTTAAGTATGCCTTTCAAATATGGTGCCCCTATTTTAAGAAGGACATTGATTTACCAGGGAAATTCCAGCAAAGAGCATCTGAAAAGGTTGCCGCATTGAAAGATAGACCCTATGAAGAACGCCTATTGGGACTAAATTTGAAAACATTGGAGGAGAGAAGAAAACAAGGGGATTTTATCAAGACATATAAAATATTGAATGGACACTATTACATTGCTAATCCGAAAAACATGTACACATTAAGCCAGTACACAAGGTTAAGAAAGCACTCCATGAATTTAGTCAAGCCTCTGTGAGCTACCAACCCAAGGAGACGCAAATTGCGTAGTGAAACTGTGGAACACATTACCAGAAACTGTTATTAGTGCACCATCAATAAACTCCTTTAAAAATATACTTGATAAGTTTTTAGAACTTTATAGACAAGTGCAGTGATATACAAGCATCAGCTCAAAGAGCTGCTAGTGTATTATAATAATTAATAAAATACAGTAGAACCCGCTTAAGACGATTCTGAAGGGACCTAGCTAAAAAAGTGTCTTAAACGGGAAATCGTATTAAACATGAAAATAAAACTAGTATTATTTCATGTACACACAATTTACATGTAATTTGTTTATTTTAAATGGAAGACACAAAAAAATATGTTTATGTAAAAGTATATTAATAACAATTGTTTTACTTAAAATAATTATTTATTTTACTTTATAACAAGATTTTCAATATAAGTAATTTAATTTATGGATCCCTTCTTCGCTATTAGCTATTACCCATAGACGATACATAACGTCTTAAATCTGCTACAACCGACAACGCCTGAGCATTTGATAAAATTGGAGGCATTTCCTACTCTTAACTCTTTTTCACACGCGTACATAACTTGGTATTATGGTTTTAGCAGACGTATTAAGCGGGACGCGAGTTGTATTAACCGTGAAAAAATGTATGAAAACAGGCCTTAAGTTGCAGGGACCGGCAGAAAATGGCGTATTATGCGGGAAATCGTATCAAACGTGATCGTATTAAGCCAGCCAGCCTACTATAATAATAATTATCACCCCATTCACCCCCACCATCATTAACAGTCTTAATGTTTGAAGAATCCTAACTAATTTTTTCATTTCAAAATGTATGCTTTTCGTTCCTAATAGAACATTTAAAGTATAATAATTTGAATATATTTAAAGCCACAATAATAAATGATTGAAATAATTAATACCAGCCCTAGCAAAAAGTACATATTAAAAATTCAACCATTTTTAATTCAAGGACATTAATTTCTACATAATTTTTTCTCATTATAATACATATGCGCGATTTATAGGCATTACGTAGTACACGCTTGAAAGGAAATAGGGCTGACCTACAATAAAATTAGTGGGTGAATTGTACAATTTAAAGAGAGATACTATAGTAAATCAAGCTAGGTTGAAGGGTCCAGTAATCAAATGGATGTATTACCTGGGCAGCTTGCGCAAATTGTTGTATTCTTTGTGGTGACGACTTCACTTCTTCTGCTAATTTATCTTTGAGTTTCTTGAACATTTTCACTAACTCTAATATCGAATCTACTTAATCAAATCCAACGCGCATAATTTTAATACAACATCATGAATAAATCTTCCCGATAGTCATTCGCGATAATGGTTCAGAATTGTGCGAATTATTGTACTAGATACTTTTTGAGAATTATGTTATCTCCCAATCACTCCTCTCTCCACTCCACTTGCCTTGCCTGACATAACATAACGTACTAATCAATCGTACTATCTAATCTGTGGTCTCGTCCACAGATTACAAGGGTATGTGCACAGATTGTAAGTATTGTACCATACGGTATGTTTATCGCACAGACTACTTACGGCACAGACTGAAAAGGTGAGACAGACAGATTACTTAATGACTTTCTTTTGATAGCAATAAGAAGAGAATAACAACATTATATTACGGGAAGTGTCATTTTGCCAGTGTAAAAGTGAGGAAACAGGGCAGGATCATAAACATAAGATTCACGGAATTGGGCACCTGTGAAACATGAGATACACAATTGGATCTCGCATGAGTGCGATAAAGACCGATTAGCTACATGGCGGCCGTGAGCGGACACTTCTCTTGGCGAGAGGAGCGAGCAATTTGAAACAACTATTTATCTCTTTCTAACAACAGCGTTCACTACGGATTGCCGTCTTTGTCTGTAGAAATATGGTAAAGTAGCAACTGTCAGTAAGTAGGCGACGGGTTTTTAATGAGTTTAGTATAAGCATAACGTATCTAAATATAAAATATCATTGGCTGAAATATAATAAATAGTATATATAAAATAAATATAATACCTAAATTAAATATTATAATATATAAAATTTTACATATTTTCACTTTTTAATTTTTTTTAAGCTATTGCATAGCTTCTATCGCGGGCCTTGAGCGCGGGGACCGAATCCAGAAATTCCGTAACGAAAAAACCTCACGCTCCCCACTCCGACGGGCAAGGAGGTGTGGCTTGAAGGCCGTGCATCGTCTAACGTCGTTTCAGTTCGGCAGTCTTCGACACGGCGTTGTGTGCGTTTGTACGACATGCAATAGCTTTACCGCGGCAGTCCCCGAGTGCCACACGTCTTTTTTTTATTTAATCTTGTTGCGGTCACATTTTATTCTTAATTATAAATATGAACAACATTGTTGTTAATAATAACGTCCTAACACTCCTAACAAATTACAAACGACCATAGAAGGGATAGATAGGGGATGAGAGTAGCGTTTTTAAGTATTTTAGAAATTAACTATGGAAATAGGATTGTTTAAAACGAATCATAGAATTGAATTATAAATAAATTAGAAATTATCAGTTATTGTTCCAGTGATTTTCTTATACATCGCTGACTACGATCGCTAAGATTATCATACTGGTTAGAAGAAGAAGGAGCCTCTAATGACTATGAATTCTCCTCGGGTTGAGGGGATTATTTGTACTGATCTGGTTACATACATACATACCTACCTTCACGCCTTCATTCCCAGAGTAGGGTAGGCAGAGCTACAGAATTACCAACAACCCAACAACAACAATCTGGTTGTATCCTCCAAATTTTGATTTTATTGTCTATTGGGGTTTATTTGGTGTCCTGTTTTTTTGGAAGAAATGTGAGGGTTGAATTTATAAAAAGCCATTTATTATTTTTAGCAAAATAAATAAATAAAGCTTTATAAGCTTTTGCGATTTCAAAAACTGGCTTTAACAAATAAACCTTGTTGTATTTTTTTTAATATCAAAGTCGCTGTGAATGTAGTCAGGAATACCTTTGGGGTAAATGGCATTCAAGACTCTTGTTGTTCTTTCATTTTCGGGATTGCCCAGAGGTTGTGATTTCGGTCCTCGTATATGGGCAATATTTTCCAATCACTTTAACAAGTCAAGACGAGTCAATTTCAATATTTCATTTCAAAATGAGGGTTGGCACCCTCAAACCCCTCAAGCATTAAGTCACTTGGTTGAGACCCGAAATGACATCCCCCAGGGGAATGAGTCAATTTCTGCCGAGGCAAAGCAGCGCCATGAGTGTTTGCCGGCTCCATGACGCCTCACCCCCGATTATCCGAACATTGAGTAGGTACTGTGTGTGACGGTTGAAGACCTTTACGTCACCTCTATAGCCGTTAGCGTTAATTTAAAATAGGAACTACTGAAAATAACATATGGTTTTCATGGTCTTGTACGTCAGAACCTCTCAAGCTTTTGATATGGTAACATACAAATATACAACCATTGATATTATAAATAAATGTATTAACACACTATAAAGTTTAATTGAAGAGCACCCCCAGCACCCCCACATTCCGTGGGTTTTGGTATGCTGAAGCAACAATTGATTCCAGGTTTTGGTAATTTTAACTTAACGAAATGTTGTTGAATGCAATCGTTGCTATCCTCTCGTAAAGGATGGTTTTATGTAGGCAGGGATATGTAGTTTTGTATAATGTAGTTGTCTATTCGATAAGCTGGGGGAGATGTGAAGGTTGAAGACCTTCACGTCACCTATAGCCTGTTAATTTAAAATAGGAACTACTGAAAATAACATATGGTTGTCATGTTATCATGGTCTTGTACGTCAGAATCTGTCTAGCTGGTGATATGGAAATATACAAACCACTGATATTATAAATAAATGTATTAACATTCTATATAGTTAGATTGAAGTTGAAGAGCACCCCCTCCACTCCCACAATACTGATATAGGGTTTTTAGCGTAATCTTGACGAGGGCGAACCTCTTTCCATTACCACACAATGCCCTTCATCAAACATCTTCCAAATACCGGACCTTTCCAAAGTCCCCAACTCCGGTATTAATACCGGTACCTATTCGATTTTCAATACCGGGATCCTGGGATCCCGCCCAGTAATGAAAAAAATAACAAAAACGTTCCAAAATGAGGAAACGAGTGGGAAATTGGATTTTTACTTTAAAATAAAGTGTAAAAAAATACTTAGCTCGATTTGTGTATATTTCTCTATTTAAAAAAGCTCTCTATTACACATTTAGAAAATAACTAAACAAACAGTTAAAAATGTTAAAATTCTACAAAATATCTACTTCAATTTTAGTAAATGCAATCACAGATAGGGTTTTTTTGTGTAACTAAGCTCATAAGCAGCACATAAAATCATCATTTATATTAAATTGGTCTCACAAAGTCACAAATACACATAAAATCGACTAAAACTTTACTTGTAATCGGTTTGTCACGAATTGTCCGCATATGCGTGTGCAAACCGCTAATAGTAATTGTAAAAACATTTAATAACAAGGACTGAAGCAGGCCACTAAATTAAGAATGTATAGACCAATAGTTAATTGGGTCTTTTTTTGGGAATTAAAAATAAGATCTCATTTAGGCAGAAAGTAATTCAAATTTACTTACAACGAAATGAAATATGGTGAACTGTGCATTACTTTGACTGTTATAAACATTTTTTTTTACCTTTTTCGAGTATTTTACGTGTTTACACAACTACTCGTACTGGTCGCACACCGCGTACGCCAGATGAACCGCGAGCGTCGACATCCAACGAAGACGCCGACGACGCAGAGCAGCATTCCAATGTGGATGATGGTGAACGCGCTGGAAATGTGACGATCACGATGGATAACTTATCCACCTTACTGCAAACAATTCAGCAGTCGAACGCCGACTTGTTCAGGCGGTTGCTGCACGAAGCTCGGTCTTTGACCCGGCTTCGGGCAAGCCCGTCAACGTCACCGTGGCTACCCCGCCCCTGTTGTGTCCGGCAACTTTTCAAAATGCCAGGCCACCTACAGCGGCCACGCTGAAGAAAGTTTTGCAGGATTCATCGATGTAGTGGAGTAGTACAAAGATTACTGCCGACTGACCGAAGAGAACGCAATCAGAGGACTGTCAATATTGCTCACTCATTCTGCCGGGACCTGGTGGCAAGGCATTAAAGGCCACAAAACCACAGTCTGTACTACGACGTATTGGACGGGGCGGCCTTAAGGCCTGTCATATCAGTATCACGATTTAGTTGATAACGAGCAGCAGGTCGACGAGAATACCGACATGTTCTTGGCTCGAGCTCAAGCAATACTCGCCCGAGTTCCTGTCGAGGACCTCACAGGGAAAGCGCGACTGGATATGGTGTACGGCTTACTACATCATCGGATCCGGGAACACCTTCATCGGGAAGAGTTCCAGTCTTTTGACGAGCCTCTCAGCAAAGCTCATTCCATCGAAGATGCATTAGAGGTAACATTAGTGTCTCGCTCAAGCGCAGGGAAGCCGCCCGCCGCTGGCCCCGCGCGCCGCTCGACATCAAACGCGCCGCCGCCGCCGCCGTTGTCCCCTGCTGGGACGAGTACGAGCAACGCGGCCCAACAGGAGGACGTATATTTTGTTCTTGTTGTAATAGGCCTAATCATTCGAAAGACAATGAAGAATGTCAGTTAGGTGCTCCACATCGCTTTAAACTTCGTAACAGTAAAGTTTAAAAATAAACAAGCATACTACTTTTTGTCTTATTTAAATTAACGTTGCCTCGTGTTATATCACATAGTTTAGCTTGATGTGATTTTGATTTTATATGTTGATCTATGTTGTATTTCTTCTTCTTAATATTAATCTTGCAAACAGTACCTACAGCATGCACCTTCATCCGTAAATATAAGATCAGGATATTGCGTTGAGTCCATTATCTCAGTCTAACACGGAGTTGGTTTGGGACTTGGTCATTAAAGCTAATTTTCAATTAAAGTCTGGCAAACGAAAGCGTGACCTGAAAAAATGGCAACACTGTAGTGTCATCCCTTTCAAATCAATCTAAGAAAAAAGGGACGACACTACAGTGTTGCCATTTTTTCAGGCCACGCTTTCGTTTGCCAGACTCTATGAATGTTTCGACGAACTTTTTTTTTTTCTTCCCCGTTCGTGGTATGGCAATCTATGTATTTGCCAATGTCGAGTAAACTCAAAGACCTTTATATAACTAACGTAATAGACGAACAGACTCCCTTTTTCCCGCGTTACCAAAACGGAAATGTCAACGTGTGCGTGATTTTACAAGTGTGTGAGTAATTTTAGTGATGTCCGTACGTTATATCGAAAAAATATCGATGAAAAAGACTCGCTTATATAAGACTTGTTTGTATCTTGCGTGGAACTTAAAACTAGCATTCTTCACTAATAAAACACAAGATTCTTTCATTATCTATAATAATACTCTTTTCATGGTAATTACCACACACATATCATACAATCAATTTTTAATGTAAATAATTAATAAATTTCAGTCTTACACAAATTCTAGGCTTTTAATATGGGCATGATGGAAATCTGAAATGTACCTTTACTTTTAGTGGACGGTGTACGAAGCAAATATTGCTTGAAAACCGCAAATCGATGTACAGGGTAGCCTTTTGGTATACGGGTACTTTAAGTTAAAATATTTCTTCAAAATATTGATATGGGCCAGTACTTAATGACATAATATTATTGTTGTATGGGAATTATCTTTTTTTCGGACACCTATCATGTGTGGTATCAAATGAAAGGACTTCATGAGCCGGTCCTCAAAATATACTATACCACCACCTTTCGGCCCCCTTTTTTCTAAAAAACCATGAAATATTTTTAAACATATTAAGTTTGGGTTTCTCCAGGTAGGAGACAACTTGGAATTTTTTTGTACAACATACCAACGCGAAATGATTCTTAATATAACCGTACCTTATCACAAAATCGCGATATTATTAATATTGAGATTCACTGTTTTTGTTTTTTATTTATTAAAATGTTAGAGATTAAGAGATTTTGAAAGTTATCGATCTGTACTAAAGTTTTAGAAAACCTGTGGTCAAAAGGTGACGGTTGGTAAGTATATTTGGTTGGGTTATAGGGGCAAACGGGGCCCGATTTTAGGACTTTTAGGTAAAAGTTTACACAACAAAAGATGGTTATTTTAGTACTATCTACACAATACATAAATAAAAACCGAATGTTATACAGACATAATTTTTTTTAACGCCTTGTAGGTACCGAATTTACTAACTTTTGGACCCCCCATATCTCGGTAATTATCAACCTGAGAGAAAAAACTTAAATAAGAGAAGATGCTTATTTTAGCATTTTCTACACGATTTAATTAAAACATACACAAAAAACATAAAAAAAAATTTTTGAAGTCCTGTCGTAGCCTGGACCACTGCATTTAATGATAAATAATAAACTGCGATCAATTTACCTAGCTGCGTTTTATAATCACTCGGAATAATTTTTAAATAATTATGAGAAGGAATAAAAAAATATCGACATATTGATAACTTATCGATAGATGAGTGTGATTCAAACATTCAATCACTACCTAAAAAATGGAAATTTTCACGGACACAACATCTTTTCATTTTACATATAAAAATTAAAAATATACATAAAACACAAAACTACATGATATATCGTACTTATTAGACCACTAACCGTATTCCTTGGACCTAGGAATCCTTGAAAATATGAGTTCAAAAATGACTATGTGTGGATCATAATTACCTGTGAAATGACTCATTGTTTGGATTATTCCTATGATTGACTTCGCAATCAGGTACTGCACAGCCCACCATTGTTGTTTTTAACGGTTTTGACACCACGTTTATACAATTATCCTGAATATTTTAATAAAAACTAAAAGACGCTGTCGCCAGTGGGCTACCGTGGGCTACCATTAGCTTTCAAAATGGTTACAACGTCAACGTCTTTCGCTGTCACTGTCGCACTCGTATTCGTGCATAAAGAGGCTGCGCTCTCGCTTCCACAGACTGTTCGTCTATTATGAAGGTCTTTGAGTAAACTATTATTTGACTTTACAGATTATTTTGCATGACAGTTAAATTGACATTCGTTGGGAAATTCAGCATGTATTATTTTTCGAATTCGATATGAGTAAGTATTGAGGTTTTATGACGTATTTAGAATATAAACCTCTTTTAGTATATGCACCTACAGTTTACCGCAGTATAATTAAGTGTAAAAACAATAAATAAATTAAACGTTATTATTAAAATGTTCAAATGTATTTATTTACCGAGTGAAATGAAATTCGAAAGTTCTACAGTGTTTACTTATGATAATAATTAATATGTGTGTAGATAAAGGTATTCAAAAAGTTTATAAAAATCAGGTGCGACTATAGCCTATGACACGATCACGTCCTTGAATATACCAACCTATTTCATAGAATCGGTCTCCTAGTACAGTAGCTAAACAGGAACATCCGAAATTTAACCACAATAAATATACACATTTTGACTTCGCGTAGCCAAATAAACACAGGCTAGTTTGGGCGAAATGTAGTCCAAAACCTTTTGGGAAGAAATATCGGCCACTGTTAACTCGTATATCCCAGAACTATGTTTCTAATTGGTGTCTTATAGGGTAAAGTCACCAGTGGTCAGCCAGAGACCTGTAGTCGGCCTCTGCCTAAACTTTGTATGAGTGGGAAGAGTACGAAAGGTATATTTCCCACTCTTCGCACTCATATAAGGTCGAGTATTGGTATCTGGCTGACCACTGGTGACTTTACCCTATGCTTTCTGATTGGAAAACGATCAACTTAGAATACACCCAGAATTGACAACATTTCATTTTGGTGACACCTGCAAATTACTTGACGAATCGAAAGGGTTTTGCCTCCTGAACACGGCAAAATATTTATTTAGATTTATTTTTCTTTATTTACAAAATTACAAGTAAGTTAAAAAAAAACACGAGTTTTACCTATTGGTAAATAGTATTCTATGCCTGAATAGATATAATACCATTGGCTTTTTCACGAGAAAAAAAGCTGTCATACTTCAAGTTTGACATTGACACTATTGACAGATGGATAGATACTTGAGATCGGTTGACCGCCATTATTAAAAAGAAAAACTTTTTTTTTATACAGATTGGACTAACGTAATATGTCCATTGTGTCGTAGAAATGAAGTTACGCCCTTTTAGAATAAGAACATCTTAATAAATTAATAATAAAATAATTATACATCCTAGGGAAAAAATAAAACTATTAGTGTCTTCCTCCTTCCAAACAGTATCTATAAAACGAATAAAATTAAAGTCTTGAAAATATGAAATCTTGTCAATTGTTTTGGATTTTATTAGTTTTCGAATCAGGGGGCAAATATGGGTTAATTACCAGGTTCCACGTGTTGGTAATTAAACACTGAAATAAGTAGTTACTAAGAAAACAAGAATATTTTATATTTATTCAATCTTCTATAATCATTCTATCTTCGGTATCATCTGCCTTACCGGCGACAACTGTTTCTACGAGGACGCAGGCGGCGCCGGTGGGTTCTGTACCATTTGGCAAACAAGGTAATCAGCAGAAATGACAGAAGGCCGCCCAAAATGAGTGCCTGCACTTTGGGATCATATAAAAACAATGAACAACCTCTCTGTTTTGGATCGTATTGTATCTTTTCTGGTTGCTTGCTAGCGGATCGGTTTTGCTTTGTTTCGGAAGCCATTTCTTCTTTACATTGAGTGCAAAGACCTAGGTTTTCCTCTAGAACGCTTTTTATGCACTTCCACATTATGTGGATGGCTGAGGGCTGAATCTCAATACCTTTACCTTGCCGTTACCTTTTTGTCAATCTTCCTTTAAATATAGTTTATATATAGTTTTTGCTAGGTTGAAAAAAATATCATTGCGTCCCACATTTAGTAAGTATACAAGTCCTTATCACAAAAACATGTTCCGTGGTCAGTTGTGAGGATCGTGAGCAAGTATAGCAAAAACAGGTTCATCGGCAAGAGCAGCTTCTCCAACGACGACGACGACGACAACTCATGAGGCGCCTGGCGGTTTTGTAACATAAATATATCATCAGAGTCATCACTATCACGGCAGCAACTATCATGAACTGCGAGTATTCGCGAAAATCTACATTCAGTTGGACCGAGAATGTTTTTGAAGCCGTCGTGCTCGCATCGTTGTTATTATTAGGTGTTTCAGATTGTTTTGATTTAATTTCACCCATATTCACTTTTTTTGTCGACGTTGTCTATGTCTTAACATTTCAAATCTGTATGGCTGGGCGTAGCAATGTTGGTATCAATCCTTAGAGTATATGGGTACACTGTTTTCATTTTACCAGTCAACAATTCATAAATCTCCAGCAACAAATTTGATTTGCTATTGTGTTATTATTTGTATTATATTGTGATAGTGATAATTAGTCTCTTTCTAAATTTACTTCTTGTCTTTTTGTAGTTTATTGACTGAAAAACAGAAAAGTAAGGTGCCTACTAGCAGTATAAAGTGTTCTCCCGACGCGGCTGTCCTGAGCGACACCTTCGGCTTCGATGCCAGTAAAACATCGCCAGAGCCAACACGATAACTATTAAGATGCCCGCTTTATATGGGTCACAAAATCTTGAATTGCTTACAGTGGTCGATTTTTCATTGTTATCATTACTCTTTTTCTTTACCCACGTGCGTGTCATTCTGAAAATATCCAGTTTATTTTTAAATATTTGTTGTTTGAAATATGTGTTATATGCTTAAGATTAAAAATATATCTTAACCCACAGCTGAGTTTAATATTATGCACAGGAAGGAAACTTAGCAGCCTAGTCATCATTGTCATAAATATGAAATTTTTATTCCGCAGCTTGTTATTTATTCGACTTGTCGACAATTTAGCGTTATCGTGAGCAATAACTTCTGCGCGCGCGACGCCGCCGTCTTACGCAGAAGCTCCTGCGGCTGCACCAACACAATACTAAGAGAGTTGCCAAGATACCCACTACGATAGCCGCTTTCACTTTTGGGTCTTGCAGATCGAAACCACGTACTGAGATATCACTTATTGAGGACGCAGTTCCTTTTGCCATGTTTATAGAATGTATATTCTAGTCTATGACGTTTAGTCTGTTAAATCAACAGTATCTAAGACATTGAGACGTAGGTATTTGGATAAGGAATGTCGGGGATTTCTTTGTGTACTTCATAATTTTAAATGTTTTTTTATTACATGTTAAGATTGGCGTTTACGAGTTCACAATTGACACCCTCTTATTGACTTATGTAAGTCATATGTAAGTAATGCCAAACAATGCCAAAGTATGCCAGGTATACCTGCATGTAAGTTCCTACGAAGAAGGAATTGTTATAAATTCAATATGAATTCAACCGACAATTATGTAGTTTACAAGACAGGCCGGCCCTAGACCTACAATAAGTTTGCACAATATTTGTACCTATTGCGCAATATAATGAACACCCTTGTCCTTAAACTATCAATATTATCACGCATAATATTTATTGACGGGCTAACCAGAGACAAAAATATTGCACAACTTTGATTGACCCTACACCTTAGACTAACTATACCCTAGACCTGACACGCAAATGACAATACCAAGATTGAGGGAGATAGTTTTATGGAGTTCTTAATAAGAGAGACAGAGAAGGTAATATTTATTTTGGTCTCTGTCGTAAACGCGTTTTCTTTTGCTGGGTACGTAGGTAAAGCATTTGTGGCGTGAGCTGCAAATACGTTTAAAATACATTGGTAAATAATTCAATATTTAAAAAAGATACCGTGAAAGCTATCGAGAAAACTGTTTCTCTCACAGGATAACGTCTAGGAGATGTACTAATTAACAAATAAAACTCCTTCATTCAATCAATTAATTCTAATTATTTTGTCTAATATATATTTTTACATATTTGGCAAAGGTTCAACTAGTACCTAATTACTTAATTTACAACATTAATTCAACTTCCTTATCATTTTTGGTTTTTGTAACAAGTAACAATCAACCATCTATGAAAGGTCGTACCGCCATAACGCGACCTAAATATTGGTAAAATTTTGCATATTTGACCTGAGAAAAACTAGTACTTTACATATAAAATTCAGCCATTTCCCTTATAGTATGTATGGTTACAAAACTATCTATGAGTTTAATCTTTTGAACGCCAAGCTGCGAAACAAAACGCTGCCTCCCGGACGCCACAGCAAAAACGTACAGGGTCGATCTCTAAACACGTGAGCATTTCTAAAAAAGTTTGTACATTTGATCTTTGCCTTTGTCCTGTCCAGTTTTAAGCTTTTATTTTATTCTGAGAACACTCTTTTTTTTTTTTGATCAGCAATACTGAAAGATAATTTTATTTTCTTTAAGACAATATTTTTTTCCTAAATTAAAATGCTTTATATTAATTTATAAAAATAATTTCAAATAATCGGTAAATTTGATTTGTATAGAAAGCCGGATGTCCCAATTTTAAATCAGCTTATTAAATCGTCGATTTATCATAACTAAATGTAGGATTCGATTAGACTGTTTTGTTTTATTACAAAATGCTTACCTCAGGAATTGTTATTTGTATGTTTTGCATATAATTTTTAACAAATATAGTTTTATTTTAAAGTTTTAAGTTTGTCCTTAAAATCGTTCCTATTTTGATTCCAGTTTTTGTTACCGTATTTTCGTACTGAAGGCAATTTTTGCAAAATTTAGTAAAACTTTTAATAGTAAACTCGTAACACTGGCACTGTGGTAGCCATCTTGTTCGTTTTTGACAGTCATTTCAAATCAAGGTGTCGGTTCGAACAGCAGGTGCCAAGTGATCAACCGAAATAAAAGTCAGTGTTTGTTACCGAAAAACTTGGGTTAGTTTGGTTTTTTCTTCAGTTTTGCTTGAATTTTATACTTAAGCCCTTTATTAAGACTACATATAACCAAACTCTTTATTCGGATATTACTTCAATTTGATTATAACATTTTTTTAAAGTATCGAGCATCACATTGTTACTTCCTTTTTTGTTACTTTGGAACAGTTACGTATGACTAGGAACTCAGGGTAACAAAAAAGGAATTCTTAGGAGGGATGTACATTACAGTATTTGCGAATATGTAATTTTTAATATTCAGATTAACCAACTTCAACAGGGGAGATTTTTTATTATTGCGTAGTATAGGTAATTGCATTTTATTCATAAAATGTGTATGCAATTTTATTGTCAGTCACATATTTGTATAATTATATAGATACATAGTGTGAGCATTGCAATATTTTCTAATAAGTAAGTAGTAAGTTACTTATATTAACGTTATGTTTTTGATTTAAATTTAATTAAAAATTTTAGTCTTAAAAGTGTAAAACCACATTATTAATTATGTACAAATTACTCGGTAATTCTAAAATTTACATACATACATACATAAACTCACGCCTTCATTCCCAGAGTGGGGTAGGCAGAGCTACAGAATTACCAACAACTCCAAAAACTTGTTGATAACTCTGTAACCACAATTTGCACAACTAGGCTTAGATGTTTACCAGTGTATATTAGTGACAGGTGGCAAGCCCATCGCCTAACAGTACTACAAGCCTATATTCCCTTAGTCGCCTCTTACGACTTCCACGGGAAGACATGGAGTGGCACTATTCTAAGCCGGCAACCACACGGCACCGGCAACCACACGGCACAACGGCACGGCACGGCAATTCTAAAATTTGAGTTGTAATATTGTTCTTTGACCGTAAACGCGAGAGGTTTTACCAATAAGTTCACCACTTTTAATTGCATCATCAAGTTTATTGGACGGTAGCCTTATACGAAAATTATCAAGTACCTTTTTTTTTTTTTTATATCTTAGGAAGGCAAACGAACACACAGGCCACCTGATGGTAAGTGGAAACTGTGACCCATAGACATTCGCATTCATAAGACCGCAATCCTAAGACTGCAAATGCGTTGCCAACCCTGAGGCCGAAGATGGAATGCCTCTATGCTAGTCATTTCACCGGCTGTCTTATCCCCAAACCGGAACACAACAATGCGAACACTGCTGCTTGGCGGTAGGTTAATGGATACCTACTGTTAATAATGTGGATTTACAGTAAGGCTCTATGGTTATTAACGATAAAGCTTTTTTTTTTCAAATTAACCCTTAGTTTGTAAACGCTCTTGAATAATAATGAAGAAGATCTCATTTATACAAAATTTACTACCTATAGCTGGATTCAGTATTAATTAATAATTAAGGAATAATATGTTTTATTTTTATATTTTGTTGGTATCTTACATAATTAGAAGTCACTAAAAAGTGAATTAAAGCGATCTCAACTAAGATATTTTTTTATGATGTATACATATTTTAAGCAATACCTAATACTAATGAACACACTGCCTAAGATTTCCTAATTTGTTACCAATGTTCCTATTATTGTAACTGTCCCTTGATATTTTAAGATAATATTGTTGATTTTTGTTTAGTTTTTGTTATAGAACTCATACTTATTAAGTATTTATATTAAAATATAATTGACCTTAAACTATAATTTTCAGAGATATAAAAAATAACTTGAATAAATACGTGTTACAATTTAACTTTAAAACTGAGGTTTCATTAAAAGGTAACGTAAAGGAGTAATTACCCATTTATTTATTTTACTACCTTAAAATAATAAAGAATTTGTTTATGGAACATACGCAATTGGTTATTACTATCCTGTTTAATAAATTATAACAATTGAATAGTTGTCTAATTATTAGAATTCCCTTCTCGACTTATGGTCACAAAACAGGAATTTGTGATTGGCCCGACTCAATAAATAAATTTTACAAATTTAATTACACATGGAATCTGTGAACAAAATAATCATTCCGGTCCATCCTGAACTAGTTAATAATATGCAATAAAAATATATTTAAAATGTGATATTAAAATTTTTGTTACCGATATCTACAAAATGTACAAACTTTTTTAGAAATGCTCACGTAGTGATTCCAAAACGAAATATCGATTCCATAATATTGACCCTATGTAATAGTTGTATTTGAGTATCTGAAAACTTTAACAAATACATTACAAATATAATGTTATTTAATTTCCATTTTTTTTAACATTATAATCCCACAATATAGCATGTAAACACCAAAATGTTCACACGATATGCATTTTAATTTAATAATAGAGTCACAACACTACTTGTTTTTTTGTGGGGCGATGACGTCACGCGTTGATGGCTCCGGCCGTCCAGGGCGTCGAAGGAAGTGGAAATTGTTTTAATACTAGAGTTGGGAAACTTGTAATGCATTAACTTTTCGTATCGATATTTTTGAGCAAGAATCTAAAGAAACTCAAGAAAATGGAAATTGAATAAAATTCGTTTTCTTTTCAAAGTGTATATATTTCCTAATGTAGTTAGTTACAGGTATATTAGCTTAAATAGGCTAAACAAAACAAGGTTAACAAAATACAAAAATGTTGCTTCATTACATTACCTACCTACATTGATTTATTCGCATTTTATACACTTTCGTTCGCAGAAAGTCGACGGAGCTTTGCTACCGCAGAGCTCCTATTTCTGGGTAGTTTGGCCCTCCGGGCCAGCTGAATTAGGTACTACAATTTGGTCGTTGTAAGAAGGCCGAATTGACAGCTGTTAACTCAGTACAAAAACAGACAAAATATGTGTTTGAGGTTATATTATATATTTTATGTCTAAGGTTATGTTATATGCTGGTAGATTTTTGACGTGTAAAAGTGCCCGTGCGGCCTACTTACTGAATAAACATATTTTATCTTCTTTATACTGCGTTGATAGGTGTCAAATCGGCCCTCTTAGAACGACCAAACTGTAAGATAACCTAAACCTACCTCATATTTATGGCACTAAGGGGTGCCTTGGGTCTGGAATTGAAATTTTTCATTTGTGTATAAAATGCGAAAAAAATAATATGCGAATAAACCATAAATTGTGCGAATTGATTTTGTGCTTTTGATGCATGAACCCTCTTTTTCTAAGGCATTATGCACAAAAAAACACAAAAATCATTGGTGCATGTTTTTCTTTAGCAAAAAAGTGTGATAAAAAGTATCTAAAATAAATCAATTTTACGAATCATCGTCAACGTACATTAAAATAATAATATCAGTCAAAAATAAAACTGCTTAAAACGAAATACATACATATACCTACCTAAGTAATAAATCTAATTAAGCAATAGAAACAAGATTAAGTATTTAAAAAAGTTTTAATTACTGGACTTAACTCGAAATCTTCTTCTTCAACATGACCCGGTACAAAGTTACTGACATCATCACCTTGTAAAATTCGCAGCAACTCCTCCGTACTCATGGATTCGTCTCGTCACTCATTCATTACGTCAAACAGTTCACAACACTATTTGATGGTAGCAAAAATCTCTCGCGATTCTGACGTCACAGGGTAGCGTCCGTAGCCGACGGGGGCGCACTGGACACTGATAAGCGCATGTTTGTAAGAGTTGTGCGAAACTGGTTTGTCGATCGTGATTACTAACTAAATGGTGAACTATTATTATACCATTACTGCATGCAAAGTATAAGGGATGCCATTGTTATATAATATTTAAGTAATTTATGGTAATTTTGGATTATGTAATTTAATAATGTCGTGTAATGTAATGGGTGACGACGCGATAGCCTAGTTGGTAATGACCCTGTCTACGAAGCTAGAGGTCCCAGGGTTCGATTCCCGGTATGGGCAAATATTTGTATGATGAGTACGAGTAAGTAGTTGTTTCTGAGTCTTGGATGTATTTAAAGTATGTATTTCTCTATATAAGTATTTATATCGTTGTCTTGTACCCATAATACAAGCCCAGGAGCTTAGTTTGGGACTAGGTCAATTTGTGTGAGGTCGTCCTTTGATATTATCATTAATTTATCATGTATAAATGACCCCGTAATAGTTATTCTTACACTTTTCCAAAGATAAAAGGCAGCGGGCGGTCACATCACTACGTGTCGGCTACGGCCGTCATTGGCGTAGTGAGCAGTGACAATTACTGCATTAAATCACAGTCTGAGACAAAGTGGATTTATTCATACTTCTGCTATTATAATCTTTGTATTTAAGGTTTAGGCTATATATAGACTTGCATAGCAATAATAAAACTCCATTAATTCTCTTGCAAAGTTTTTTATTAAGCTTACGGCTGTGGCCGAGACGTGGCGTCAGTGGCACGGCTTTCCGTTGTCGGCCACAGCCGACTGTGGCGTTCAAAAGGTTAACTAGTACTTACTTTATGTACAACATTCAGCCATTTCCGTTATCGTTTTTTTTTGGTAACATTGACCAATATTTAAAAAGTCGAAGCACAATAACGCGCCCAAATTTTTTGACAGTTTTTGCTTATTTGACATGAGTACAAGTACTTAATACTTACTTTGTGTAAAACATTAAGCCATTTCCCTGATCGTTTTTTCTGGAAAAGATAACGTTATTCAGCCGCCTTATTATATAGATAACGCGACCACTGTGCACAGGCAAACCGACACGACATATTTGCAGTCAGTGTTGCCCTCTAACCTGTCAGCCTAGCATAATCCATTTCCGAGATCGTTCTCAGTTTTGTTGTGACCTCCACAGAACTATATCTCGATATACCTAGTTATGTGGTGACCTCCTAGTCCTAGTCAATAGGCTTCATACTTTCGAGTAGTGTGTAATTTGCATACACCGGATTGACGGGAGCAAAAATGTACCTGTGCTAGTGATTCATTAAACGTCGACTTAGTTTATCTATATCGATAAAAAACAATTTTTAATATTTTTAATCATCCATCATTATCATAAGTAATGGCCAAGTTTGAATACCTTTTTATTATGTGCAAACCTCTTTTATTCATACTTATCGCTACTTTAAACACCTGGTATCTCATAATGACCCTGTACTCAAGTAACTTTTGACAACCATTGAAATTACGTTGAATAACCAGTTCATTCATTACAACAATATTCTTTAGCATTCCGACGACTTGAGAACCTTTTTGATTTTTAAGTCGGTTAAAAATGCCTCGAAAAAAAAGATTGTATATCTTCATGGAAAGCTGATCATTCTGATATAGAAGATAAAGTATGACTTACTTTTGCAAGAAATGTAAGATCCATATGTCACGACAAAAGTTGTCGATAAACTTTGTCGATATTTAATGAATCACTAGCACTGGTACATTTTTGCCCCCGTCAATCCGGTGTATGGTAATTTGTCTATTAAACAAGCAATTGTAATTTAAGAAGTTCTTTCTTAATTATATAAGTACTGGACTGATTTTTTTCAGCCAACCTATTCGCCATATATTACTTACCATGTTAAAGGAGAACATTCATCCTTCATACATTTCTGGGCCTTTTTTTAAAGTGCCGGCCAAAAAAAATTTTTGGTATAAATCGCTAGAATTATTTATGTTGAACAACTTTTATTATAGCACGAAAACTGTCGTATCATTGCCTGACTTTTTAAAGAGGTTCGAAAGATCGACTTTTCCATAGCATAGACAGTTCTGTTGATCCAGCAATTGGTGGACGACAAGCTATAGCACATTATTATTGCACGTGCCCTATTGGGAAACGCACAATAGGCTGCTGTTCGTACACAATGACCATTGCATGGTATATGGGCTTCGCACGGCATGAGCCCTTTATTAACCCACCAGCAGCAGGTTTGGAGGACGTTATAGTTACTTATGAAGAATCCTAATCGTCGAATCTTATCCTATCCTAATAAAAAATGATCAATATAACCTATTCTAACAGTGAATAGCATATTTTTTTTACCATATACCATTTTTAATAAATGTTAATACTATAGAAAAGTCCATCTTTCGAAACTCTGTAAAAAGTCAGGGAATGACCCAACAGCTGTCATGCCATAGTAAAAGTTGCTCATTATAATTATTTCTAGCGACCCATACCAAAATTTATTTTTGGCCGGCACTTTCGAAAAAGGCCCAATATGAATGACCTCCTTTGTTATAAAATACTTTTTATTGAATAAATAGCTGGGTGAAGGTCATCTGCTATTCGGATCTTACACTATACAGGGTGTCCCAGAAATAGCACGTCACAGTGACACTGGAGATTCCCCAGCCTCAGACGAACCAAACCAGCCTTACATGACCTCAGTAAAAGTTGCACCGTTTTCGAGTTATACCAATTTAAAGATTTTTCCAAATTTTCACCTCTTTTGACATTGTAAGTGCTCGCATTTACTGGGATAGCTTTAGAATTTAGTTTATTTTATTTGTGCGCCTTTATGAATAGTTGATTAAGATGATAGAAGCATTATTATGTCAATAACTAATGTAAAAGTTGGAAAAATACTGTAATGAACTTGACTTAAATTATCATCAACATAGTAATTTAAACTTTGAACACTTGCCATAACTTTTTTTTACTACAAACGAAATGAGCAAATAACTTTAAAAACATGCGTATTTTATGCCAATTCTAAAATGGTATGACACATGATATCTTAATGCATAAAAGTAGGAATTCGAATGACATTTGCCAATATGGATCCTCGGAAATCAATGCTAATCATCTAAAAAATTATCTTGTACTCTAACGATATCTCATTTGTTTGTGCTCCTTTGAAGAATATGATGGATTTTTGGTTAACCTTGGTTCATAGATAATAAAAAACGGGTTTAATTTTCATTCGTTTTTACAGTAAATGTTCGAATTGTTTCCCTCCGACTCTAAGGCACAAATGGCATCTTCGAATAAAATTTCGGTTTAATTTTCGTAAATTGGTTTCCGATATGTCTCGGGCTGCATTGAAGACACGTCGCCGTGGTTCCTCTTCGTTACTTATTGATTTTGAACAAATATTGTCTTTCAGACATCACCAGAAAAAAAAAACATTTTACAAAGCGAAATCAACTTCCGTTAAGAGTGCGGAGTAGTCGTTTCAGTTCCACAAACAAAATCAGAGTCACGAAACGCAAGGTAACGAACTATGAGTAGTTTGGGTCACAGGGCTACAACTAAAATAACTATCCTACAATTCTTTACATGATAAACTTGCAAAGCGGCTAATTTCATATTTTCATTTGTTAGTTTGGTTGCCGGGATCTATTGGCAAATGTGATACGAATTCCTACTTATTTGCATTAAGATATCATGTGTCACTCTGATTTTGTTTGTGGAACTGAAACGACTACTCGGCACTGACGACATGTAGATTGGTCCTATTTTTCGAGAGAACAATGCCGCCAAAAGATACATCGAAAAAGAGAGCATCATATGTCAAACGCAATAGATGCATTCGAAAATTAGTTATGTTCCCAAACAATCTTTTCCCGGCTAACAACACAATTTTATTAACATTATTTTAAAATTTTAATCAAAAAGCATCGATAAAAAGTCTTATTCCCAGCCCAGTTATCCGATGTGTGAACAAAGGGATTCGGACAACTGGCAATAAGCCGATAAAAAACTATGTAACCCGCAGGGCGATAACGGGAAAAAAGTACTTTTTCACTTCTCATGCTCTTAAAATGCTACTTAAATCTCTGCGAATCGGGACTAAAGCTCCTTATTAATCTCTAGGGATTAAAGTATTTTTTTTTAATTTACTTTGGAAACCCCTAAACAACCAATCACGGTGTTTGTGAATGGAGGATTATCGCCATTTTCAGTGATTGTGTATGGACCATATTTTTGGGTGTCGAAATAACCTCAAAATGACAACTGTGCAAATATATAAAAAAAAAGGATTTAATTTCGTGAAACACGATTAATTATTACGAATATGAATCTATTTAATCATATTAAGGCCGAACTCTTTTATTATGCGTGGTCCAATTACATTTACATTATTTCATTAGTCCGATCCAGCTACTTGGCGCTACGTGCCCACTGCCTTAAACCCAGCCGACATAGGCTCAAGCGGTGCTAGTGCCGCCGCAAGCTTAGACAATTGTTCGTTATGGTGGACGGGTCCTCCATACTTGTTACAGGATGAAGAAACATGGCCCAAACCACCTAACTGTCCTAAAGATACTGAACTGCCAGAATTTAAAGTTCAATGTAATTTAAGTACAAACCAAACAGTCCACTTTACTTATATTTCAGATTTCATAAAACGATATTCCGATTGGAATAAATTACAACGTATTTTGGCTTATGTCTTACGCTTTTTACATAATTATTTCTACCCAAATAACAAGCGTACTGGGTACTTACGCATTAATGAATTAAATTCAGCACTGATTTCGCTATGTAGGTTTGCTCAACGCGAAACGTTTTTAACAGAGTACAAAATCTTAAAATCAAAAAACACTTTGCCTGTTAAAAATCAACTTAATAAGAGCCTGTCCAGACGGAGCGTTTTGCGCGCGTAAGCTCTCGCGCGTAGACACTCGCGCGTTCCCGAAATACTAGAGCTACATTCAACCCGTCCAGATGCTCTCGCGCGTTTCAAAACTCGCGCGTAAAACGCGTGCCATGCGCCGGACTCTCGGCTCGCTCGTTTTACGCGCGAGCGCCGCGCGAGTCGAGATACTCTGGCGCCATTGGAGCGTTCAGTATAACGCGCGTGTCCGTAGAGAGTGGACGTATTTTGTTAAAAATGGAGCGCGATAACTTTGACACCGAACTTTTTATTGAAGAAGTTGAAAAGAGAGTAGCCATATGGGATATGGAATCTACTGATTACGCAAATAGACTCATTAAACGTAGGAACTGGGAAGAAATAGTCGAAATATTTTGTGAAGCTGGTGATTCCGAAGAAAAGAAAAAAACGTTAGGTAAGTGAACATTACTTTATTTAATAATATTATTTCTTAATACGTAGCTTAACGTTATTACGTAGTTTTATGTTTAAGTAGGCTTCTACAAATTACTATACCATCTTGTCTTGCCAAGGGATTTTCCCTTCATTAACAAAATAATCAGCGAATCTGTCTCTTATATTCTTAGATCTCGCATTAGGCCTTACTGCCTCAGAGTTCAAACTATTTAGGGAAGTTTCGTACAGAGTGTCATCATATCTATAACCATCTCTTAACCTTACGTAATTATGAAGGATACAACAAGCTTTAATGATGTTTTCTGCAAACTCAATGTCGACATTCAATGGTCTATGAAATATTCTCCATTTATTCACTAAAATGCCAAAGCAACATTCGATGTAGCGCCAGGCTCTGGATAGGCGATAGTTGAAAATCCTTTTTTTGGTTGTTAGAGATTTACCGCAATAAGGGCGCATTACGTTTTCAGACAGACCGAACGCCTCATCACCTACAATTACGTGGGGTAAGGGAGTTGTATCTATTTGCGATATTGGCTTTGGGTCTGGAATATCTAAAGTTTTTTATATAAAACGGAGTCTTTAAAAATTGTGGAGTCACTACTTTTGCCATATGCGCCGATATCTACTGAAATAAAACAATAATTTGCATCGCATACAGCCAATAAAACCGTTGAAAAATAATTTTTATAGTTATAAAAAAGAGACCCAGAATGGTCAGGTTTTATGATACGGAAATGCTTGCCATCTATGGCTCCGATACAATTTGGAAAATGTGTATATTTTTGGAATTGTTTTGAAATCTCTTCCCATTCTGCTTTTGTAGGTTCTCTCATGACTATATTTTGCAGTTTTAGCCATATGACGTAACAAGCTTTCTGTACTATTTCGATAATTGTCGACTTTCCCAATCTGTAGGCATAATGCAGGTCCGCAAAATAACATCCTGTAGCCAAATATCTGAAAAGAAAATAATGTTATTAAATATAAATATTTAGTGTAGTCATTTCAATTGTTTTTTTTCTTATTTCAGGAATATTATTGCAAAAGAAGTGGAAAGGATTACGTGATGGCTTTGTAAGAGAAATGAAAAGGATAAAAACCACACCGTCTGGATCAAAAGCCGTCAAAAATAAATATGTATATTTTGAACGTTTGATGTTCCTCGAACGATCGACACGCAATAAGACTACTGATAGCAACATCGTTACCTCGCCTGCTGCACCTGAAGAACAAGACATTTCTGGCGACGGAGAAGATGTAATGAGACCTCCAATTAGCCAGCCGAAAAAGAAAAAAAAACTGAACGCAGCTGATGAGGAATTTCTTGCCATTATAAACAAAAATTTAGCACCTAGAAATCACCCACCATCGGAGTCTGATGATGATAAACTATTTTGTTTGTCACTGCATAAGGAACTTATTAAAGTACCTGAGGAAAAGAGGCTTCAAGCAAAAATTGAATTAATGAATGTGCTCCAAAAAGCTCAACGACCTCCACGTCATACACCTTCACCTTCACGTTATATAACTTCACCTGCACCCTCAACGCAATATAATTACCAAGCAGGAATGACACACCACCGCGGACCGAGAGGATTTTTTGACGATGCAGTATATAATGAAACAGACCCTTCAACATCTTCGTTTTCACCTGCAACCTTTTCGACTTACAATCGAGGTTATTGCACTGTACAACGCAATTCCACATCACCGGCGTCTTCCTACGATAACCCATCACCCGCGTCTACTCAAGGTTCCCAAGAGAGTGAATTGATGGATCTATACCAAGATCTTTAAATTGATTTAAAAAAAAAGGTATAAAAACAATAAATGTTATTACCTCAATGTAATCACGAGTTTTTCTTCGGCAGAAACAGTATCCTTTGGCACATAGATATTGTTGGGTGTCAAATCTTCCTGTATAAGTTTTAGCAAATCATCGAACGATGTTACTGACATCCGGAAGTAGTTGAAAAACTTTTCGTTGTGTTCTCTCAGCTTTGGGTATAATGTTATAAACATACTTTGCGTCATTCTGTCTCGTAGAATTGGATGCACGTTAAATCTTCGACTTTCTCTACGTTTACGACGTTTCCATCGACGGTATGCAAGCCACAACACAACCGCTGTATCTGGCTCCATTTTTTTAACTGGCTGAATCCGTCCGCCAGACACCGCGCGTAGTAACGCGCGTAAAACGCAGCATCTGGATGCAACATAAATTGAAACGCGCGAGGGCTTACGCGCGCAAAAACGCTCCGTCTGGACAGGCTCTAATCTAAATCCATTTTTTAACACTAGATACGCCTTAATACGAGTAGGGGGGAGACTATCAAACTCGTACTATGATTACGATACAAAGCACCCCATCCTGCTCCATTCATCACATCACATTGCTATGCTCTTGTTCAGACAATATCATATTCTACTCATGCATGCTGGACCGCAATTGCTTCTCGCTTCTTCGCGTCATAAGTTTTGGGTTGTTGGTGGCAGGAGCCTGTCAAGAAAAACGGCACACAAGTGTATCAAATGTTGCCGTTTCTCGGGAAAGGTTACTCAACCGATAATGGGTAACTTGCCCAAACAACGACTTCATACTGATTTTCCTTTCTTAAGTACAGCTGTTGACTATGCCGGCCCAGTGATGATATTGAACCGAAAGGGTAGAGGTAGTAAATTGATGAAATCCTACCTTTGTATATTTGTTTGTATGGCCGTTAAGGCTGTACACATCGAGCTTGTGACCGACCTGAGTAGTGACACCTTTATATCTGCATTACACAGATTTACCGCCCGCAGGGGAAAGCCCGCCAACATTTTCTCGGATAACGGGAGGTGCTTTTTAGGCGCGTGCAACGACCTTTCAAATTTTTTAAAACTAAATTCTAATAACATTAGTGAACATGCCTCAAACATGTCAATCAACTTTCACTTTTCGCCAGCCTACAGTCCTCATTTCAACGGTTTGGCAGAGAGTGCAGTAAGATCCGTCAAACATCATCTTAAGCGTACTGTAGCCTCTGCTAACTTAACTTACGAAGAGCTAAATATGGTTTTGGTACAGATTGAAGGAATCTTGAACTCAAGACCTCTCACTCCCTTATCTTCAGATCCTTTGGATCTTGCAGCTCTGACTCCTTCTCACTTCTTAATTGGACGAATGGTAGCGACACTCCCATCTCCTCAGGTCAAAGAAACAGCTGCTCCCCATACACTCTCACGATACATGAGAACGCAGCAACTAAAAAACCATTTTTGGAAAAGGTTCTACACAGAGTGCGTTACAGAACTCCAAACTCGTCAGAAGTGGAACAAGGATGGAGGACAACTCAACTTAGGCGAAATGGTGCTTGTGAAGGATGACCGGCTGCCTCCCAACCAATGGATGCTGGGGCGCGTGACTCGCCTCTACCCCGGCTCCGACGGCGTGACCCGCGTCGCCGACGTACTTACCACGTCAGGAACCGTCCGACGTGCCTTCAATAGACTATGTCCACTCCCAGTCGAACACCAGGACTGCAGCCCCGGGGGGGCAACATGTTAACGCACGGCATATGATGTGTGACACGCACACGCAGCGAGCCAGCAACGGACCTCGGATGACGTAGCGGCGACCCCTCCACACATTCTTACCTGCTCTCGGCTTAGACACCCGCATTCATGTTTCTTAAAATATAATGCATTAAATTTTGTTAAAATCATAAGGACTTCTTCTTTACTCTCCACCGTTCACCAAGCTGAAAGACGCACCTGTTCTTCATACAACATTTATTATAAAAAAGTTTCTAACAATTAAAACTAACAATTAGGTATCTTATTATTACTATCGTTAATCTAACATTAATAAAATAAAAGTAACTAACCAAATCTACGATATATTAAAAGTGCAATTTTATACCTTATTATTTCGTTGATGTTTTAAATGCTTGCATATTTAGCCAACAGATTCAAACTTGGAAACCATTTTAAAAGTAATTGGACCACGCATAATAAAAGAGTTCGGCCTTAATATGATTAAATAGATTCATATTCGTAATAATTAATCGTGTTTCACGAAATTAAATCCTTTTTTTTTATATATTTGCACAGTTGTCATTTTGAGGTTATTTCGACACCCAAAAATATGGTCCATACACAATCACTGAAAATGGCGATAATCCTCCATTCACAAACACCGTGATTGGTTGTTTAGGGGTTTCCGAAGTAAATTAAAAAAAAATACTTTAATCCCTAGAGATTAATAAGGAGCTTTAGTCCCGATTCGCAGAGATTTAAGTAGCATTTTAAGAGCATGAGAAGTGAAAAAGTACTTTTTTCCCGTTATCGCCCTGCGGGTTACATAGTTTTTTATCGGCTTATTGCCAGTTGTCCGAATCCCTTTGTTCACACATCGGATAACTGGGCTGGGAATAAGACTTTTTATCGATGCTTTTTGATTAAAATTTTAAAATAATGTTAATAAAATTGTGTTGTTAGCCGGGAAAAGATTGTTTGGGAACATAACTAATTTTCGAATGCATCTATTGCGTTTGACATATGATGCTCTCTTTTTCGATGTATCTTTTGGCGGCATTGTTCTCTCGAAAAATAGGACCAATCAACATGTCGTCAATGAGGCCTGCCCACAGGGTTATGGAAAACCGCACCTGAAAGGTTGACGACCTCTTCAGATGACAATTCTGTTCCTTTGGGCACTATTCGTGCAGATTTCTACAGTTTGTGATCCCATCTCGCGTAAACTGAGCCTCATCCATCCACAGGATCGTTCCGGATCCGGATCGTTTCGAATTTGCCTTTGAATCCAAGCGGACATGACGCATCTTGGAACCCTATCTACGTCATCATGCAGGTGCTGGACTCTTTGATAATGGTATGGATGGAGCCTTTCTTTTTTTTAAATACGCCACACCGATGACTTTGAAGTTCCATGATGCAAAGCCAAACGTCGAATACTGGTCTTCGGATCAGCATACACATTGTTTAGCACGGCTTCCTCAACAGACGTGTCAATCACTACCATAGTTTGCTCCCGACCTTAAACCAATCCAAGCCCAGTATTAGACAATCTTCTGTGTGTTGTCCATAAACCTTAATTTACGAGTAAGTGTCTCTACCTGAGCGATAAGATTACATAATTAACAACACATACTAAACGACACAATATTTTTGACCGCTCATCAAAAATGTCGTGTTTGCATTAGACACGTAATTCTTTTTTTTAATTAAAGACAATGAGTTAACAAATAATTATAGCTAATAATAACATAAGGTAATATGGGCATATTTTTAAGCAATTTTAGGAATTATCAGGAATTTACAATAAATAAACACATTTTTTTGAATAAAAACCTGTTTTTTTTAAGGTCAGCGTATTTTTTTATTTTTTTTTACCTGTTTGACACAGGTAATGTCCTGGGATTAAAAAACCGTTTATTATTTCATCTGAACTCTGAGACCTCATATGAGGCGAGATATTTATCTTTGTTCCGATAGAGTGCACAGCAAACAATGTTTCTTTTTAAAAATCTTAAAAAAAAAAAAAAAATGACACCAAATTTTTTTTATTAACTTTTTTGTCGGTGAAATTGCATCTACTTTCATCCCTATTCGTTTGTCGACTTTATCCAGGGACACCCTGTAGATAAGCAAAATTTCCTTCATCCTATCCGTCATTTTTTTTATCTTTAAGTGTTTTCTTAGTTTTAGACATAATTTCCATTAGATAATTAAAATTATCTTGTGACATAGGGTAGGGGCTCCAAAAGATGAACGCCACCCAAAAGCTGAACAGTCGATCGAAATAATCACATAATTAAATCGTCACTTGTGTTACAAACTTCGTTTTTTTTTTGTCTTAAGCGGCAAATCTTTGTCTACGCCGTAATCCAAACTCACTGACAGTTACGCCACAGCCGCGGCCGTGATCGGTCATCGTTGTGGAGCTTCCCGCTGAAAACGTCGATAGTATGGGAGAATAGATAAGAACAGTGCACTCCAAATTTAAGCTTTTAATTACGTATAAAATTCAATAATTGACAGTCTTAGAAGGATTTGCTTAGTATGTATTCTTGATTAATCACTCTTTTATTGGAGTCATACATTGTTTAATTTTTTTTGTTAGTTAGCGAGTAATATGCCGTTCAAGTAATGGTTTCAAAAATGTATACCCAAGCCAATACTTGAACGGTGTTCAGCTACTAGGCAAGGCGTACTTTTTTTAAAGCGTTTTAATAAATCGTCCTGAAATGACAGATGGAAACTTTATAACTTCAAGTGATCGTTCAATGCTCTTGTATATTTAAACCAAAAGATGAACATAACTTTTGATGTCTAATTTAAAGATTTCGGAGTTTCAATTACTATGAAAACGATCACTGTTCAATAATAAAATGTGTGCCTAATACTTGAACGAGTTAAATTTACTAGTTCATGTTTTGGATTCTATTCCAATAGGTGAACTCTTAATGGTTTTTGTTCGTTCATTTCACAAATTCTGTGTCCTAAAGTCGTTCAACTTTTAGGCATCGTTTTGTAATATGAACACTACTAGTGTTTATAGAAAGGTTTACTAATATTCTAAATGTGAAAGTAACTTTGTTTGTCTGTTTATCAGTTTATGTTTTTACCGCTAGACACGAAACCCTGGCTAGAAACGGAACTGTATATGTATACATGTTTATTTGTCTCATTGTAAGATATAATTTAACCAAATATTAAACCTAAAACTCTATATTATGTCTTCTTGCGAAGAATAAGTAGGTATTTTGGCTCACCTAACTCCGATCACTGAATTTATCAGTAAACAATAAAAAAATAAAGACTGATTTCGTTAAGTTGCATTTTATTTCTGAAACTTCCTTAAAATTAAAATGTTTTAGGTTTTTTATTATGTTAGTTCAACTTTTGGGTCCAAACCGTTCAGAATTAGGGCACGCTGTTCATGTTTTGGGCAAATCAGCACATTTTTGGTTTCAACGATTTTTAGAAAAATACTGTGTTATAATAACAGGCTTTATAATAGTGATCTTCAATCTAGACTATATACAGAACCATATAATTTTTTTTTTAGGGTGAAATTGGTTAATTTTACTGAGAATAAACGGTCTTAAGTTGGTGTAGTCGCTTAATCGTTCAACTTTTGGTGCCCCTACCCTATTCGCATTATAGATTTTCTCAACTTTTTTCCTTTCAGCACCAGCAATACTACATTCTTTGTCCCACCATGGTGGGCATGGTAACTTATCAGAAGCTAGTTTTTTAAGCGGGACGGATGCGTCTGCAGCTTCTACTAAATTTTGAGTAACACTTCTGCAGAAGCACTTAGATCTTTGTTAGATTTTGCACTTTATTCTCCATACATTGTTTGTAGTCACTCCAATTATCACTAATTAATCTATATTTCATATGAGGAGGAGGCCTAGGAATATTATTAACTATGAACACAGATAAATTTAAAATTATTGGAAAATGGTCACTGCCATGTGTAGAGTTTCCCAACGAATAGTGGAAGCTAGACTAGGAGACGTTATGGTTAAATCAGTAGCATTATCCCTCTCTGTTGGTTCAGTGTGACGCGTGTGATACCCTTTATTTAGTATGCAGAGATTATGTTTATCTTTTAAGCTTAACAGGTTCTCACTATGACAGTTGGATAATGAGCTACCCCATGCTCTATGTTGAGAATTTAAATCTCCCATAATAATCGCTGGTTTTGTAATAGTACAAAAAGAACATCTAATTCACTAAATACATGGAGTGGAGGTATAGGTATATAAATGGATACAAAACAGACTCCATTGATTTTGCAAGGTACAACTGAAAAGTTATCATTACTATGTACTGGGAATTGGGAGAATGAAAGAGAGTATTTAATGAGTAGAGCAGCTCCTCCATAACCATCAGAATTGTCATCCCTGAGGTAGGAGAAGCCACTTAATTTAAATACAGAACCAGGCTTGAGCCAAGTTTCTGTAAATGCTATAACAAATGGGTTAAAAAAATTAACTAAATAAAAGAGTTCACTTTTTTTATTGATAATGCTTCCGCAGTCCCACTGAACTGCTTTGGATCTGTGATGATCCATTATGGTTGTTAAATACTGTGATAGCATCAGATCATATAGCAGCATTGGACGGTTCAAATACTTTTGACTTAATGAGGGAATTTAAATGAGAAATAATATCAGAAATATTGAGTTCGCTATCTGTGTTAAGATCTTTTAAAGATCAACCACTCGTCATTGATGGAGCTGGTTGTTGGACTAATTCATTATGCTCCTTAATATTACAACCTTTACCTAACTTAGGACTAGGAGGTAAGCGAGGTTTTGCAAAAACAGTCTTTCTGTATGACATTGGGGAGGTGGATGGCTATTACTCAATATGGTAGGTTGGTCTTTGGGCATAGCTAAAATCTCAGCATAAGACTTAGTTAAGGGTGGTAGCACTCAGATACTTCCGCATATGATATGCACTTATGGCATACTTAATATTTTGCTGACTTAGATATTCTGGGCATGACCTGTTAGTGGCAAAGGCAAGAAATCCTCGCTATTACAAGTGTCCCCAGAGTGTTCCCTACCACACTTGTAACAGCGTGGTTTAGACCTACACTGAATCTTTGTATGCCCAAAGTGGCAGCAGTTGAAACATTGAACGTTTGGGTATGTATACAGTTGCACTTGGAGTGAATTATAACACATGAAAATACGGCTAGGAAGAACCTGACCATCAAATATTACAACCACTGTATGTGTTGGCTTCCAAATAGGTGTTCCATCAGTAATTTGTTTGGTGTTATTGCGTCTAGCTTTCAATATTTTGCCACATCCATTCGGAACTGATGTCGATTCAATTATTTCTTCTGGAGAAAGATCTGTAGGCACACCTCGGACAATACCCATCCGAGGGGGGGAGATACGATATTGTATGAAGGTATGAAGGCTTTAAATTTATTTTCAACCAGGCTTTTATGACCAATGGGAGCATTTGCATCATCATGCCCGGAAAAAGATATTGAACACCGGTTTCTACCGATTCTCTTAATGCTACCATCAATGATGTTGCGAAATGCGTAGCGTTTTAAAAACTTGCCCAATGAGATGGGGTGGAGCGTGGTGCCGTCATTAGGACTCTTGTTGGCATTGGATATGCACTATGTATGGAGCAATATCTGTAGAATCATAGACGGTTCTTGTTATTATGAACGGGGGAGACTTTCGGGGAGTTTAACAACGGGAGAGGAATTTATAGGAGTAGGAGGATTTTTAATTTTCAGTGGTTCGGTCACATCACTATCCTGACCCGTGCAGTTGCAATCTTTGGAGTCAGAAATAAAAGTAGTAGTAAGTACCATGCTCGTTTGTGTAATTTGTGTTTACACATTTTGTGTAGGGGAAGATGGGGTGGCTTCGTACAAAGGGAGCATTCGTACAGTGGTCAGGTCATATCTCGACTATCCATCATGCTGAAGTGTTCATATTTACCTAGTTGGTTACTAAGTTCTGTTACTAAGGTTGATGCAAATTAAACTAACTTATATTTATTTTTTAATTTCAATATGTATAAAAATTAAAAGCCTAATTAATATACATTTTGAAAAACAATTAATCATTTTTCTAAGTTTCCGCAATTCCCGATACGATCTTTTAACATTCACAGCCGGCATCGATGAAATTACGCATGACTTTTCTGTAAATTTCATTTTTTGAAATCGCTTTAAAGTTAGTCTTTGTTTACCAAAGAACTTTTTTTGTATAATATTATAAAAAATCCTATCTCTTTATATGTTTAGAGACCAAAATTATATTTCTCAACATGACTTAATTCCAACTTATGAAGCAAGAGATTTGGTGTGTTTTCGTATTTCTGCAAAATCATGTGAAATCTTAGTTGATTTAATGAGTCATCAAGATTGACCGGTGTCCAAGCGGATCTTTAGTTGCTTTGAATACATTCGTATCAGAATTTAAAGCTAGAAGTCTGTTCAATATGTCACGCAAATTTGAACTCTCTACAGGAACTCTTACAAAAGTTGGGGCCGTTATCAGTATCATCGTCGTGCGTGATTTTAACTATGATTTTATCATCCGAAATGGGAATACTTCAAGCTCGTACATAAAATAATTGCAATAGTTTAGAATACATTATTTTTATTATTATTCTATATAAATCAAAGTTTTGATTAATATACAGGTTTATGCAAAACTGCTTTTTTTTTTTTAATTGTAATTAATCTCAGTAACAGGACTTAGTAACCGACTAGGTATATGCGTGACTGCCGCTCCTACCCTCCAAAAGTGATGGCAGTGCAGCAGCATATTTCGCCAGAAATAATTAATATGTGTTTCCGCGACCCGAAAGTAAGTTTTGGTTCTTTGAATGCGTCTGTCTCTAAACTCTCTAATAAGTTTTACTTGAATTAGAAAAAATCTTTGTATACTTATAATTAGATGTTTGAGATTAATATGTGAACAATGGTTTTGCGATTACTTTAACGGTTATTTTCTATTTCGATTATTTTTCTGATCGTTTTGGTTGGGGTACCTTCGTACAGTCAAAATGTATGTAATTTTATAACGTACGAATGCACCCCATATAAGTAAAAAAATTGTATATCAAGAGTAATTATAATTACAAAACCAGGTCAGTAAGATACGCCTAAAAGATGACTAAAACAGGTGAAATAGATGAAAATCCAATGAATCCTGGGAAAAACGAATAGTGTATGATGAAGGCACCCCACGTATGGTGCATTCGTACAATTCCCATTTTTTGGGAAAACCATTATATCTTGGCAAAGTTGCTTTGTATCAAAACTGAAATACAAAATTATTATAGCCAAATAAGTGGATGATGAAGTAGCATTCATCTCATATTGAAATAGCGGTTCGTTTTTTTTCTACACGGCTTTGAGTAAAAAGTGTACGAATCCACCCCATCTTCCCCTACGCGACTGCGTTTGTGCTGTTGGGACACTGAAGAAGTTTCAGTCTCCATTCCCGATTCATCCGATAGACCTACATAACTAACCAGTAATGGGACTGTGCCCCCGCCGGGGTCTTCAGAAATGTCCATTGCGATTAATAATTCATAAAACTTCAAATTACTGCAATATTAACAAACTAATCTACTTAATATACAAATATATTTACAATAGGTACTGATCAATATTTTGAAAGGAAAATGTTTTTCCAATTTAAGAGAAAGAAATCGCGGCCGCCCACTTCGAAGTATCCCGTCTTTTTTGTTCCAATTTTAATTAAATACACATTTTTGTACTGAACGTTACGAGGCTATAATAATAAAATAACAAATATGTACAGTCGTCCACAAAGAGATGTATCCACTTTTTCACTGATTGTAATAAATAAGGTACAAAGGTGGATACATCTCTTTGTAGTCGACTGTACCTATTTATCGGCAAATAATCAAACACTTTAATTTATTAGGCATGTCCTGAATTTGGAAAACAGTTTTAAAGGAAATTTTGGATTTAAACAAAGCATTAGGTACTGCTTCGTTACCTACATCTTTAAAAACATTAAAATATTTTACATGATAATGATATCTTCCTATTTTCCCTCACCACGGAGACCAACTTTGTTCACGATCTTTTGTGAAACAAAGATCTTCCCAGGCAAGACCCGATTTATAAATAATTCTAAATTTTGCACATATACGGCCACAACACCAATGCCAAATAATATGAAAGTTTGTGATTTAATTATAAGAATTGTCTCGATTCCAATTTTAACAGGTACATATGATATGATTCGTGAACGCTGGGGCGTACGTATTATAGCAAGACCGAAAATGTTGGACATGAAAATTTAATCATAATATCCTACTACCGATTCTCCGAAATATTCAAATTCATAATTAATGTAAATAAGCATACATTTCTCTTGTAATTCTATTTACATCCTTTTTTTTTCTTACTGTACTACTGTCATGTTGCAGTGAGCTAGCAATATTCGTCAGGCAGGGTTATTGCCACCTGTTACCACCAATTTGTTACCCCTGGAATTTTTATTCCCAGTAGTTACCAGAGAAAAAAAATCCCAGCTGTTACCAGTGGTAACAAATTGGTGGTAACAAGTGGGATATAACCCTTCAGGCAGAAGCAACTCGGATAGGTTAGGTTAGGTTCAATGTTGGGTACTTATTTGTTTTATCAGCCCAGACATCTTTTTGTTATAACAATACTGTTAATTAATTGTTAACTAATAAATAATGTACCTACTGCAATCAGCATTATGCTTTTCAACATAATCTAAGTAATGCTATTATGAATCGTAATTTTCTAAATACACTCTGTTGTGAACTCCCAGGGTATTAGTACAGATTTATAACCTATTCTCAGTTATCTGCACCTAGTAGGGAATTTTTATTCCCAAATGTCCACACCTAAATTCGTTTTTATTCTCAGTTGTCCACACTGCCGACAACTGGGGAAAAAAATCCTAGTTGCCTGCAGTGTGGACAAAGGGGTGCGGACAACTGAGAATAGCCCAGATATATCACACTGCCAGGTCAAAACAGTATCAACACAAAATCCGTAGAAGTTGTTTTAAAGTTGATTTTAAAATACAGTTGTATTTTGAGTTATTACTGTTTTGATCTATAGCAGTGCGGATGAACAAAAAAGTTTGAAGTTAATTATTTAGAAGTGATAAATTGGACTACAAATCGGTAGCAGGACAAAAAAATCAGGTTAACAATTTTATGTTAGCCAATATGGACCCTGAACGCAGGTTTGTCCCTGATCTGATACATTCATGAATCAAATGTGTCGAAATTTAGACATAACAGACATACAGATAGTAAGCTTTGGATGTATAATGATGAAAACCTGCTAATATGGGGTATTGCACCAGCTAATGGCACGTGGTAATGCATAAGAATGGGGCGTCTGGCAAGGGAAAAGACAAGGCAAATAGAATAGTGACTCTTCGCATAGTATATTGAATTATTCAGATCCACATGCAGATGGATCCATATACAGATTTTTTATTAAGATTGTTCATTGTTGGTATGCCAGTTGGAATTTTGAAGATGATTTTGAAGCTGACAGTAAGTGTTGACAGTTTAATGCATTTCCCAGTCCTAACAATCATTATATTCAACTTAAATAAGTGTTACTAGTATTATTTCAACTTCTTCATCAATAGTATTAACAAATCCACCAAGGTCAAAGTTAAGTGTTTACATAAGAATTTTAATGATGAATTTACAATAACAACCTACTAAAATGATAGTTATCAATATTTAGTAAGACACAGGATTCTCACCAATACAGTTAAAGCCAATACACTTTGTTTTTCAATTACCTAGTAACATTTACACACAACATGTTTTTGTAAATCATGTTGATATGTTTGGAACACACCTGTTTACTTGTGCCACTATCACTGAACTGTGCAACAAAATTGTTTAAATTGCAGTTTCAACAAATAGAAGCATTCTTTCACCAGTGATTTCTTTGTGTACAACTCTAAATAAAAGTTCAAAGGGGAATTTTTTTAACTGACTAATGATAAAATGAGTGTTGGTTCAGATTGAAGTCACTAAAATGTCAACAATGGACAGGATCAAGTGCAAACAATGCTTTACATAACAAACAGTCCATAAATTACGTTATTACCTTTGAATACATTAAAAAATCTATGTTATCTTGACATTATTTTTGTGATAAAGATGCAATTTATTTGATAAAGATACATAAAAACGAAAAGTCTACCAACTCTCCAATAAAGTGCACTAATAAAATGAATCAATTAAATTTAATGCAAATAAGCATTTTGTACTGTACTAAATTAATTGCTTTATTTACAATACTTACGATACCTACCAATCATTTTGGCATAATCAGAAATAATTTCCTGCATGGAATATGACCTAACTCTCGTGATCGCAGTAACAAGCGATACACCCAAGTGATACAAGACACTAATTTCGTCTTTTCTAATACTACCACTGTTTCTTTGTATAAAAGCAAAAATATTACAATATTTCTAAACATTTAAATGGTTTTAATAACTACGGAAATTGAGATTAATCATTCTACGTCAGGAAGGTCTTCTTCAGCAGAGCTAGAGTCATCTTTTTCAATTTCATCCCCAAATGGGCCCATTTTGTCTGAAAACATGTCATTCATTTCGAGCAAATCGTCATCACCCTCATCCTCATCCTGCCAACGATTGAAATCGACCTTAAGCCAATGATGTTTCTTCTTATCACTCGTCAGCATAGGCCAGAATCCTGCATCAGTCTTGTCTTTAATTAAGACTACGTCAATGTATCTACCTTTGTTAACTTGCGTACTCTTCTCTGCATCTATGTCAGCATACAATGGTATGTCTATTTGAAGTAATTTTTCATCCGGAGAACAAAATCCTTTAAAAGAAACGGACTTCTTTTCAATCTTGATTTCTGGTTTTTTACATTCAACATTGAATGTCAAAAACACACGAGTGCTTCTCTGAGCCCACGAAACCGACGGCGGAGTAGTAATAGTTTCCGATGTCATGGTAACTGAAATAAAATTGCAAATCTAGTATCTTGATGATAACCTTTCAAGTGTTAGATGCAAAAATAAAATGAAAATCTCACTATTCAAAATTCGGCACGTCCCTCCTAAACACAGTCGTCACAGTCACGTCAGTCACAGAAAGCCGAGCAGAGCAGAGCGAACGAACGAAGCCAACCAAAACCAACTAAACCACAGACTAATTAGAGATACTCTCTACCATGGAAGTAATAAGCTACAGCCTACCATACATCACTACAACTATTTCTATTCTAAACGGTTTCCTACGTAGAGGGGAGATCAGCATAGCCTCCTAAGTCCCCGCGTACTTTTCATCGAATATTATCAAAATCAAAACCATTTATTCTGTAAGTAGGCACTGTAGGCACTTTTACAAGTCTGAATCTACCATCTACCAGCGCTTCAAGAGACCATTGTTGAGAAGAAGCACCGCAAGAAACTCAACAGTAAGCCATTTTTTTAAATAAATAACTTATTACAATACTAAACTTAAGCTATCTAATTTAAATGTCACAGGGATGTACAGGTCCCAGTAGTAATAATAATTAAATTAATAAAAATGTCAGGTTAAAATAATAATACAATTCCGGAGATGTAAAGAGTCTCCAAATGTCAAATTAAAATTAAATATAGGTAAGTAGGTAATTAAACAAAAAAACAAAACAACAAACACAAACAAGGGAGATGTAGAAAGTCTCCACGGTCAATTTTGGAGATGTAAAGAGTCTCCAGATGTCAAATTAAAATAATAAGCATACAAGGAGATGTATATAGTCTCCACGGTCATTAATAATTGTAATACAAATAATTCAGTCCCAAGCATTGTCATCATTCATATAATCTTTAATACTATAATTATTTCATCGACAACGATTCATCGAAACTTTAATACTAGTAATATTGTTTTTCGTTATCTTATTGCAACTACTTTTTATTTAAATTTATCTTACTACGTGGAAATACTAATCAACGAATACTACTTAATCGCTGATTTGTTTCAAATTATCTTAATTGGTACAACTACAAAACATTGCAATTCATTTCTTCGGCGTATTACTTTAAAACAATTTTAACTTTTGAATTCAACGGAAAAATAAATTAATAATATTATTGCATTACATTACATTACATTACATTAAATCACGCCTGTTTCCCAGAGGGGTAGGCAGAGACCACTTCTTTCCACTTGCTACGATCTTGACAAATTTCTTTCGCTTCTTCAACATTCATACATCGAGTCATGCACGAACGTCGGTTTCGGGTACTTAAGATTCGGCCCTTTTCCAGTATTTCTCCGATTTGATTCGAAAAAGTACGCCTAGGGCGGCCCCTTCTGACCCTTCCACTCACTTTCGATCTGTATATCTCTTTCGTCAATCTTCTTTCATCCATCCTTTCCAAATGACCGAACCATCGAAGCATGCCCTTTTCAATCTTAGTCACTACATCTTCTTTTATTCCACATTTCTCTCTGATTTTTTCATTTCTTACTCTATCAATCAGTTTCACACCACACATACTACGCAAAGAGCGCATTTCAACTGCATTTACACGACTTACATGCTTGTTCTGCCACACCCAACATTCACTACCATACATCAGGGTAGGGGCCAGCACTCCATTGTGAACAGCCAGCCGGGCTTTTTGTGAAACGCCCTGTCTGCTTACAAAGGAGTACAGGGCCCCATTAATTTGATTGCCCGCGTTCACCCTCCTCTCGATATCCTTCTCACACTTACCATCTCTTGTAAACATACTTCCCAGGTACACAAATTCGCTCACTTGTTCTACTAACTCACCATTTATATTTATCACACACTCAGTCATCTCCTCATCCTTCTCTATCGCCATGACCTTGGTCTTGGCAACATTTACTTTCATCCCCTTTTGCTTAAATCCCTCATTCATCACTGTCACAATCTCCTGCAACTCAAGTACCGATGGGGCAAGTATAACTTGATCATCGGCATATAAGAGGCATTTGATTAGCAACTCTTGCATACGCAAACCCTTATCATACTCTCTTAAATCCCGCATACAACTGTCCATGAATAGATTGAACAGCCATGGTGAGGCAACACAGCCCTGTCTAACACCTTTAGAGATATTAAACCAGGCCGAGTATACCCCATTAATCCTGACACAGGCTCTGGAGCCCTCATAAAGGGACCTCAAAGCCTGCACCAGGTTGCTGCTCACTCCATACATAGACAGTACCGTCCACAACTCCTTTCTATCTACCCTATCATAGGCCTTTTCCAGGTCCACAAAAGCACAGAAAACCTTTTGGTTCACAGCCAAGAATTTTTCTGTGATGGACCGTAGTGAAAAGACCTGATCCGTACATCCCATTCCCTTTCGAAATCCCGCTTGTACATCCCAGATTTTGTCATTCGTAACATTCAATACTCTTTCAATTAAAATCTTCGCATATACTTTGCCGACAACACTAAGGAGGCTGATACCGCGGTAGTTTTTGCAGTCTTGCTGTGACCCCTTTCCTTTATACAGTGGGACGATAACGGCCTTGACCCAATCTTCCGGGACTCGGCCGCTACTCCAACATGCATTAAGAAGACGGTACAACAGACTACCCACCAGGCCATCTCCTCTCCTCAGCATTTCTATCGACACTCTATCACAACCTGCTGACTTTCCCGCTTTCATACTTTTTAAAGCTTTCATGATTTCACTCATACTAATAACACTTTCATCTTCGCTACTTGCATCTTTACTCATGCTTTCTGGCTCAAGACAAACATCTTCGCATTCAAACAAGCTTTCAAAATAAGTTTTCCATCTATCAAGCATTTTTTCTTCCTCACATATTAAGTCACCAGACTCATCCCTCACCGCGCTTAATTTAGTTTTCTCTGATTTCCCCCGAGCCGATTTAATCAAGCTCCAAAAGAGTTTAATATTCGACCGGAAGTTGTCAGAGAAACTCCTATCATACGTTTCATTCAGTAAATCTTTCTTTCTAGCCACAACTTCTTTCACTCTTTTCTTTGATCTATTATACTCTTTTTTCTTTCTGTCGCTTAGATCTTGTCCTGGATCTACAGCTACAAAATCCAGCCAACACTTTTTCTTCTCTTTCACTACATCATCTACCTCTCTATCCCACCATTCCGGACGTTCATTCTTGCTTTTTCTTCTTTTGACTACACCGCATACTTCAGTGGCCGATTTGACCATGCCATTCTTCATAATCTCCCATACATTATTTACATTATTCTCAACTTCACTGTCATTCATCTTATTGACACATTCAAAACAAACTTTCAGCTTTTTTACGTACTCATCTTGTATAACTTCGTCATTCAGTTTCTCTTCTTTTATCCTCTCTAACGCAGTTGTTGGTACGGGAACACGATGGCGCCAACGTGTGAACAGACCCCTTACTCGTGTTACCACTAAGTAGTGATCTGAACCTACGCTAACTCCTCGAAATGCTCTGGTATCTACAACTTTGTTACGCAACCGTTCATCTACAATCATCAAGTCTATCATAGACTTCTCATTCTGCCGTCTCCACGTATACTGATGAATCTCTTTGTGATCAAACAAAGTGTTTGTCACGCAGAGATTCTTAGCCAAACATACATTGAGAAGACATTTGCCATTCTCGTTCACTCGCTCATCACCATACTTACCCAGTACCGATTCATAACCATCCCTTTGCACGCCTGTCCAACCATTAAAATCACCTAATAAAATAATCCTTTCATTCTCCTTGCATTTTGTTGAAACCTCATGCAAACTTTCCCAAAACTCCTCCCTTTCTTTTTTCGATTTATTCGTATCTGGGCCATAAGCCCCAATTACGAATAAACGGGTGAGACCTACCTTGAGTCTCACCCAGAGAAGTCTTGGGCTCACACATTCATGCTCTTGCATACATTCAGCCATTCGCTCTGTGAGTACGATACCAACTCCCTGCCGACCGTGCTCGGATACCGGAACTCCGGACCACAAAGCCGTCAAGGTTCCGTGTGTGGACGTACTCACCCCTTTTTTCTTCGTCTCAGTCACACAAAGAACATCCAGCTTTCTCTCTTTCATCATCATACATACCTCATCTAATTTATGTTCCATCCCTCCACAAACATTCATCGTAGCAAGGCGGCTTTCAGCGGCCCGCTTTTTGCCAACCCCCCTGCGAACACAGCGTGACGCGTGGCAAACGGCATCGCCGCCGTTCCGATCCCCGGAGGGATCTAAACATACTCGCACTATTGTGCCCCCCCCCCAGAGTACGAAGGGCTGCCCAGGCTAGGCCTGGGGAGGGATTCTCTGGCATTGCCAGTACCCTCCTGGGGTATAAACCTTTTAAATAGTGCTCGCATGGTCCATTATGCAGGGTCGGGTTTGAAATCGGAGTTTTCCTTCTCCTAGATAGGTAGCAGCCCAATGCTAACGACGCCTATCCCGCCGGGTTTGAATTCGGAGTTTTCCTTCTCCTAGATAGGTAGCAGCCCAATGCTAACGACGCCTATCCCGCCGGATGTATATTATTGCATAGCTAGTTATATCAAGAAATAGAACCACGAGGCTTTCAAAGTAGGTTAGGTTAGGTTAGGTTAGAACTGCGACCCCCAAGAAAACGAACTGTTGACAGAAGTGGGTTAGGTTAGGTTAGAACTGCGACCCCAAGAAAATGAACTGTTGACAGAAAAGCATGACACATTACTATTATTAAATTATAATATTATAATAAATTAGGATTAGTAAGTGAAATATTTGTTACCAACCTATTTATAATTACCAATTGAAATAATT
The DNA here is from genome assembly GCA_927399475.2 of Acleris emargana. Classification (NCBI taxonomy): domain Eukaryota; kingdom Metazoa; phylum Arthropoda; class Insecta; order Lepidoptera; family Tortricidae; genus Acleris; species Acleris emargana. Next base: position 82,467,593 of record OV656835.1, on the reverse strand, counting down.
TTATGCGGAATAAATATTATTACACGTAAAAAAAAACAAATAAAAAAAAACCGAAATGATTAGTCATGACATAAATTTTATTGAAATAAGTCAACTACTAATTTTAAAAGACCTCGGTTCAAATTATCTAGTATCGAGTCCTCGACGCAAAGACTTGTCGATGAAATGAAAATACTTGAAACGTTGTCTTTGAAATAATATTCGATTAAAAGTCTGTCGGCAATTCAATGGTAAACCACGAGATGCATTTACTTTTACCCGTCCCTCTCTCGCTGCCACAAAAAATTGTAACAGAAACCTGGCGGCGGATGCGAGTCGGATGAGTTTTTCGCTGTTTTTGGAGTGTTTTTCCAAATAACGGGACAAGTATACGTTTCGTGTGTTTTGAAATAGCGTCTACTAATTACATTTTAACATGAGAGTTTAGTATTTTAGTTGAACTTCAGGGCCCGTCCCTAGTTTATTTCTTTATTTATATTGACAGCGGATCTTCACCTTGAAAAATGTTCAAAAATTTGCCGTGCATACCCATGTTAAAAAATAATTGAATAGCAATTTTTAATTATTTGACAAAACGTTATTTATTTTATTTTAGGTCGGATCGTAACATAATGGTTAATGGATGGTAGGATGGTTGTAATCAGGAAAGCATTATTTGATAAAATTCAACATCTAGACTTGTTAGGCTTTTTCTTCTTTTTGTGAACTTTTTCAAATCAAATCGGAGAAATACTGGAAAAGGGGCGAATCTTAAATACCCGAAACCGACGTGCGTGCGTGACTCGATTGTCGATCGAGACTCGATCGACAATCGAAGATCGATTGATCGTGACTCGTATGAATGTTGAAGAAGCGAAAGAAATTTGTCAAGATCGTAGCAAGTAGAAAGAAGTGGTCTCTGCCTACCCCTCTGGGAAACAGGCGTGATTTAATGTATGTATGTATGTAGATTTGTTGTAAATAGCTATACATACATACATAAACTCACGCCTTCATTCCCAGAGTGGGGTAGGCAGAGCTACAGAATTACCAACAACTCTACAAACTTGTTGATAACTCTGTAACCACATTTTGCACAATTAGGCTAAGATGTTTACCAGCGTATTAGTGACATGTTGCAAGCCCATCGCCTAACAGTACTACAAGCCTTTATTCCCTTAGTCGCCTCTTACGGCATCCACGGGAAGACATGGAGTGGCACTATTCTAACCCGGCAACCAAACGGAAATAGCTATAATTATATGATAATATATTTTTTACTTTAATAAATCTGTTAATATTATAGAGTAATGTTCATACCTTGATAGATAAGCACCAAAAAAGACCGGACCCCTTAATTTGGCAAAATTAAAAAGTCATGAAAACAATGCTTTTTGATTTTCAATAACTATTTAAAAAATACAAAATATGAACTTTAGGTATATTCACTTTGATGAACGCAGTCAATTTAAGGGTTATCCCAAATCATGCTCATTATAAAACTCATTATTTAAAACACTTAAATTTGAAGTTATTATTTTGGCCGCCTAGTTTTGCCTACGTGCGACGAGTATGATTCTTTTAGCTGTTTTTATACTCCCTCTTTGTTTTCCTACCTCTATAGAATAAAGGCTTGTAGGCGATGGGCCTGATGAGGCCTGAGTTTGAAAAGTTAAGTTCGAAGTTGCCTTAGGTTCATCCTTTTCTCACGATTTAGTCTCGAATAACAAGTGACAGAGATGGAGCTAACGTAATTTCAAACTAGTAGGGCCTCTGTCACTAATACGCTGGTAAACATCATAGCCTAAGGCTAGACGCGCACGCACGTGCAATTTTTGTTGCCGCGACGGCACATCTCTCCTTGTCTCACTTCGAACGTGCAAAAGAGACAGAAGTACTGTCGCGGCGACAAAAAGTTGCACGTGTGCGCTACTCTAGTCTAATTGTGCGAAAACTGGTTACAGAATTATCATTTTTTTTAGAGTTGTTGTTGGTAATCCTGTATCTTTGCCTACCCCTCTCTGGGATTACAAGCGTAAAGTTATGTATGTATATAGTTGTTGTCTGTGGCCCGTTTCACGAAGCTACAAGTTACAATTTTACAAGTGTAAACTGGCAACATTGGTCAAAAAAGGTACTACAAGCGTTTCACGAAGCTACTTTTCTACAATTTGTAAAATTCAAGTTACAAGTGTAAAATTTGAACCATAGACATTTTTTTTATTTTATTGTTAGAAATTGCTTCAATCGAACTAACGTTTCTCGAAAATTTTGTTACATTGTCAACTTGTACTTGTCAATTAGTAAAAAAACTACCTAGCTTCCGAGCTAAGTAAACTTGTAATTTGTTAGAGTCGCTGTCAAATCATTCATACTATAGTACCTACCTCGTTTGTTTTTAAACGTCACTCTCATGTCGTACCGTCGTTGAGTTTAATTTTGTGTTAAAAAGTTTGTTGTTATTGTATATTTTGTTATTGTTAGTTGTTGAGTTTAATTCTCTGCTAAAGTTTGTTGTTATTGTTATTTTGTCTATAAATATTAAGTGAAGTTTCATAAGCTTGTGGAATGTTGAAGTACATCACGGGTATATGAAATATTATCCCTTGAATTTGGCACAAGTCCTAAAGCCTGTGCCTTTTCGTGTATGACTTTCCACGCATCGGTCTTGGTTGCCGAAATTGCTTCAAAAAGTTCTTATTTCTTATGCAACACTTCTTAGAAGTGTTGCCTTCAAAATTTTCCGGTTGCTTTCCATAATAACTAAAATAACTCCCGTACCTACTTTCAAATTTTAACGATAGCGAGAGACAACTCTGAAGACTCCGCGAGACTGGAGTGGAGACATCATCGGATTTACAGATTATAAATATAAATATTTCAAGATTTGACATTTAGAAACGTCAAAACATCAACAAACTTTTTTTAAATAAGGACTTGTTAAATCGAGATGTCATTCACTTGTAATCGAGATTACCATACGATCCTATTATTCTACCATGGAAGGCCGCGTTCGAGAAACACTTGTACTTGTAAATTGTAACTTTTTGCTCTTGTTACTTGTGAACTTGTAATTTGTAACTTGTAGCTTCGTGAAACGGGCCACTGGTCGCCCTACTATAAATAGATAAACTAGGCACTCATGGTACCTAGGTTCACACTTTTTTCTAGTTGCGATCAGTCCAGTTTGAGTAAAAGGTCCTTGGTAGGTAGCCCGTACTTGCCAGTGCAATGAATCGCATGCCATAAACCATAAACATACTTTTGCGCCTTGTAATCTGGACATAAAAATTGCATACGAAATTCTCTTTGTGCATGTGCATGGTAGGTAGGTATAGGTTATAAATAATAAGGTACACAAGGTACTACTGAACTGAAACGCGCTCTGCGCCTGACCGACTGAGTGTCAAAAATCAAATCAATACTTTGTCGGGCATAGCACAGATTATAGGGTATATCAATATATTATACGGTGTCGGGTGTATACTGCACAGATTATACTGTGCCGCCCACAAACAAGGCTACAAATGCTACAATACAACCACCAAAGACGTCATAACATAACCTAGTTCACACCAGGCGCGCTTATATTCGGAAAGACGTCTGGACTTCTAAACCGAGCTACCAAATAACTGGTAGGTTGCTAATATGCCTTTATCAAATAGAACCCTGGTTCAAATTGCGGCTTGGGGTGGCATCATCGTCAGCACTACTGGATTTTATTTACAACATCGACTGATCGACAAGGTTCGCGACGACGATTTTTACAGAAACGCTTTAAAACACTTGAGATGTCACCCTGGCGCAGTTTTTTATTTAGGAGAACCTATCAAAGATAGACGTTTCAAAATTACGGACCCTAAAAACAATTTCGCAGATGATTTAAATGCTAGATTTAGAATACCTGTATCGGGTCCTAAAGATAGAGGATTTTATATTATATGGGCTGAAAAAAAGAAAGATGAAAACTGGAAGCTCACCCGTGCTGAACTGGAACTAAAATCAAGGCCAGATGCTAAATTGTTAATTTTTAAATAATATAATGGTGAATAAAAGATCCTCAGCATAATATGGTTTGTGAACAAGCATTTTGATTACACCAATTTTATGATTTAACTTTAAATCATTTGCTTGTAAATTGTTTAGAATTTAGTCTGTTAAGTTAGAAATCAATTTCATTAGTAATCAGTTTTGTGTGGAGTGTTAAGAAATGTGTTATATTTTAATCAATAATAAACAAATGCGATCTAGATATTTTTGTGGTCAATTAGACAATAACAATCAGCATAATTGCACATTTCCATTTATCAAATTTTTACAAAAAATCATAAGCAGCATAGTAAACTTAATCTGAAAATATATTTCGTGTCAATATCGTCTAAACACATTCACCGCCCACCACAGCTATGCTGTATCTTGTAGCAGCATTTTTCCGCTATGTAGTGAAAATCTGCTTTGACCAGTGGACCCGACTAACAGGTTGTTGGCACTGTATGTGTTAAAAGTGTGACAGGTTATGAGAGATCTCCTATTCCTTATCTACATCAACGATCTTCCAAAAATCATAAAACCCCTATGTACTATTCGCTGATGATATCTCAATACTTACTACCTGTCATAATAACATAAACATAAATACAAAGATACACTCTTTTTTTTAGATTTAATTACAAACTGGATGATCAACCACAAACTGGAAATAAACTTTTCTCAAACATGCAATGAAATGTTGGCGTTATCTTAGTTATTTCTGGCTTCAAAGTGTCACGTTGCGGGTGGAACAACTCGAGAGAACTATAAAGGAATTTCATACAAAATTGAAGGCCTAGGCTGAAAAGTATTTTTTTTTTTAAATTTATGTAATCTTGGCGGCTGTGTTTATGAACAGGATAAATAGCTAAATTATATTTTTTTGATTTTTATTAGTGGCAGAATGGTTATCGGACCAAAAATATCTGCGTTAATGCCTATTACACAAATGTTTTTTGAGTGATGTTTTTTTTTATTTCATTGCATATGTTTGAGAAAAGCACTATACATACCTCGCTGTGAAAAGGGGTTGCCGGCCTCGTAACTATACGGCCTCGCTTCGCTTGGCCGTCTATATCACTTGGCCGGCAACCCCCTACTTCCCGGCCTCTGTACTAATGTACTATTGTTCAAACTAAATTAATAACTTTTTATCCATACTAGAACACAGAAATTGTTAATTAATTTTATCTACAACAATATTAAAATAGACGTAGTTAACCATTTTGCCTACTTAGGAATAGATATTGACACCCATATTGAATGGAAAACACACAATCATTAAAAAGTGTCTAATTTGTTTACTCCCTCCATGAAATTAAAAAACTACCAACCTCGCGACTACCCTAGCCCCTTACTACGCATACGCCTACTCCTGGCTCAGCTACGGCATTATTCTGTGGGGAAATAGTACGGACGCACTATCACTATTTACCCTGCAGAAAAATCTGATACAGATATTAGTGAATACAAAAAAAAACCGACAGCTGCTGACCCTACTTCCTGGAATACAAACTGCTTATGCTTCCAAGCATCTAAATCTTAGAAGCATGTAAGTTCGTACGTAAGCATGAATACTTCTATATAAAACGCGAGGATATGCCTCCTACACGCCATAAACATAAAATTATGTTGCCACTTTCCCGCCTTAAAATCATCTCATCCAACCCTTACTTAATGACTATAAAAATGTACAACAATTTACCTGAAATATTAAGACAAGAAACAAATGAACATATTTTTAAATAAACTTAAACAGTAACTAATTAGTCTAATTACTAAGCTTACTACACAATAAATGAATACTTAGACGACAAATAATAATATTACAAATTAGTTAAATTAAACAATAAAGGTAAAATTGTACAAAAATACAATATTTTAAACTAAATGTTACTGGAGTATTTTCATATTATTACAAGGATTTAAGTCTCCCTCTCTCTAAATATGTTTGCTGTGTCCAACAGGGTTCATAATTGAGACTTATTATATTTCCATCTTTGTAAACATTATGATTGCAATAAAATATTGAGTACTATTAAGAATTGAGAGCACCATGCCTGTGGTATTTGTAACCTTTACGGCCGAACCCTATATTCAAACCGAGGATAGATAAGGCTTACTTCGGGTTAAAATTTGACATTTGCCCATTTACAAAATGTGTCAAATTTTAATCCGATGTAAGCCTATCTGTCCGCGGATTGAATATAGGGTTTGGCCGTTAGTCAAACCACTTATCTCTGCCTTACAAGACTGCAGATTCAAATGATGTGTGCCACATGTAGGCTCACTCTGTTAATAATTAGGGAACTACGCCAGGATTTAGGAAAAAGACAAAAATATTTGTGGGTACTTCAAATGTTCATTGTGGCAAACAAAATCTTTAACTGTATTTAACCAAACTTATATCAGTTGCCTTCATCCTGATACCACAGTGAACATGCTGTTGTAGAATTTATAAACTAAGAACAACGAGGAGCAAGCTTTAGGGATTGAGCACACTAGATGCGTTTTGCGGTTATAATGAACTTATAATATAACAAATATTAATACGGTATAACGTATATATAACTGTGTTTGATATTATGCTCAGTGGGTATAAAATGTAGTACTGGTATAATCTAAGTCGCTTTACTTCAAACTCGGATATCTCCTTGAAATTTGGTATACGAATTTAAAACTTAACTTGTTTGAAAAAAGACGCAAATTCCGTTGTCCTTTTGTATGGACTTATCCGAGTTTGAAGTAAAGCGACTCATCTGGAATACGTACTACTATGACGTACGATGACGAGCGAAGCGAGGAGAAGTGTTAGGAAGAACTGAGACCCTTAAGCGCGCGAGGCAGGCGAGCGTGCCGCGGCCACGGCCGGTGAATCTCCAGAACTGAGTACTATACGAATACTATAATACTGTTATATTATAATACGCGTGATCCCTTGCAGATATGTACGTTTTTATATCTTATAACATATTATAACACTAATACTTATGTCACACGTTCATTATATCCCTTCGGAGCAAAATACACAAAATGTACAAATATACAATAGGTACGCAAAATATACACTATAAGCAAAACGTATATCAAATACTTTTTGGTCTTTTGACCGGATAACTCTTCAACGATACTCCCAAAAAATAAATGCCGGTCATAGGCCTGTAGCTTATGACCGGCATTTATTTTTGTATTTAAAGAGCAGACGGAGTCGTAGGCGGAAAGCTAGTTTTATATAATTAGTTAACTCATTTGATATTAAACAGCTATCGCTGAACACCACACTATACACTTTTCGGTTTTGTTTACATTTTGCGTGTTGAGTTATTTGCTTATTGCACATTTTCCGTATTGTACATTTAGAGAATGTACTTTTTGCTTATGTACATTTTGCGTATTGTTAATTTTACCAATGTAATGTTTTGCGTGTAGTGTACATTTTGCGAATTGTATATTATGCTGTGAAGGGCATTATATTAGATAAACGTACACAATGAAAATATTTACTTTGTTGTTACCTAAGTAAGGTCAGGTGGGGTAAGGGGAACATACTTTATTCTTCTTATCTTATTTTGAGTTCTATACTACAAAGTATAAGGTTCTAAGTTTTTTCGCTAAAGACAAAACATACTTATTTGCGTTAGCTTTCCAGGACAAAATACTTTGTATGCTAGTTCTAATGCACATCGCCAGAAAATGATTATTCGTAAGACTAGTTCTATTGTTTCCCTTTCCCTATTTTTGGGGTAAGGGAAACAGTCTCAATAAATCTACAAGTAATAATACTAGTTTGGATTATTCATACGCAAAACATTTTTAAAAACACCTTTATTTAAATGTGTACTTACTTCATACTTAACGAAATACTGTTACAAATATAAAATATTTACCACAATCGGTATTTGGGGTAAGGGAAACGTACGAGTTTCGAACAGGGGTAGTCAACTAAAAACAAAGGAAGTAAAAAGTAGGTGCAATTTTTTTATTGTAATGTTTATTAAGTATTGGTTAAAATCAAGTAGCGTATTTAAATTACTTTTCTTTGGAATACAATTGTTCTCACATAGTTCCTAGGCATTTTTTTGTAAAAAATAATGTAGTCTTGATTAAAACAAGATGTTCATATCGCCAACCGTCATTTATGCTATTTTGTATGACATCATACAAAATAGCATAATATAAGTAAGTAATAATATATAATAATAATTAATAGATAACCAATAATTATAACCAATAGAATCGTTTAATACTTAACATTTTTTTCCCCATAACTTAACTTTTTCCCAATTTTTTTTACAAACCTATAACCTATTTTGCCATTTAGGGTAAAATCGGTATGGAGGGGTCAGCTGTTACGGTACCCAAGCAATGTGTAAAATATCATAACATTTATAGTTAGTTACCGATTCAAGAGACTATTTCTACTTTTTATAAAATATGCCTGTCTCAAAATGTTTGTTACTTCTGACGTCGGGAAAGAGAAACATTATGTCCCCCTTAACCCGGTCATGATAGTTTCCCTTACCCCACTTATGCATTTGTAGGTTATGTTAAGAATCACATTAAAATTTAATATTTATAGCATATTCAGCAAAAAATTATATGCATACAAACAAAATATATCTATTAATTAATACTTACTGACATTTCCAGACTTGTTACCAGACTTTTTATAACATAAATCAGTATCTAAATAAGGTACGTCGAACTCGTGTTTTCGTTGTTTGTCAACTAAAGTATTGTTTTTGTCACACTCGCAGTTTCAGTTGTCATATCGCTATCTGTGTTTTTTTTTGTAAATAAATCTCAGTTACTGCTTTATCGATCGTGTAATCACAACTCTGCGGTCTATAGTTTTTGATATATCAATTAGTGTTTCCCTTTCCCAGTAGTTCCCCTTACCCCACCTGACCTTATATCAAAAGTTTATTATGCCCCTTGAGTGATTATATTCTATGAAATTATATCAAATGTTGTTATACCGATCTTTACACAACCCGAAGAACGCATCCAGTGTGCCAAATCTTTTAAAAACCTGACTGCATGTTTTGAAATGTGTTTTTTATCTATATAAATATTACGCGAGGTCGATTTTTGTCCATGGCATCATCCGATTTTGATAAATGATATTTCATTGGATTCGTCTCATGCTGGAGAGTTGCATAAACTCTTCGTTTTTTAAATGTTATAGTACTTATAATAAAAATAAAAAAACTGCCGTGTGACGTCACGTCTCTCGACCCCTGCTTTGACTTGAGATGGCAATGTAAAATAAATTAACAAGAATTCAACACCAAGAAAATTAACAATTAATTTTACTAGAGTAACTCGGCCTAAGCGACATGGCGTCCTCTTAAAAAGGGTATACCGATTTAAATATCTGGGGAACTGGCTTACTAAGTACCTCGAAGACGAGAACGATATGGAGCGAAGTCAACTACATTACAGAAACTTCACTCGGTCCCCTTCATCTCGAGCATAGTGGATAACTTTACGGCTGCTGTTAATCAACAAACTGCAAAATGCAAACTGTGAAAATAACCTGCGGTGGAACTACCAGCGGTTTGAACATTTTGTCATTTAATAATTTATTTACCACTACTATTACTATTTGATTTTATTATGACATGACTGTAATTTTATTTGATTCTAATGTAATTTTTATTTTCTTGTTTTTTTATTTATTTAATCTTAATGTTATTGGCTAATACGCACGCCTGTTTCCCAGAGGGGTGGGCAGAGACCACTTCTTTCCACTTGCCCAATAAAATAAGACAGAATAATTAACTTTTGTAACTTACTTATTATGGAATTTAATTCTGAATTAAACGATTATTATTATTATTTGTGTCTTTACTATTATTATGTGTATTTGTGACTTTGTGAGACTATTTATTATAAATGTTGTATTTTATGTTCTGCTTAAGTGCTTAGTCACACAAAAAAAACAAATGATAACCTATGTGTGATTGCCATTGCATTTAATTTAAGTAATACCAAATTAAGAAATTGAAGCAATATTTTGTTGGTTTTTAACTGTTTCTTTAGTTATTTTCTAAATGTGTAATAAGCTTGTTTAAATAGAGAAATATACACAAATCGAGATATTTTTTTTAAACTTTATTTTAAAGTATCCCATTTCCCACTAGTTTCCTAATTTTAGTAAATTTATGTTAAAATTTTCTATACCTGGCGGGATACCGGGATCCCGGTATTGAAAATCGAATTCCGGTATTAATACCGGACTTGGGAAAGGTCCGGTATTTGGAAGCCCTAATTCGACTAAACCAACTTTCAAAACAGGAAAAACCTTTCTTGCGGAAGGTCAATAAAAAGTCTGGAATTCGTCCACTGCTTCATCCGCCGTCGAAATTGTCGTCCACGTTATGGTTTTTTTACCGTGAGGAATAAAAATAAAGCACACGGAGCCAGGTCAGGGCTATAGGGAGGGTGTGGTGGCAGTTACAATTCATGGTTCTGGCAGCCGTATGAGCAGGAGCGTGATCTTGATCAAAAATGATGCCCCGGGTTCCACTACTTAGACGACTGACGCTAAGCTGCTGGAATCCTTGTGGCAAACAAACTTCGCTATACCATTAGCTGGTAACCGTTTTTCGATCTTCTAGTGAAATTACGGCTACAGGCACACTTGATCGACAAAAATCAGCAACCATTTTTTTGTTGACGCTTCGGCCGCTGTTGCGAATAAAAAGTGACAGACATGTTTTTTCCTTATTTCATAAATAAATATACAAATACAGGTGGAAAAAAAGATCGCCACATGGATATCAACTAACTTAAATACTGGAAATAGCTAATTCTACGCAAAGGAGACTTACATTTATTTTTAAAATAACGTACATTTATGGATTTTGATTTGTTTCTGCCGTAACCGGGAATCGAACTGCAGAGATTAGTTTGAGAAGCCTATTATGCCTCGAAATGGTTTTGAAATTTACATACATTGTTATAAATATATGAATCCCAATTGCAGAAGAGGCACACCCGCGTCTCATACGAGAAGAGGACTGCACTATGCACTCTATTACTCAATCGTCTAATCGACGTGTTCACGTGCAAACTGCAACCGGTGTCTGCGGTCAGTTTCTGTGATCATAGAGACGTTAACTGATACAAAGAATTGATCGTCCCTCTCAGATGTGTAGCGTCGTCGCCCCGATCTGTCTCCACGATGTGTCCTGAACCACCAGTCTCTGGAATCCCCGACGGATCAGGTTGTGTTGCCGAGCAAAATATTCACACTGGACGGTCTCCTGCTTGCATTAGTGCAACCACCTGAGCGGCTTCAGCAGCAGTGGCATCCATTCTTGGTAATTGATGTGACCTCTGCAAGGACTGAATGAAGCCCAATTGACCTTTACCTATAGGTTATAACGGGCTATTTTCCGCAACTCGACCACTCAATGTATGCGCGTTTTTTGCGTGATGGGTGAATTGCAAAAATATTGTACATAGTTAAGGGCTCAATTAAAAAATCCTTAACAATCCTTAACTTTTTCCTTTGTGTAACAAATATTAGTCATATGAATAATACAGATAATTTTCATTACACAAAGGAAAAACAATGGAAGAAAGTTAACGTTATATCAATTAACTCCTTAACTATGTACAATATTTTTGCAATTCACCCTGATAGTCCTTTACCTATTTTATACCTCGGGGAAATTGCAGAACTCGGGACCTTTCAACGAGTATGTCAGTATTTTTTTACTCCGGTTTTTGACGAATCGGGCGCATTAAAAAAATTAAAGGATTCTTAATTTAAATACTATTATTACTCTCTACCTATTGATGTCATTATTCATTGGGTACAACAAATTAGCTGTCCTGGCTATACAGGATGGAAAAAACGAAAGCCACAATTGGACGGCAAATACCTTAAATATTGGAAATAGCAAGAACTACAAAAAATACAGCATTATTGAATTTAAAAAAAAAACTTCTTCCTTAACCGGGAATCGAACTGGCTGAATATGACAAAACAATAAAATCGTGTTTTATATTAAGTACAGATCGAAAGGGTCATTGATAGTTATCATTTATGTCTATAACACATACCTGCCTACACTTTTAATTAAATAAACCGCCGTTAAAAAACCCTTCTTTATTATTTTGTCATATTTGATTAGTTCGATTCCCGGTTAAGGCAGACGAATTTAAAAACATATAATTTCAGGAATTAGTTTAAAAAAAAATATTGTCAAGGAAATTGATTTGTAGACCATTTTGGACTATATCATACTGACGTAATCAATCAAAACGTAAGAGACTTCTTATGATTTTATTTAGTGTCACTTTGCCATGGTTCAAAATGGTATACGAATCAATTTCCTTGACTATACCTACACAATCAATATCCAAATATAAATTCTGTAAGTTTTATTTTTCAATAAGTCCGGGTTTGATTCCCGAACTGAGTACTTAAAAGGTTTTTTACCCGACTGCGTCAGAAGGAGGGTTATGTTTTTCGAGCGTATGTATGTATGTATGTATGTATGTATGTATGTATGTCTATTTCTGGGCACATTCTGCAGCCTAAACGGCTTGACCGATTTTAACATACTAGGTGTCATTCGATTCGTCTTAATTGCCGAAGTGACATAGGGTATATAATATTTCAAAATGGCGTCTGCAAAAACAAAGAGGGGGTTTTAAAAAAAAAAAATGTTTATTATAGCAATATGGGTCTCAAATGAAAGCTAGTAAATAGCCCATTCCAAATATATATACATTATAATACTTTGATGCTACCATTTAGACAGGGAAATCAAAAAGGACGTTAATTGTTAAGTAATAAATATTTCTTGTTGAGCTGTAAACGCCTACAATATAAACCATTAAGAAAGTAGTGTAATAATTAATAATTCACGAATACCTACTACATACTTGATTAATGCACATTGATGTTATAGTATAAATTGCTGGCTAATGCGCCATCCTGCCTACGCATGGACAGTTTATTTAAGTAAAGATACACGGAATAGGTAACCTCAATGTAGGTGCTTAGTCTAGTACCCAGGTACACGTATGACGTACTGACCGTTGAGGAACTAAATTGTTAGAGATTAAGAGAAGTTTAGTTGATTTATACCTACTTCAATTTTTCGGCCTAAGTAGGTATCTACAATCTGTTCGATCGGCCTCCATCTAACCAAATGAACTAATCTTACGTTACTACTGGGGATCGATTTTTGAATGCACGATGCTTCTTTTGCTAAAAGGAGAGTTCCGCTTGTAATTTGTTACTTATAGCTTCGTGACATTAAAAAATCGAGCTCCAGAGCTCATTTAACGTTTGGTTATATTAATAAAACCACTATTTTATTAATAAAAACTAAAAAATGTGAAATAAACTAAATTATTTAAATAAAAACAAAAAACCCGACTGCATACAATATACATACAACTTGAATAGTGGAAAAGGTATTGCAGGCGGGGACAAGCAATGAATTATAAAATGTACTTAAGTATTTTCTTGAAACAAAAAACATTTGGATTAAGAGCTTGTCCCCGCCTGGAAAACCTTTTCCACTATTCAAGTTGTATGTATATTGGTATAAATTGCATTACTTGTTAACGAGGTATCAAACAAAAAATCATTGCATGGTACATTATAAGTATTTACCTATCGATTATATAGCTCGTTTCTCACTTTACAGTTGTTTTTTTTACTGCAGTCGGGTTTTTTGTTTTTATTTAAATAATTTTTAAATATATGTATGCATATTTTCTTGTCACTAAAATCGATGACATGGTTCCTAAGAACATATCTTTGTGTCTTGTTACACACTTACCCATACTGACCGATCGAAATGTGCCACCCTGTATACAAGTACAAGTGCTTCCTCTTACTTTCAGGATAGCAATGTCTAAACACTTCGTTGGGACATCAAGGGAGCAGTTCTTTTATCACAACACCTTGTTGTGTTTAGTAAAAGCCCTTGAAGGCAGAAATATTACGATTGACCTGCGTCACGAAGCCACAGTGAGCGGCGATGTTAAAGTTGTTGACGGGTTTGTATAATGTTCAAATCATTTATTTCTCATGTGGGACTCGATACATTAGGAGGCAAAGCGCGTGTTTTCGTTTTAAAAGTTGTCGCACTTTTAACGTGATTGTTCAGTGAGTTTTTGGACCTTAACTAACTCTCGCCTTGCCTCAAATGTTCGTGCCCGACTTAGATACCTAACACCGCACAATGTCTACGAGCGGGGATCAATTTATATTTTCCGGTTGAGATGACCGACGAACTAGGTAACGGAAAGAAATATATACTCTGCAGGCAGTTGATGTTTCTGAACTACGGAATGATGCGGAGCTATATAATAAAAACCGGGCAAGCGCGTGTCTGATCATCAGAGATCGGAATAGGCAGAGCTAATTTGCCTAAACTTGAAGCATGTTCATTCAATAAAGTATCCCCATCTCACTCACGAATGAATGAAAATGCTTCAAGTTTAGGCAAATTAGCTCTGCCTATTCCGATCTCTGCTGATCATGTTCATTGTAGGGTTCCGAAGCCTTTACTACACAAAAACGGTCTCATAAAACGACAAGTACGAGATGAACTAGGGTGGTGGCTGCAGTGAATGAACGATTCTAGTGAATGAACAAAAGACGCATTTTAGATACAATTTTCAAAAAAATAAGCCGTGTATGACTTTTTAGTACCGATGTTGTTTTTTTTCCGCATGGGTTCGTCATTAAGACAATTATGGCAAAAGCTTTTTCAACTCTGACGTAACAGGGACAGCATGGCGGTTGAGAAAAGGAGTCGGTGCGGATGTGTTTTTTCTTAGTATGGGCCAGCATTAAGGAGTCAGATGAATCACGTTATGGTTATTGTCTGTACTTTTAATACGTTGTTTTTAGAAAATGTACGAGTTTATAAAATATGTTTATTCAGTAAGTAGGCCGCACGGGCACTTTTACACGTCAAAGTATAGTAGATTGGGATAGGTTACATGAACTTTTAATGAGGTGTTAGTAATAAACTTATCACAATTGATTCCAAATTAACAATTGTTCTATAACTGGAAATCCAGTGAATGAACGGGGGTTCACTAGAATTACATAAATACTAACTTTAAGCGATTTCTAACATTTTACTGGTTGGAATGAGATTGTATTTACACAAATGAAACTACAAAATTATCAATCTTGTGGCCAGTGTTTGAACAGTACTTATGTATTTTTACACTATACAGTAAGTATAAAAAATACCCCACAAAAATAAGCTACCTTCACATCTTCCCGGCCGGCACGGGAAGGCTGGGACCCTATCGCTAACCTAGCTACAGCTCCCTTCTAACAAATACACCTACCTAAATACAAAATCCAACTACCTACAGCTTGTCTACCCCCATTCAGCCCTTTAAAACAACATATTGTTTACCTGCCTAAGTCACTATCGACTCCCTATCAGGTTTACCTAACATCTGGGAAACCCTTCGAATAATGACGTCCCTTACTAGGATAGCATGAATCAGTCTGCCCAAGAAAAGGTGTATCCTGTATTTTCAGAAGATGTTTGTCAAATAAATTTGAAAAAATACACGAAATATTTGCACTAGTCAATTAATATTTTTATTTTTTTTAATTACAGCTCTTTACTTAAGGTAAACGATTCCTACGTTCGTATGGGGGATTATCTCCGCCGACGCCACTTTTCCCCGGGCTTTTAGTGACGTGGCCCATAGTTTGGGCGGTTGCTCGGCGTAGGGCCACGCTCTGTTGGGTTCCACCTGGTGTCTGTCGCGGCGTGTTCCACGGTGAACGGGTTGCTCTGAAATTATATTGACCCATTTCTTTGCTTGGATCCTTGTCTAAAATATTAGTATAATAATACCCTATCGGAAAACCAATACGGTTTCCAACCAAGAAATGAACAGAGGACGCTTTTGCATCGATGACTCAACTAATATCTCAGCATCTGGACCAGAACAAAGCCTGCATTTGGAGTATTTCTAGGCCTGGCCAAGGCGTTTGACACAGTTTCCATCCCTATCCTCCTAAAAAAGTTGGAACTTTGCGGTGTTCGAGGAAGCGCCTTGGCCTGGTTTCTTAGTTAGTTACCTGACGGGACTTTCCCAATGCCATAAAATTAATGGCGAAATGAGTAGCCTAAACAAAATAGAGTTTGGGGTTCCACAAGGTAGCATATTGGGACCAACAGTATTTATCATCTACTTAAATTACCTTGCTGCCATTCACATACTACACGCCCAACTTTCCTGTTATGCGAACGATACACCTATCATATTTAGCGAAGACACTTGGACCAAAGCGGCCTGTTCTGCAGAACAGGGAATGAGAACTGTATCCAGTTGGCTACAAAATAACCTTTTGACACTCGATGAACAAAAATGCGGTGCTTTCACAAAACAGCACCTTCCGCGCCCTCTTATCTTTCTGACCTAATGGTTCACACTTGTGATCAAGATAAAAACCAAAACAAGTACCTATCACTATGTCTGCAAAGCTATTGATAAATCTTCCACCATAAAGTACCTTGACGTGGTCCTTGACGAAAATTTGGATTACAAGCAGCATACTCGTATTATCGCAATGGCTAGTCGCACTCGTAAACTGATCTACGTTTTCAAAAAGCTACGGAGCAGATAAACAAGTTCTTAGAACAGTTTACATCAGTATAGGTCAATCTGTACTAATAGGTCTGCGTCCGTAGACCTTTTTGTCGGGTCATAAATATCAGGCTGAAACTTTCTAGATCGCTTCATTTCAGTGAGTCGGACAAACTTTATATTTGACAAAAATCTCGGTAGTGGGGACTAATTTTGCTAGAGGCCTTGAAACATGTCGATAAGTCCGGGTGCCAAAAATTTACTAATACCAAGCCGATTCTTATTGAAATTTAAAGATTAATTTATGAGAAAGTCAAAAAGTAGATTGTCCGACAAAATTAATGGGGACTATGCGCTAGTCGGACATACTGAAAATGTTGGAAATTCCAACTCAAAAAAGTGATTAATATCAGGCAAATTTTTTTTTTATGGGTTAATTAAAATTAATATAATACAACCGTAACGTTGTCCGACAAAATTTATGGGGATATGCGCCAGTCCGACACTCTAAAAATGTCGAAAATACCAGCACAAAAAAGTGATTGATATCAACCTAATTTTTATTTTTTCAGTAATAAAATAATGTTTCAAACGTGATTCTACGATTGTCCGACAAGATATGTGGGGAATGCTAATAAAAATCGATAAAATATCTATTAAAATTATTCGTTCTCTATACAGCATTTAAGTATACCTATATATATCTCCCCTCTCTCCCTGAACGCTGTCTGTGTGTTTCTGTTCTGTGTTTGGCTGCATGAGAGTGAGTGAGAAAGATGATGAAGCAGAGAGCGCAGCCAACTACCCAGAGTTACAAACACAAACACTGGCCGCGTAGAGTAATATGACATTCCTGGAAAGAGCACAAGGTGCTGTCCTAAAAGTAATACTTTACTTAGAAAATATTTCTGGAAATAACCGATAACTTTTGATTGACCGAGATTTAGATGAATTACTAATAAAAATTCTGTCGATTTAATTTAACTTTTTCAATACGGGTTCACTGTCCCCCAAAAATGAGGTCTATTCCCACTAGTTACATTGACCGTTCCATTGATGGAACTAGTGGGAATTTTTCTTCCCAGTAGTTCCATTTTATTAAAAATAATTTAGTATCACTAAAACCGTTAATGAAAAAATTGCATTTTGCATTCAATAATAATATAATATAAAATATTCGTAATGCATGGATCGGAAATTCGGATCGATATTTACCTATACTTTAGCGCCGGCTTTGTTGTTCAGTTGTATGGAGGTGGACTCAATCATATAATTCATATAAAATTTCCGGAATTTCAAAATAAATAAATTACACCGGCATTAATTCATAATTATTTATTTATATTAACTGTTTGAAGTTATTTTCCATGTATATGTTTAACCAAATGTTATTTAATTTACCTGTAACTTATTAACCTAACGAATTTATAGGAGCAAAACAGAACGTTTTATCCTACATGTAAAGTAATTATTATATTAACGTTTTGTAGAATCCCAAAATCCCAGAACTTAAATTATTAAAATAATATTTTTAAGAAGCCGACGCCATGTTTGCCTTCTTTTTCCGGGATTTTGCCAACTTTAGGTAAATATCGATCCGAATTTCCGATCCATGGAATGATAAAAGAAAATAATATAATAATAGTTCTTTTTTTATAAAATGGCACCTCTGGAAAAATAATAAAATTCACATCATTGTCATTATCACGGTCACGTTTAGGTTGCTACAAAATCTTGAATTTAAATTCATAGGTTAATTTACATTGACATCGATGGAAGCATATCCAGGGAAATCCTGCTGTGTCGTAGACGGCCTATTAAACGGGAAATTGAATCGTCTTAACCACGAGCAACTGTATGTAAACAAGAGTTAGTTGTCGGGACCGGCGTAAGATGAGATCATATTATTAATGTAACTACTCGGAAAAAAAAGTCCATGTAGTTCCATTACGGAAACCATCTTCGTTCAATGTAACTACTAGGAAAAAAAATTCCATCTAGTTACATCAATGGAACTAACAATGTAACTAGTCGGAATAGACCTTTTACGTATTAAGCGGAGAATCTTATTAATAAACGTATTCTATTTACTTACAATATTTTGAATTTTGATTGATTATTAGGAAGTGGCTGTTTTTGTTGCCATATACGTCTAAACACATTTGCAAATTTGACATTTGGAGACTCTTTACATCTCCGGAATTGTATTATTATTTTAACCTGACATTTTTATTAATTTAATTATTATTACTACTGGGACCTGTACATCCCTGTGACATTTAAATTAGATAGCTTAAGTTTAGTATTGTAATAAGTTATTTATTTAAAAAAATGGCTTATTGTTGAGTTTCTTGCGGCGCTTCTTCTCAACAATGGTCTCTTGAAGCGCTGGTAGATGGTAGATTCAGACTTGTAAAAGTGCCTACAGGGCCTACTTACAGAATAAATGATTTGATTTGATTTGATTCAATAAAAATAATTTAACATGAAGGTGCACTTTTTCAGATACATGAATGTTTCATTTGGTACCGCCGTGTACCGTGACGCCAATGGTGATGAGTTCTTGTACGATAATCTGCTTGTCCAGGGACGTAACATCAGATACGTTCACATACCGGAAAACGTGAGTACCTATACCTACTTACATAATAATGACTAAAACTTATATACTCGTACCTGAAAGTAGATTTTGAAATGTTTACTCACTGGTCACTCTCCGACTAGTATGTAAGTGCGAGGATGAATGCTCTATACACCGCGATATAGACGACCATAACACGTATAAACTTACTGTATTGCAACTAACATAACACAGATTTAAAAAAGTCTGTGCCCCTGCGAGTATTATGTCAGTCTAATAATATTAAGTGCCTACCCCTCTGGGAAACAGGCTTGATTTAATGTATGTA
Organism: Acleris emargana; assembly: GCA_927399475.2. Taxonomy (NCBI): domain Eukaryota; kingdom Metazoa; phylum Arthropoda; class Insecta; order Lepidoptera; family Tortricidae; genus Acleris; species Acleris emargana. The sequence goes on along the minus strand of OV656835.1, from coordinate 82,448,073 downwards.
TGTATTTAATTATATTAATATGTGGTTATTTATTTTTCGAAGCAAATTACTCCTGGCAGCTGAATTTACTACACTTTTAATAGAAAACACAACTTGGCCACAATAATATGGTTATACAGAAAACTGAAACTTTAAATGCAACGATCGATTCTACTCGCTAAACTGAACTAGTTTTTTCTGCAACATTAAAAAATAACTTAAGTTTAGATAACCACTTAATTGATGTTAAAATCTATTTGTAAAATAATTGTATTACATCATGGCCATATAATCACCATATCAAGGTACACGGCATAAAGAAAAATGGAGAATTGAATCGCGTACAATGAAAATTACATTTAAAATGTATGAAAAATTAAAATTTAAGTAGGACATATTTTTAACAACTACAGAACAAATGAAATTCAATTTCAAGAGTAGAAACGATCCATGCATTTAAAGCCAACAAGATCAGAGGAACCCTGTATTTTACATTCGGTTCCATGATCTTAGCTCCACCTTTAGGTAACTATGCTTTGAATTAAAAACTTCTTTAAATTCAACTTATAGATTCAAATGGAATGAATAATTGGAAGTTTACCGCTATATTCCAACCTGTAAGTTGCATCGTATTGGCTGCAGTATGGTTCAATCGAGCGAGAAGAGCAGTGCGATGTATAAAATCACTTACTTTTTATCGGTCTACCTCGTCCAAGGGCTCAGGACGGCGCTGGACTTTGACTTTGTTCTATTGGCTTAATAGTAAGTATTTCATTTCAGATTTCACCAGTACAGCTAATGAAAACTGAATTAGCCAAGACTCAATTGCAACAACATTCAAAGAAACCAGAAGAAAAATCTAGAAAAGTACAGAAGGCATATAAACAGCATATGGAGACTGTAGCTAGTCTGGACACTGGGAAAGCAAATATAAGTTTCGTCTAATCGTGGGTTCAGAAATGTTTAAATTACAAACATTCAAAAGAAAGAACGAAAAGAAGTGCCAAAACGCCAATCCATAATCTGAGATGTGTCTTTTACTACTTTTTCACACCATGGGCACTATTTGCTAAGCCTAACCGTTTCGATTTAATTAACGTTTATTAAGATCACTAATATAATCATAATCATGCAGAGCAGTAAGTATGTAGACTCGTTTTTAAACTCCCTATTATTTATATTATTAACTAGCGACCCGCCCTCGTTTCGCTTTTCAGTATGGCAGCAATAGCCCCACCTACATATATGCATATCGTCTGCAATATAGATGTCAAAATTCAACATACTCGTTTTTTCCCTCAGTTCCGAATCGTCTTTGAATCAAAATGACCTCGACTTCGTTTGGTCTAAAAAGCGCATGTCCAATTATGTAAATTACGCACAGTGTGAAGATGTCTTAATCGTAAAATACCCATTTCGCATATAACGTCCACGAAGCGAAACGGCCAGATCAATAAGTCTAAGTATGTAAAATGACCAATTTTTAAATCGTCCAAAACGTACATTACTTAATGTCGCCCATAAATATGAACGCCAAAATAGCAAAACTTCCAATACGTATGTCTCTTATGTTATGTCACGATGTATAGGTAAAGAAATGGAGTTTAATAGGTCAAACCTAACTTGATAAAATATAACAGGCCACTTGAAACACGAATACTTCTTATCTTTAAATAATGACAACAATTGACTTTCTTTCTGCTAGCCTGTTTCTGAATTTCAATAAGATTTTTAGATTTTTACCCTCTGATTTTTGGACGCTTTGCTTTTTGGTCACGCTGCGAATCCGGCTGCTTTCAATATGATTTGACGATTTGCGTTTTTGGGTGATAGATAACGTTCTGAAAATATGAAGTTAGGACATTAGGGTGCTACTCGGACTAATTGCTATTTTGATGTTCTGCGTTATGGATGTTATGCTAATGAGGCAAAATACTAATGGGCATTTTTCCGTAAAGAAGTCCAGTAACAAAGTGGAACAAAGAAACGAAGATATCTTATGTGGTGCGATATTAAAAATTAAAATCATTAGTTGGCCTTATTTATTCATAATAACAAGAAATAATTCGATTTCCAAGCCTACATTAATAGAAAAAAATATTTTAGTCTCATCACTCAGCAAATCTAAGTTCCACTTTGTAACCTTTTCAAAATATTATTATAAATTAGACTTCAAAGGTATTGTTAATTGTTTGTTTGTTAACTCTAGGAAACATATTGATTGTCCAAAAAATATTTATTATTATTACATAAATTAAAGTAAAACATCCTTAATTTAACATTATTGATCCACTTTGTTACTTAGAAGACCTTTCCTTCGTTTTTACTTTGTGTAAATACTATACTTGATAATATTTTTATGGGATATATTTTTTAATAATGTTATACTCCTTTTATTATTAAATTTCTTTAATATTTCCATACCATATTGAATCATAAGCTCAAGAAAAAATAACAATCGTAATAATAATCTAGGACAGTTACAAAATAGAACAGTGCGGTAACAAAAAGGACTACATTAGGCTGAGCTCAAAAAGGTATTATTTTAATTGTTTTTTTTTTTTTTTAAATGATAGCCCCTATTATAGTAAATATGAGTATTACGTTAGTGTCATGTAATTAGTTTTGGAAACATTTATCGCAAATGTAATTAAGAGCGTGAACTTGGCCAGAACATGGCCGACTAACCCACTTTTTACAGTTTATTAATTACGCCATCATAAATTTTATGGCCTTAAATTCATCTTGATACACTCGCCTTTATACTTCCATTTTGTAACTTTCTCGTTCCGCATATACATAACCCAACAAAATGGAAGTAACGTTTGCATGGTTCACGATCTTAAAATTCAGTTTTCAATGCATTTATTATACTGTTTCATGATATTATTACAATGTTTAGTTTAACCGTATGTCAAACTATGTCAAATAATTGAATTATAAAAATAAACAAATACTTTTTTACGTGGTAACGCTTTGCAATGTTCTAACGCGTCTGGCCTAAAATTCAAAACCGTAGCTCTTTATTTTTAAAGGGGCATCTTGCGTTTATGTTGCCAGAATGCAGAATTTGTCTCCTTTTTTGGGAGTTTAACATATGCGGAATGAAATTTGCACAATGTTTGTAACCTTATAAAATAAAAAAAATGTTTGTAATGATAACCTGTCATGTATTTTTATAAACAATCTACTAACAAATTTTAATGTAAAAAGTAATTTGGCCCCATGCGTGCTGCTTTTCGACAATTTGCTGGCACTTTATCCATGGCTGTTGTATAAGTCGAAGTTGGCATTTTTTTCAGTTCTAATTTAATTTTTCGAATTAGAGCCTGTATAGTTTTTGGCCGGAAATTATTCGCGTAAACACGCCTTTTTAGATTGGCCCAAAAATCTTCGATCGGGCGAAGTTGTGGTACGTTAGGCGGATTTGAATCCTTTGGTACATATGGGATTCCTAGCTCCTACATTTTCGCCAGGGTGTTCTTTGAATAATGGCTAGATGCTAGATCGGGCCAAAACACAACATTAGTTCCTCTGTGATGTGTTTTCATGAAATCACGTACAATCGGCAAACAACCCTGCATGTATCGTTCAGCATTGACTGCTAAACCAGATTCAAAAAACACCGGTTTCGACATACCGCGAGGGCTAATTGCAAGCCATAACAAAACCTTTTTTGGAAACTTAGTGTGCTCCACATATTTTACTGATTCTTCAGCTGGGATATTGGCGTTTTGAAAATAAAAGTTACCCTGCCATTCATTGCCGTCTAAGGTGAAATAGGATTCATCGTCCATAATGCACTCTACGTCGTTTTTTGCATAGAAAATGTTTTTGACCAGAGATGTAAGTCTTTTCTTCTGGGTAAGTTTTTGGTTTTCGGACACGGTGGGTTTTACTTTTCTTGCTCGTTTCACAATGCCCATATCATGTAGATACTTTTTCACTGTTTTGCCATCGCAGTTAATTTTTTTTCCGAGTTCTCTGTAGGATTTAGCTACCCGACCCGCCGTAATTTTTCTCAGTTGGCTTCTTTTCAAAGATTGGCTTAAAGAACACACTTTGCCCGAACCTGGTTTTCTAGTAGTCGTATGTCGAAGAGAATAGGATGATAATATATTATATACCGTCCTTCGACTCTCCCCCATTTCTGTAAAATGTTTAACAATGCTCGACTTCGGCCAATCTGGATGTGTGTCGCGAAAATCACACACGTTTTTTCGACGCATTTCTTCGAGATTTGCCATATTTTTTTACACAAATCCTACAAGCGAATGACTTGTGCATCACTTGATACAGAAAACAAAAGATAATATCAAGTTTTAAATATCGAATCATTTACTCTTATACATTTGTATAAAAACTTTGTGCAAATTTCATTCCGCATACGTTAATATTCGATTACCGTAAAATCATGGTTACAAAGGGGGAATTCCAGTCACGTTATAAATCGTAGGACACGATATAAATAATTATAAATAATACAAATGGAGTTTTTAAAAATATTGTATATGTATTTACATAAGACTAAGAGCTACTCTTTCATTTAATATCAGTAAAACAGCAATATAATTTAAATTGGCCACAATAATCTGTAAACACAAGTGCTTGGTTAGCGTAGGACAAGCCTGAAATGGGGTTGCTCAAGTTATTATTATATTTTTTTAACAGAAAATTAATTTTCTACCTTAAGGAATACACCTTATTTTTACAAATTATAACCCAAATGATGCAATTGCATTTGAAGAATTCCTAAAATCCGTTTCTGTTTTAGGGAATTTCTGTTTAACCCTTTATAAGGCAGAGGGAATATATTTCCCACCATAATAAATGTAATATGAATCTTAAGAATTGACAGTTTGGTTCTATTTGCGAATACTATGACAGTTGTCAATAACCGGTAAAGGGTTAAAGTCGCGGACAGGTCAAAACTTGGTTGGATTTCTTTACGGAAAAATGCCCTAATAGGAAGTCTGACATTTCACTTCTTCATTTTGCTACATAGACGATTGAGTTCCGGGCCATTTTTTGCTCCAATTCCTGTAATAATCAATGATACGGCGTATAATTGTTTTCGTTTAATTTTGGCATTTATTTTAAAATCACAGACGACTTTGAAATATATTTTATACCTCCTATCCTAGCTAAGGCCTGTACCGAAAAGTTTTTTACAAACTGCACATGATATGGTACTGGTCAGTAATGGTTTTTGTTATTTTTTATTTTATGACTTCGTTTCTGTCCTTTTGAACTGTCAATCGACACAATTATCTCCGAAAAAATATCGCTTTTATTTAAAATGCAGGACGATAAAATAATTCGAAGAGAAAATGTTCTGCGACTTTACCTGGAAAATCCTAAATCCACTTTTGCGTCGGTCGGAAAGAGAGTAAATATGAATCGTGCCACAGTTCGAAATATTGTTAACCGATACTTAAACGAGTATAGAATCCAAGACAAAGCTCGGAGTGGACGACCGACAGGTCCTTCAAATAAAAAATTAGAAAAGAAAATAGTGTGCACTTACAAAAATAATTGTAATCTGTCGTGCGAGATGTGGCAAAAAAAGTTAAAATAAGTGCATCTATGGTGCAAAGAGCAAAAGTGCGTCAGAAATGTCAGAATTTAAAAACCTACAAAAAGTAAAAGACCCTAAACAGTCGGTAAAACAATACAATACCTCCGTAACAAGGTCGCGAAAACTTTACAAACTGCTGTGCAATTTGAGTGCAAAATGCGTTCTTTTGGACGATGAGACATATGTGAAAAAGGGTTTTTCGACTTGACCAGGTGACAAATTCTTCACTACCGAGAATAAAGAGAATATTAGCGATAAGAATAAGTACATTTATATGGAAAAATTAGGAGAAAAATATTTGATCTGGCAAGCAATATGTTCCCGTGGGAAACGCACGGGGTCATTTATAACGAAAGGGACCATGAATGGTGATATTTATGTTCAAAAATGTATAAAAGGGTTTTTATTACCATTTATAAGGAAACATGAACGGAATGTGTTGTTTTGGCCCGATCTGGCTACTTCACATTATGCCAAAGCAACACAGGAGTGTATTGCTTTGAATAATGTGCAATATGTGCAGAAAGAAATGAACCCCCTAACTGCCCCAAACTACGACCCATTGAGCGGTATTGGGCGTTAGTAAAAGCGGAACTACGTAAAAACTGTGCTCCAGCATTATCAGAGGAAGATTTTAAAAAGAAATGGAAAAAGTATGCCACCAGTCTCCGAAACAACTGTGCAGAACTTAATGGCTGGCTTGAAGAAAAATATTCGCTGCTTACTCATTATAACTAAAATAATAGTACATTACTACAGACGCCGGGAAGTAGGTGGTTGCAGGCCGAGTTCATATAGACGGCCGGGCGAAGCGAGGTCGGATAGTTACGAGGCTGGCAACCCCTTTTCACGGCGAGGTATGTATAGTGCTTTTCTCAAACATATGCAATGAAATAAAAAAAAAACATCACTCAAAAAACATTTGTGTAATAGGCATTAACGCGGATATTTTTGGTCCGAACCACACAGATACAAAAAAAAACGATTTTCAGCTATTCAGCCTGTTCATAAAACCAGCTGTCATGGCCATATTAAAATTAAAAAAAAAATACTTCCCGGCCTAGGCCTTCAATTTTGTATGAAATTCCTTTACAGTTCTCTCGAGTTGTTCCGTCGGGAACGTGGCACTTTGAAGCCTAAAATAACTAACATAACGCCGACATTACATAGCATGTTTGAGAAAAATATCTTTACTATTAGTTAGTTTTATTGTTATCGTGAATATGGTATGTAAAAAAACTTTTCGGTACAGACTTTAGCTGTTGCATTCGACTTTGCATTCTTGCATTTATCATTTAATTATTTAGATATTTGATATTATTACATAATACAAAAACGATACAAAGTATTATAAAATATACTAAAACTGTAAATTAAAAACCTTGGGCACATTTCCCACCGCCGACGATGAGCGAGAAGCGAGTAGAACCAGCGATCAACTATTAATATAGGTACGCGTCTGTTTTATTGACACGGGATGAATATATTTTGTTGGAGAGGGAGTTCTCTCCGTCAGTGTAAAAAGCCATTGATCAAATATTAATATCGGTCTCTCTTTTTCATTTCATTGACACAGACCTCTACATCTTTTGTTCGTTTCTTGTGCGAGACAAGTAGATAGTTATTTTTTTCGCCGGCGGTGAGACAAAAGCCATGGCCATAGTAATAAATAAATACCTACTTACCTGGACGTTTTTAATGATAACTACCCACAGCCGCGATCACGGTGGTCACGAGAAGCCGCGATTTAAAGTGTTAGTACCTATGTGTGTGTTAGTTTAAAATAATATACACCGTGTTTTTTTTTGATTTACGATAACTTCGGCATATTACTAGGTACATCCATAGGAACTAAGCGGTAGATAAGATTTATAAATATTGAAAAAAAAAAAAAACTGTTTTGAACAAAATAATTAAATGTTGTATCTTTGGTCATTCTAAAAGGGCCTTTAGAGTTAACTCATAGTCAGTGTCAAATACGTCAATGTTGGCGTGACATACACATACAGTTAAGAGCCTTTTATAGTTCATTTATTTTAGGATACGAAAAAAAAAGAAAAAGAACCAGTACTCGTCAACTCTAATACTCGCTGGCAGAATTAATAAGAATCTATGCACTCAATATATTGTATCTGTGCATGTGTCATTAATGTTTATGTGTTGGACAAAACATTGGGTCTCGATATTATATAAAAAATTAACTATAAAAATATTTGAATATGTATACATATATTGGTTTCTAATTGCTATACTTAATTGATTTACCTAATTTAAGACTGACTGTTCCGGATGAAGTGTCATCGTTTCTCCGCTAAAGAGTGCGGTAGTAGGGTAGAGATTAAAGATGTATACTCGAAACTGTAATTAGATTCCAAAATCCTAACCTCAACCGACGCACTGCATTTTGGTTTAAGTGTAGGTATTTTTATCAATTAAACTGACCCTAATATTACTGGTTACACGAGTTCTCATTGATATGTTCATGAAATAATATTTTAATAAAGAAATAATCAAGATGGGAACTGTCAGATTTTGGAATCTAATTAGATTTTCGAGTATAGACTAAACGAGCAGCTGCCAACTTTAACAAGGAAATTAACAACAAACAACTCACAACAAAAACAACTATGGAACAATATCAACGCTCACGCTCTCGAACTCGGGAGAAAATGACATAACATAACATGGGACATATCACAAAAGGGCGTTGTGACGTTCAATCTGTCAAAAAATGCAAACTGGCGTTATTAATGATCAATTTAAAATTCACTACGTTCGCTATATTTGACAGGTGACAGGATAGTATTTGATTTAGTCGAGTTATATGCTTAGACGTTTCGTTATTTTGTTAACACAGGTTTGTAACCCCTGCTTCTTTAGGTCTTTTATAGACCACGTTTCTAATTGAAAGAGAATTTAATTTTAGAAGAAAGTAAATTTAATCAACACAAATAAAAAACGCAATGTAAATATTAACGAATATGACTTAAAGTACTACTGCAATAGATTATAACGTTCATTTAATATTTACTGTGAAATAATAGCAGTCAAATAAGACGTTTTGGAGCAATATTTTTGTATAACTATTATGTTGCGTGTAACGTGCCCAATAAAATACCTTTATTTCGTTCTGTATCATGCTAAAATAAATGAACTATAGATCAGTACAACGTGATTAACTGATTAAATTAAATATCTTTAAAACCGTAACAGTTATCATTTGTCTGTATTCGGGAAATTAACTTTATTTGACCTAAATAACGTTCCCTAAAAAAACACGGTGTACTTATCAGCTTATCAGAAAATTAAATAATAAAATCAAACTTAACATATTCTGGTTTCATTATGATAAAGAACAAAGTAGCAATTCATTATCTGGTACCTATATTATTATTACTTTTTATGCTTATTATGAAGATCTGTAGATATCATACTATCAAATAAAATTACAATCATATTGAAATTTACGAGTATGACGCCGAATATTTATTGCAATGTACTTTATATGTTTTTGTACAACACAATTTGACAATCTTCGCTTGCCGTTTTCTACAGTGTCAAAAATGATTTTCAATTTCACAAGTTGTTTTATGCTTTAAGGAATATCATCTTACGAAATAGTTACGTGGATTTTACCTTCGGTAGTAATGAAGTCTATACAATTTAACCTCCGACTGAGGTTTTTCTATGGGAGACAAATTTCTGTAAAAATGGCAAATTACACAAATGTTGAAATCTACTTCAAAGTGAAGTCAAATCAAAAAGTTAACTATTGATGAAAAGACAATTAATACGCTATTAAGTGGCCCATCAAAGTTGAAGTTTTTTTATGACAATCACCTCATAAATGCCAGACGATGCTGTTCAAAAAGTTTTAGGCGAGTGTAAGATAAAAGGCGTAAACTTGAAATCGCCAGTTAATTTTTATGATAGTTATATTTTATTTTATTGAATAGTATCTACAGGTTACTATAACCAACGAACTGCTTAAAAATAACCAAAAAAAAACAAATTATGTGCTGCTTTTTATAAGAGACCTATTTTGAAAAACGAAGTTCACTCAAAGTTACGTTATTCGATTTTACCATTTGCTACTACATATACACAGTTTGTGTCGATTGAAATGGGCAAAGATGAAGGTAAAGAAAGTACACTTAGCAAGTATAAGTACACAAAGCATAAATTCGATAAACAAGAAGCAGGTGTCGTAATCCTGTTAATAATAAAATAAAATAAAAACTTAATAATAATATATCAAATTATTCTCTATTTTTTGTTAAACATGGCAATAATAATAATATTTTATTTATTTAGACATTTTCATCTACCATGTTAGTATGTACAAAGATAAATTAAGCACTATTGTGAAAAAGCTTAGCCTACGGATTATAATACCACTTGAGAGAATATGACATCACGCTGGTTAATTTGTTAACGATTTAGCATAGATATCTAATAGTTACATAGTAACTATTCATACACCAACTGCAAATGGTGTGTATATACCTAGGATACATTTATTAAATCCCTTTCACTACACTGAATTTTGGATGGTTTTAACTTTTAAATGTATGCTTCAACAGGGTATCAAAAGCACCCCCCGCTATAATATTAGGTCCTTAAATACGAAATTGGCTTGTTGTTGTACTGGCCGCTTTGGTTCAATATATCTAGTGTTTACAAAATTTAAAATTTTAGCTCATTTATTTGTTTTTCGAATTTAGCGATTCATTTGTTCTCGCGTCGCGTTATTTACGAATAAGAGTTCCACCGTGGTACCAGTGCTGCAGAAACTTCTCGAAGGATTAATGATGTGTATGGGGCAGCTACTGTAAACGCGGTACGTTTTTGGTGCCAACGTTTTCGTTCTGGAAATTTTCATCTACAGAACAAGCCCCGTGGACGGCCGGAGACCTGAGTTAATAACGAAGAATTAAAAGTGATTTTGGAAGCGGGTCCATCGCAAACTACGTCAAAGTTAGCGGCAGGCTTCGGTGTGAATGATAAAACAGTTTTAATTTACCTGGAATAAATTGGAAAGAAAAAAAAAACGAAAAATGGGTATCGCACGAATTGAGTGAATCAAACCAACAAACAGCGTCGAATGTTGCGTTTCACTTCTCAACCGGCACAATAGTGAGAGGATTTTGAATCGAATCGTTACTTGTGCTGAAAAATGGATCCTGTACGATAATCGGACACGCTCTTCACGGTGGTTGAACCCAGGAGAACCGGCCAAGTCCTGCCCCAAACGAAAATTGACTCAAAAAGGTACTGGTGGCTGGTAAAGGTACAGCTTCCTAAGATCTGGGTAAACGACAACGGCTGATGTGTATTGTGAACAATTAATTACAAACAATGATAGAAAAGCTAGCCATTAAACAACCCAGACTGGTCAATCGCTCTAACCTAGTTGCTTCAGGACAGGACACGCTGCACACATGACGGTCGCTAAATTAGAGGAGCTGCGACTGTAGTGTCTTCGACACCCACCCTTGCCCCAACTGATTACCACTTTATTCGTAATTTGGACAACTTCTTGCGAGAAAAAAAATTCAATGCCGATGAGGCCATCAAATATTTTGTACTCTCGCTCTCACAATTTTTTCAGCAAAGGGATCAATGATCTACCTATGAGATGGCGAAAGAGCATTGATAGCAATGGTATGTACTTAGATTAAAAAAAATATGATTTCATTTATTTTTCTTTTTAATTTTTGCCATATTAAACGCCAATTTCATATGTAAGGACCTAATAAGTACAACCTGGAATAATAAGTTTTGTTGAGTCATCTGACTCATCTCCGTCACCACTGGTTGCGGTGTAGTCTTGTAGGTATTTGGAGACCTTAATTTTAACGAAACAATCCAACTCAAGAACTCAAAACAATTAAAAACCCAGGTATTTATTCTAAGGAACTAAATGTTTACTGATGATGTCAAACTAACCAAGACTATTCATGATTATCTTTATACGACTGCACTCCAGTGTGACATAGACAATATCTATCGATGGGGCAAGGACAACAGCCTGAATATGAGCAAGTGCGCCGCCATGTCGTCATATCATACTCGCGAGCGACCCGCACTGTCTACCACACTTACACGCTGACCGGCGAGGTGCTGAAGCGTGTGACGACTACGGGACTTGGGAACTTTATTTGTCACTTCCATAACCACCATCTCACTTTATTACTGTACAACGCTTTTGTCCGTACCCTGTTAGAAACCAACTTCTTCATATGGACCCCCATGAGCAAAAATATATTTTTATACTCGAGAGATATCAGAAATCTTTTCTACGCTACCTTTACTTTAAAATATATGGCTATTACCATAAGAATAAATAATAACTACGTAGAAGCGAAACCCCCGGCTCCCGAAGCGCGCTCGGCGCGTTAGATACCTGAGGTGTCTAGCCAGTGTGGGGCGTCACACACGGAATGTATATTAACCGATATATTGATATTGTGCCTTGAATTGGTTTCGTATTCGTTTTGATTTTAGTGTTTACGGTTGAAGTAAGATAGTGTTTTAAAAAGTGAACGACCATTTACGGCAAAATAATTAGCAATAATTGATTGAATAAAGGAGTTTTATTTGTTAATTAGTACATCCCCTACACGTTATCCTGTGAGAAAATGCCGAAGTAAAAACAATTCAGATTTTCTCGAATTTTCCAACGTTTTCGGTATCTTTTCGTTTAATATTGAATTATTTACAAATTTATTTTAAAACATACTTACAGGATTACAAATAACAGCCGTACGATATTATGAAACTGGGAGTACTGTAAAACGTTCTAATTGGGTAACGACCTCAAGTTTTTTACAATAAATTCTGTGTATTAAGTAAAATAACAGTATTTAACCAGATTCATAATCGTTATTTCAACTGCCTTAGCATCATTTAAAACAATTACAATTGACAACAATTCATTTTGTGCCAAGGTAGTAAAATAAAATACCGTTTCTAGATTTTACACTGCTGATTACAGTAAAAATATAGTTGGATTTTTTTATGCAGTAGTTTTTTTTATACTTATAGTGCCCTTAGTCCATTTATTACCAAGGGAATTCAAAAAAATATACAACTGTCATGTTGTCTGACGGATTACTTGATTCTAACGACACGCTTTCGATTCTACGCAAAACAGTTTATTAATTTTAATGGCGTCTACAAATTACGTAATTAATTCAATTACGCAAAATAACAAATTTGTGAACGAACGGCAGCGAATGATTGACAAGTGAGTGACATGACATGACAGTCAGTTCTGTTTATGTTTAAAGTTACATTTTTTTTTTATCAGGCTAAGATCACGACATCAGTATTCCTAACTTTGTATATACGGTCTTTTTAATGACTATTTCTTTAATAAATTATTGACGACGAATTTAAGTTAAATAAAGAAAAACCAAGAAATACGGGTAGTCTAATTTTTAACCAGCTATTATAAACGCGAAAAAACAATAATGCTTTTTTTTTTGAAATGTTGTCAATTATACCTACTTAATAAACGTTACCATCACACAAACGTCATTGGTGCGGATAAACTGTCACCAAAGCCATGCACAATAATTTGTGGGATACGTGTCATTGCCCCTCAACACTTAACAATAATACTTAGAATAGACAAGAAGGTTATCTCTTAAAGAACGCCACAAACGGTGGGGATAAACTGTCACAAAGCTCACGCACAAGCTATAATCGATATTATCGCCTTTCGATTTCTCCACCTCGGCGTCCCTGCCGAGATATCATTGCCGCTCAACTCCCCAGTGTGCATTCATCCACGTTTAAAAGCTTTCTCATTTAATAAGGGTTTTTTTGTAGATCTAAAATTCTTCTATCTCATAATTCCCTTTTACTCGATGAATGCATCTACTTGTTTCTACATTCTTCTGTATTTTTTACCTAATATTATCACTTTGACTGTCTGTAAAACGCTTATCAACCTGACGATCACTCGAAACATAATTTTACTGAGGTTGCGACTATTCAACGCTGCAGTAAGTTCTATAGTTTTGGTTTGGTTGATTGAGGTTGGAATTTTGTCTTAGCACCACAATCACCAGTTCGTTGTCGATGAATGCGCTGTTTTGTTCGTTTGCTTGTAGCTATTTGAGCTGGGCCTGCAAATCCTGCGCGTCCGACCTCTTACTAACAATATAAGTGTACTGGTTGGCGCTTGCGGTTATCGCTGTTGAGCTGGGTGCAGACTCCACGAAGTCAGCCGGTTGGACTGCGTTCGGCCCACCTGGTACAAAGGAGCAAGTACACGATATTAAAACATGTTACGTGTGATTCTTAAAAAAGGGGTCACTCTTTGATTTAAAGGAAACCATTCTAAGATATAGAAGCATTATATGGTTTTGGATTCTTTAAACCAAGTCAGTGCGGCGCAACCCGCTCAAGTTAATCACATCACACACTATAGCACAGGTGAATTACTTACTTTGCGGCCTGTACTTGGCGAGCTGGGCGTAGACTTGCTTGATGCGCTCGATGTTAATCTGCGACGCCTTTATGTGGTCGACCATGGGCAGCGGGTAGTCGCGGCCGACCACGCAGCGCGCGGTGATCTGCAAGTTCTCGGGCGCCATCCATGGCTCGTGGATGTATAGCGTCGGGAAATTCTTCAACACCGGAATGTGTTTCCTGTAATTATTGTTATACCAATATGTAAGTAAAAAAAAAAAAAAACATGGTCTAATAAAACAAGGTCATCTCTTCCGAAAGGGACACTTTCTAGGTCATCACAAAGTTGCCACTTGATTAACCACTGCCCAAAAATATGGACAATTTTGATTTTACATTAGTGTATATTTAGAACTTATTCTTTATTTTGTTATGATTATAGTCGTATATTTACCATGAACCATTAACATTTAAGTGCCAGTGGTCACGGCACATTGCTCGTAGAACTTATACCCGTAACTACGTCAGAACGTAGCAACACGTATTGACGTTATTTTTTTATAGAGAATACAATGATAGTATTAAGTTAATATACGAGCAAATATTTAAAAAATACCCCGATTTAACGTTTGGAAATCTCCGGTTGCCGGATATGACGTAGTACGTGTCAGAGTTGGGCAAAAAGTATCTATTTACGAATAAACGGGAAGTTAAATAAATCATCTTTTATTTGAAATAACTAAATAACCCGTCATTTGCTATTTTGAATTTATTTAGATGATTTTCGTTTTTATATAGAAAAATATGTTGGGATTTTAAATAAAAGATGAATGTCAGTAGTACAGTCATGTAGAACTAGAAGCGGTTGGGCATGATGAAATGAAAATAACCTACAACAAAATTAATGAATGTTTTGTACATATTTAAATTAATGAAATATAAATAAATGGGACATTTGTTTTCGTATTGTTCGTCGACATATTTCCGCTACCGTTCTTTTTGTCTCTTTTACAACTTTTAACGTGTTCAAATGCTCCGTTTCCATGCTTCCGTTTTAAATGATTTAGAAAATTTGATGAAGAAGTTAGAGATCCCTTTATATTCACTTCATTCAGCGGTAAACATAACATACAGACATCAGACCTTCCGGAATGGTATTTAAAAAACTTGCCGTCTAATGCTGAATTGAACCTAGTAGACGACATTGCAGCGTTTATGAAATTGCAAAAATAATTTTCTGATTTTATGAGAAATCTCATGGTTTGATCCGACGTGACATTCTATATAAATTTATTTATCTAAGCTTACTTCAATAACAATCGAGGCCAGTTATTTTCATCTAGATAATTTATCTAAATAAAAAAGTTGTCAACGCATTATTTGTGATAGAATTTATCTTCGAATAAATTTATTTGGAATGATTTTATTTGAAATAATTATCTAGATGAGAAATTATCTAGATAACGCCCAACTCTGGTACGTGTCCACTCACGTGATTACTGCTTCTCGGAAAAAAATACTAGGCAGTTTATTATTGCACCGAGAGCATAATGACCATAGTTACGTATGTCAACTAGTCTTTGTCATGTCTCATGTTCATGTCAGAAGAATCTCTGTTAATAATAACTGAACAACTCTACGACCCCATCTGCCAGTTGAGTTAAATGCAAAATTTAAGTGAATTCAAAAGTTACTACAACAAATGAGGTATCAAGATATTATTACCAACTAACTTTTGTCCGCGACTCCGTTCACTTCGGAGTAGAGTGCCGCTATTTCCTCGGGATCTATTTCAATTTCCGATATAACAAACCCTATACCCGTTCGGGCTATGAACTATAGGTACCTACGAGGGGCTGTTTGATAAGTTGTTTTAAAAAGTAATAAAGATTTTATTTTATTAAACAATTTACATTTATTTCTCAACATAGTCTCCTTTGAGGGCCAAACACTTGTTCCAGCGAGTTTCCAATTTTTCATCCCCTCCAAAAAATACGTTTGGTCGAGGTCTTCAAAATAGCCGTTTACAACAACTGTGATGCAGTCCTCATTTGTCAAAAAAAATTGCTCTCCAAGCCATCTTTTCAGATTTGGGAATAGGTAATAATCGCACGGAGCTAGGTCCGGCGAATACTGAGCATGCGAAACCAACTCTTAGATTTTGGCCATTGCAATAGTTGACGTGTGCACTGGGGCATTGTCTTGATGAAAGAGGACTTTCTTGGGGGATAATTTTGGTCGTTTTTCAAACAATTCCGCATTGAAACGGTCCAATAACTCTGCATAATAACGGCCGGCCGGCTGCAAATAATAATTCCTTCGCCATCCCAGAAGACTGTCGCCATCACCTTCCCAGTCGACAAAACAGTCTTGGCCTTCTTTGGGGCACGTTCACCAGTCGCCATCCATTGTTTTGATTGCTGTTTTGATTCAGGTGTATAATGATGGACCCAAGTTTCGTCCACAGTGACAAATCGACTCAAAAAATTCCGACGATTACGCTTCATCATATCCAAACACAGTTTTGAAATTCGCTTTCGTTCGTGTTTTTGTTCGATTGTCAACAAATGTGGCACCCATCGTGCAGACAGCTTTGTCATACCCAAATGGACTTCTTCAACGATTGGGCGACCAGAGCGTGGAGCATCAGATGTGCTTGACCGACCACGTTTAAAATCATTTATCCAATTATAAACAGTCTGCAACGTTGGAGCATTAGTGCCATGAACAGAATCAAGTTCAGTTTTTATTGTGGCAGCACTGCAACCCTTCATAAAAATATGTTTTATAACGGCACGAAATTCAGATTTTTCCATGGTTGTTGAAAATGTACGAGTGATCACAGTTAATAGTTAGGGAGGCGAATAGGGGAATTTTCGGTAATACTCGAGCGTGGCAGTTTATGATATGAGAGATACCTTAGACCTAATAGAACAACCTTGTAAAGTATTTAGCTCTATATGTAGTGACGCGCGCCTAGGATAGACGACCAGATTAGTAAAAAAAAATCGATAGTCTGAAATACTCGAGCGCGTCAGATTAAGATATTGGGGGTTGATTTTAGTGTTTTAAGACTAAATTTAACTAATCTGACGATAAGTCCTTGACGCCGCCGAGTTATAGGGTCGCGAACTTGTAAAAAAAAAACGTTAATCCGGCATTCTCGAGCGCGATTTTTTATTTTTTTATTTTGAAGAATATAATCTAAAACTTACTAAAAATACAAAATCTGCCGGTTTCCGCATGACCGGAAGTGTGGATGAGCCATTTCGTCTTCCGAAAAACGCGTTGCGGCATATAAGTCGCGAACGATACATTTTACAAAAAAAAGTTTAAATAAACAAAAAAGGGAATATCTATCGCTTTATTGTCATTCTTAAATTCCCCGTTTTATCAAGGAGAAAGAAAGGAAAAAAACCGGTCAAGTGCGAGTCGGACTCGCGCACCGAGGGTTCCGCACAAATTCGTAGGTACATATATAATAGTTCAGCGGGTCTATTGCCTGACGCACACGCAGTCGCAATCGACTTTAAAGCGGAACAAGTGTGCTCATTTTGTATTCAGACAAGCTTTCGATTTTCAAAATGAAAACGATTGCTATTATTGCTATTGGATATGCCGTAATTTGTAATTTTAGGTGTTTAATCATACAAACAAAGTAATTGAATCTAGAACTGCGTTAACGTTTATTTCTTAGTTATAGTTACAGTTATTAGGGTGGATCAACTTTGTGTTGTTGTTATTCTGTCCCGTAAACCAGGAGACAACAGTGATAGAGTTTCTTAGAAATAATGTTATAATATATAGTTCCAGCACACTCAGGAGAAAGGCCATAAAAGAATGGGTGTGTAATTGCCAATAAAACAGTTTTTTAGTGGACTTACTTATATCCTTTGAAATCATAGTTTTAAAGAGTGATTTGTTAGATGACTTTCCCAAACGCATTTTTTCTTTGAAGCTAATTTTCTTTTCGCGTTTTTCCCCGAAAGTGATAATTAACAGTCACTTTTTTTCCGGCGGTTTATTTTTACATTCGTGTTTTTACCCTTGCGAGTTTTATCCAGTCGCTTCTTTTCCTACCACCATATTTTCAAGGTCGTGTTTTTCCCGTTCCAATTTGTCGAAGATACAGAGTCGACGGAGCTCCGCTACCGCGGAGCTCCTATTTCTGGGTGGTTTGGCCCTCCGGGCCTGATGCAAAACTAACATAACCTAAACCTACCTACGAATTACGATGTAAATACTTTTGGGAAAAGTGCGACTGAGATAGAAATCGAACGGGAAAAAAACCGACTAGGAAAAAAGTCGAACAACAAAAAAAGCGACTGTAATAAAATCGAATGGTGAAAAATAAAATTAGGTAATATCGCGTTCGGGGAAAAATGCGAACGGAAAATTTAATACAAAGAAATAATGAGTTCGGGAGACTGATTTAACAAACCAAAATTACCATCATTTACGATTACTATCGCCATCTGCTAGCGAGTAGCTAACACTTCATTTATTACACCAAATTTATTTCACCGTGCCTTGCATAAAGACCCTTTCTTTGTGATTTAATTAAAAATGTACAGTTTCAGATATTTTCCTATACTTGTAGTTCATGACGGTATTACTTACCAAATTTCAAAGTTCTATTTACGATTACTAACGCCATCTGCTAGCGAGTAGCTAACACTTCATTGATCACACGTCGTTTCCTGCATAAAGGCCCTGATTTTTTGGTTATTTAATTAAAATTTACAAATTTCAGACTTTTTCCTATACTTGTAGTATAAGACGGTGCTACTTGCGAAATTTCATAGTTCTAGGTCATCGGGAAATACCCTATACATTTTGATTCCCTCGACAGTGTCGAAATACACGTTTTTTGCGGCATAAACGGCCGTATCTTTTTTTTACGTTAACGTAGGAGCTTGATTTTTTCACAGTTTCACGGGGCTGTAGACCGGAGTATATGGTTTTAATTTCAACTCGATACCTCCTCGCGTTCCCGTGATAAAGGGTCTTGACAGACAGACAGACGGACAACAAAGTGATCCTATAAGGGTTCCGTTTTTTCCTTTTGAGGTACGGAACCCTAAAAAAGAAACCAAAAAACCTTTTTCGGTCAGATTAAGAGAACCCACCAACATTTTTGTCAGATTAAGAAAATATGCTTTATAGATACCGAGATAAACCTCCCCTATGAAAATCTGACGCGCTCGAGTATTACAAAAAAACTTTTTTTTTTTGCATTTTCAAAAATTCATCGTAACTTATCGTCACGCCGAAATCGTCAGTTTTTTTAAAGGGAGCTTCCTTGGGGCCTACTTAACACCCTTCCGAAAATCTGACGCGCTCGAGTAAATTTTTTTTTTTTGAATTTTTGACTACTTCATATGCCTACCCCCACCACGCAAACCGGCAGATTAGTATACCGTTGTTATCAGAGGCACTTGGGGCATACGTAGTGTGAATATCTGACGCGCTCGAGAATGCCCAAGTAACGGTTTTTTTTAACATTTTTGAAAAACCGTACACGCCAAACCCACCGCTAAAATGGTTTTTACCATACGAGCTTTTCTTTTCGAAATTATTTTATCTTTCGATTTTGATAGGTCTCGACGGCGCCGTTGAATTACGCCATTTAGCTACCTCGCCTCCCTAACTATAAACAATGGTTACACTGACAAAAACTTGTTTTTTTTGCTGAATTTTTGACAGTCTTCATTCATTTGAAAGATTGTGCCTGCCAGTGTTAATGCCATTTACCAGAAAAAAGGTTTTACAAATAGTTTTAAAAAGGACTTATCAAAGAGCCCTCGTACCTTTTCCTGTCCCACCTGCCGCTCACCACAAATCCAACTTGCCGCACGATATACAGTTCAACTATAGCAGGCTATCCCCTCGTGTTTAAAGCCGCGCGATAAATACCGATCTCTAAATGTCTCCTAGAAGACACTAATGCTAGTCGGCTGGCACTGGCACGCCTCGCTGCGCACTGACAACTCTGCCTAAAATTAACGTTTTCAGCGCAATCAACTCTCGCGCGCAGCGCGTACGTCCTGTGTATTGTCAAAAAAAACAAAATGTCGGACGAATTGCGCGGTGCACCAATGTACCAGTAAAAAACGAATGAATTCTGCCGTGCGACGAAGAAAGTTACGAGTTATTTTACTATTCGTATGTTTATACGTCTTAGTATTTATTTACGTTATGTATTTGTTTAGTAGGTAACTACAAAATAGGTACCTTCGACGATGCGAAACTGGTTCTAAGGTACAGTTTTTGTATATGTATTTGACGCAATTTTAAAATACAATTATGAACTGACTTGAGGAGGTTCTCAAGTCGACTGGTTCGTTATCAAAATTATGTTTTTATGCCTTTACCTTACAACTCCTACAATTATGAAACGATTTCCAAAAAAAAGAGCCCCAAATGGCCCCATATAAATTTGGTTTTATGTATATTATAGTATATAAGTATTTTATTAGCTTCCTTTGTTTTGTGCAAGTCCGGCTTATATTTTTTAAATAAATATATTTATTGTTCAGTTGAATTAAGAATCCAAATATACATAAATAGAGAAATATAAGTTGTTAAGTGTAGGTTTTGTCGCAGGGTTGTGTGTAGTGTAGTTTTGTTTTGATTTTGTACTGCGGTGAATGCGACGGAGGTTTGTTTGTTTACTTAAATGTGAGTAGGTCTGTAGTAATGGTCGCATATTAAGTTTAAATAGAGTACCTATTTATCTTAGAGATTAGTTATCTGCGTGATGAATGAACTAACAAAGTTTATCCTAGTCATCTTTTAAGTATCGGGAAATGATTTTAGTTTATAATATTTATGAAAACAGTTACCCTGTAAACATACCTACGCACTGAAATTAGAAATTGAATTCGCGTGGGCAAACTTATAGGATCAATATTTAGAGAGAAAAAAAAGTTTTTGTTAAGAAAGAACCAAGTTAAAAGTAAGATTTAATCAGCAAAACCATGTTCGTAGTTGATATTACATGATGATGATAAGTGGGGACTAGGGTTCTGCTCGAGACTTCTCGAACTCGAGACAACTCGAGAGTTTCGCCTCCATTCGAGACGAGAAAAAAATAGCCGATTCTCGAGACTCTCGAGTTCCGGCGAACACGAAATAAGGGCTAAAGTCAGGCTCGCCATTTTGCCGCTTTTACCAAATATGAAGCCGCCTGCGCACTATAAACACGTGCAGCGGACTCTCACTCGCACGCTTTGTAACGGACGCGAATGAATTGGAAGAACAAGGCACCAGCAGTTTTGAGTCACTATTAAAAAAAGCTATAGATAAAGTAGATATGATTCCAGCTGAACGTGATCCACACCAAGTCACGAAATTAGGAAATAATTCAATATTTATGAGTCTACGGGAAAACGTACTCCTAATCTTGAGAAGTTGTATCAAGCCCTTATGACCGTCAAGCCCACTTCTACAGAAAACGAGCGTGTTTTCAGTCTGGCTAAGATAAGATAAGAAACCGACTATCGGACTAATCGATTAACGCTTTAATATTCTTAAAGGCGTACATTTTAAGACAAAAATCTCTATCGAAATTACCAGTTTATATCTGATCAAAAGACTGAAAAAGTAGATTAGGTAGTTTATTTAGATTTTATTTTAATCGTTGATTTTTTGTAAGATTTTAGTTTTTGTATGTTTGTAAGAAGAGTTTTAATTGTGTTTTGTATTTCTAACTTGTAGTGCGAAGTGCTGTGCAATAAAAAAAAACTGATTTTCATTTGTTTTTCGTTTTATATTCAGCAATAATTTTCAATTTCTTACCAAAGACTCGAGAGTCGAGACAACTCGAGAAATTGGAGTCGAGAATTCTCGAAACTCGAGAAAAAAAATGAGGCGAGAAACCAGAAACCCTAGTGGGGACGCCCAGCCGAAGCAGGCGGCAGTCGATTCGGTTAACCGTTCATTCTGATATTACATACTGCACCTACCTAGTGTAAAAGTGTTCCAATTGTTTTTGCGGATTAAATCCTACATTTGACTTGAAATATTTTCTTTTTGGCATGGTCTCATTCGATTCAGCGCAAAAAATTATATGGAAAATGACACTTCACTCGCCTAGTAAAATTGCCCCACTGCCCAATTGCCCATGGTACCCCGATGGGAGTAAGACCTCTAAAATTTGGTAGGATCCTCATTTCCAGTGACAGGATAAAGTTACAAAGTTTAATTTATGTACATAATATGACGCCAAACTGTCATATACTCGTACTGTCGTGTACTTAACCTGTATTCAAATACCTAAAGCGCACCCGTAAAACTTTTTTTACTAATAGCTCACATAGCACTTTATCCTTCCACACAGGAAAAATAAAAAAAATATTATCTCAAAAGTATTTTTTCTGTGGCTACGCGACTAAATTGACTCAAATGCATTTTTTACATTGTATACTTTTGAGCCTAACCTCTAT
This sequence comes from Acleris emargana, assembly GCA_927399475.2. Taxonomy (NCBI): domain Eukaryota; kingdom Metazoa; phylum Arthropoda; class Insecta; order Lepidoptera; family Tortricidae; genus Acleris; species Acleris emargana. Next base: position 82,425,648 of record OV656835.1, on the reverse strand, counting down.
AAGCACGATTTTTATCAGAACACGTCTCCGAAAAGAGAGAGTTGTTGGAAATTCTGTAGCTCTGCCTACCCCTTTCTGGGAATGAAGGCGTGAGTTTATGTATGTATGTATGTACGTCTCCAAAAAGTTCCTGTTGTCAGTTATGTTATTTTTGTTAGTGATTTTATCAATGGGTCCTAAAGTTACCTTAGCGCAATATATTTACGAACTTTACCAACAAGATACAATGTCGTACGATTTTTAACTTCATATGAGAAAAGTTGTAACCTGATGAAATCTCCGTTTGGATCGGTCTTCCGTCCGAAGCGGACAGGGCAGTAGCAGTGGAAGAACTGCTGGAAGAAGGACGAGCAAGACAGCCACATCCACATGCCGGCGTTGACGGACCAGTCCGCGTCCAGCAACAGCTCGTCGAACACCTGCAACCCTCAGCCAGTTACGCCGCGAACTTTATATCTAGTGTTTTAAATCGACGAACGTAAGCCTACTCCTTAATTTCACGTATACATTGGCGCAACCGTGCTGTGGCAATTTGTCAGATAAGAAGCGCTTTTGTGGATTGAAAACACTATGATTCCACGAATTCTACCAACTACCTTTATTTTAATCATTACTTAGAACACTCTTTGACCACCCAACAAAAGGCGGACGGATAAGTTACGCACGAGACCGATTGTCCAAGCGATCCTTGGCGGTGGTCTTTTAGTAGAAGCTTAGAAGAGAATTGTCGTAGGACTGAAAAGTATTATACCCATGATAGTAGCGTCATTAAGGATCACTACCTTTCCAGACTTTAACAAACCAAGCCGTTAGGTGCGTATTGTTTAAAAACCAACCATAGAGGGGGCTCTCAGTGGAATTCCGTTTGAAAAAATAGATCCCAGAAATCAAATCAACAATGTTGCCAACCAGTTTTGTGGTCCCCTCCTCCCAACGCAAATATTATTAATAGGCTTAGGACTTTTAGTAGCATACCGTGGTTCTAGAATCCATGGAGTCACTATTTCTCAATTATTATAAACATACCACCTTGATTTTGACCCTCAGTAACTGTTACAATAAGTAATACTTATTTCAAACTGCATTCATTCGTTAAATCGCTAAACCAGTTTACGAGTAAATGAATTTTGGTAAAGAGTGATTTTGTTTCAAACAAACAAATATTCAAATAGTAGATATACCTAGATACATCCTAGTTGGATGTATCTATAATTTACTTAGGTTATTTTGTAATAGGTATAACGTACTGAAGACCAAAATCAAACTGGTATATTTATAATAATTAGAAAATAGCGACTCCGTCATTCTAGAACGACGTTATGCCACCTAAATTCTCTTAACCTTAATTATTAGTATATTATAAAAAAAATGGTTTTACGGCATTTCATTAGAAAATAAGTACTTATTGCCAGTACAGCTAAGTTTAGAAAACTTTTATTTTGATTAAAAATTACGAAAATCAGAAAAATGACAGAAATAGTTTGATTTTATTACAATTGTTTGCAATCATTGTTTACACATTTACACAAGGATATACATTTCAGTGCTGCTTTTTTGCAGGTACACGAATTTGTTCGACAATTAGATCGACCTTTACATGGTTTTATTAAAGAGTCAGGTAGAGATTTTTTCGTCATTTGCTTTGGGTAAAGATTTCTTTCGCGTAGCTCGTAACCAAATTGAAGAAAATCGATGTGCTCAAATATCGGTTCAGACGAGCATTTCCACAGATAAACTTGAGCTGATGCTCTTAAACAGTATAAATGCAAAGCATCAGAGGTACCTCCATATTATTCTATATTCTATTATTATTCTACACATTTAATGCAAAGCCTATGTTTCCCAGGTTTGAAACATATGAATCAGTCAGTTATTTACCATACCATCCATTTCAAGGAAAATACTTAAGATTAGCCACCCAAAACCGATAAAACAAAGTAAGTTTCAAAAACCAAAGTCTTTTTTATACACTTGGCTGATGGCACAATAGGCGTGCCATCATTTTCTATGGCGTTAGGCCCTGTTTACACTTTGTTAAGTGCAAGTGTGAAGTTCATACATTCACTGTCAAGTGGCGAGTAGAAAATGTATGAACGCTAAATCGCTAAACCAGTTTACGAGTAAATTACGGAAACATTTGCACTTAACAAAGTGTACACAGGGCGTTAGGCACGCCAGTCGTGTCTTGAAATAATTGTTCACCGCAAAAGGAAGAAAATCGCACGTAGCTAGACTAGAGCAGCGCTAAAGGGGCGGAGGGGGGACAAATAACCGTGCACGCGCGCGGCAACATGGCTTTTTATAAAGTCGAGGGTCTCAGGTAAAAAAATCACCAAAAATTTCGCAGTCCGCGATTTTTGCAAGCGGACATCCCATTGGAGGCTGCTCTACCAATTAAATTAGTTCAATTAGAGGTATTAGAGCGTACGCAGACAGAGCGCGGTCAGGAGTTCCGAGTTCCGAGTTCAGAGTTCTGCGTTCTACCGAAAGTACCGAGTCTATAACAACAACGCACACAGCGGGCAGTCAGACCGCGGCGGTCAAAGCGGAACGACGCGTTCTGAGAGTTCTATTGCCGCCGAGACAGCGAACGCCTGAACGCAAATGAACCTTTTGTATATTTTGTTATTTCAAGTTCGAATCTACTAATAGTACACGAATAAATACATACCTTAAAAATACAGCCAGCCTTTCTTTTGCTGAAACACACTTCCACCAGTTAGTATTTTGTTTTTCGATATGAGGTTTCATGATGTTATACAATTCATTAAAACTATTTATCGACATGCGAAAATAAACATAGAATCGTTCTTCATCTTTAAGTAAATCCTGAAAAATGCTACTAAATTCGCCTTGTTCTTCTCGCGTGGTATTAATTGGGTGCACCCAATACTTTCTTTTCTTTTTAGAAGCTTCTAAGCTCCACAAGACCAATATTTCTTCATCGGAAGATGAACTCTCTAGTGACATGTTGCATGTACGAAGACACGAACAAAACTAGAACGCGAGAATTTGAACTCTCAAGCGGTCAACGGTCACCAGAACTCGGAACTCTGACCGCTCTCTGTCTGAGTACGCTCTTAGAGGTATGTACATTTTGTTTGAGCTCTATTGCATTCAAAATAAGGTGAAATTTTCTTATGTGTCCTGTATTTTTGGCTACTTTGGATGCTTAGAAACCTTCCGCGTTCTGGACGTTGCTGTACTAACGGCGGGTTGAATGTTACCAAGTATATGGCGTTGTGGATGCTCCGGTATATTTGTATACAGTGGATGGCCTGAACAATTTGATCACTTGGAATGAGTACGTATTTATGGATATTTTGGATGGTGCGGTATATTTGGAACTATTGACTGCCACTATATTTATGATGCTGACTGTACCTAATGCATGCGTTATTCCCAATACTAGAACTAAAACTTAGAACTAAATTTAACTCTAAAAAATATCATGAATATAAATAAATTATTGATTGTGTATTGAATAATCAAACTGAATATGAATCTTCATACTTAATATTAATACTCGATATTAATAAATAATAATAGTAGGTACCTAATATGAATTCAAACCGAAAATATACGTTTTTTTGGTTATGTTAATGTTATTAATGGTGAGCGGACAAGAACACCTATCTTTCGTATTAGATATATCTGAGGGGTGCGCGGCTTAGCTGTTGCGCTTAGGACGTTGCTGCGGCTGCGTTGCCGGTTCTGTAGCGCCTCAGGCATGCTGGCTAAAGCTCGCGAAGACAGCTATTATGCCACGAAGCGCAAGAGGGCCGCGTCGAGGGAAGAGGCGGCAGCAGCCTCATGGCGGTCGCGGCCGCACGGCTGGACGGGCCCTTCATGAGGCACTGGCTACCTCCTTTCAAATGTGCCATTTCATTTAGTTAAGTGTCGTATTTTACATTTATTTAAAAAAAAAAGTATTTACACGGTTGGGTCATTGTCAAATTTTGTGCAGGTAAACGAGTCCCTCAACATTTTTATTTTTTTTGTTATTACCTCTTAACATTATACAGGGTGTATTGCAAGTCGTGTGCCAAATGAATATGGTGGGTAGCTAAGGTCACTTGAAACACGTTTTGGGCTAATTAACACTCATCCTACCCACGGTGTTTTTTTAATATTTTTTTTGATGAATGAATGAAATGTTATTTTTATTCATATAGTAAACAAATAAAAAAATATTAGCCAACAAAGTGTGAAGGACAGAAAAATAAAATCTTCACGGTCAACTTTACGGCACAATAAAAAAAAAAGTAGAAGCTCCTCAGATCTTCCAACATCATAAAAACTTCTCCAGTTCCTGACAATTCTTACGGTATACCACATGTCTAGAATCACGTTCAGTTTTTCGTCAAAATATGGTTTCAATCTAAAATGGTGGTTTTATTCGGTCAGTAGATCCAGCCAGTTAAATGGGCTAAATGCACAATACAAAACGCAATATGGTTAAAAATCATCTTTATTTTTATAATTACTTCAAATTTTGTTCAAATTGTCTTCCTCCACAATTGATACATTCGCGACAACTTTTTCGTATTTCTACAGTTGTTGTACGAAGTGTCTTTGACTTTTACGTCTGGGGAAGGGCCAAAGAGCTAGTGTACGCAACACAGGTAGAGAGCAGAGAGCATCTGATCGCAAAAATTAATGACGCGTTCGCAATAATGCGGCAAGAAATGACACTTCGTACAACAACTACTGTAGAAATACGAAAAAGGTGTCGCGAATGTATCAATTGTGGAGGAAGACAATTTGAACAAAATTTGAAGTAATTATAAAAATAAAGATGATTTTTAACCATATTGCGTTTTGTATTGTGCATTTAGCCCATTTAACTGGCTGGATCTACTGACCGAATAAAACCACCATTTTAGATTGAAACCATATTTTGACGAAAAACTGAACGTGATTCTAGACATGTGGTATACCGTAAGAATCGTCAGGAACTAGAGAAGTTTTTATGATGTTGGAAGATCTGAGGAACTTCTACTTTTTTTTTTATTGTGCCGTAAAGTTGACCGTGAAGATTTTATTTTTCTGTCCTTCACACTTTGTTGGCTAATATTTTTTTATTTGTTTACTATATGAATAAAAATAACATTTCATTCGAATGCGCAAACATTAAAGATAAAAAAACTACAAGTACTTTTGTGCTGTCACATTAAAAAAAAAAGATAGGTGAACAAAATGGTTAACTTTTGGAAGATTCCGAGATTTTTTCAAAAAAAATATTAAAAAAACACCGTGAGTAGGATGAGTGTTAATTGGCCCAAAACGTGTTGCAAGTGACCTTAGCTACCCACCATATTCATTTGGCACACGACTTGCAATACACCCTGTATATTAAATACAAAATACATCGCATTAGCAAACATCCCTTATTGGAAAAAAGACTCAGTTTCGATAGTTATCCATTTTTTTTAAGTAACATTGTGGTCATTGTTGGTAACAGAATGGTTTTCCTTACAAATTGTACCTGTCCCATGTAGCATTCCGTTTTAATAAAGATCAAATTACTGCATTTTCTAGTCTAGTAACCTTCTTTAAATAAATTATTTCAATATTATCATACACGGAGTATTATGAATATTCATAAAATATATTTTAAAGTTAGTCAGTATTAAAATGAAGTTTTTAAATAATTTTTTAAACATTGTCCCACGTATTGTTCTGGAACGTCTGAACCACTATGTTACTAACTAATTCACAACTCAAAATAGAGATTTCGCTACTTTTGACACTGTTTTATCTTGGTCGGGATGTCTGCATTCGTAGGCGGTAGTTGGTTCGGTCGGGGGGATGGGTACGTCGCTTGACAGTCGGCCGCGAGGTGTTGAACGTGCCGCGTGTTTTAATTGCGCATCCACTTTGTTACCTACATATTCACATGAGTAAATGAATGTATTTTCTTTAGTTTACGTTCAGTATGTTATCTAAGGGGTAAATGTGCACGAAATATATTTACTTTACCATTTATTTTATGAGTTATGTATAATGGAATGTAAAATTTACCACTCTGTTCTTTAATTTCTTAAGAAAAGGTAAAACGGATTGGTAACAAAGTTGTATTTTTTTTACACCAAGATCCACTAAATCTGGAATAAATCTTAAATTATTGGTTAAACATCGTGGCTAGATGATAGATGATAATTCAGTTGTTTTAACAGACACGGACATAAACAAAAGTAATACCTAAACATATATTTATTAAAAAAAAAAAAACATTTTAAGTTACATTTACCTGCGCAAAATTTGACAATGACCCGGTTATGTTTCATTGGTGATCTGATCAGGTACTCACTTTGCTAATTCAGTAATTGATGTCGATGACGTTACAGTCGCAGTTACATGGAACCGACAATTTTTTTTGTAATACCTACTAAGTTTTTGTTTTGAAAATAACTTTATCGAAATTAATTGTCAACATACTAATTGTTTAGTTTTTCTTTTTGTTAGGTTCATTGACGATATTTTGTTAAATTGAAACTGGCAATGAAATTAGGTAGTTTCGTTGAAACGTGGCCATACCCTATATTAGGCCGGGGTAGTTAGATTGAAAAATAGGCCAACCTTGCATAAAATATAAACAGCATTTTTTCCATTAAATGTATACAGTACAGACAAGTGTGGTGTATTAAGTTGTATCCTGCGAATAGTTCACCCCCGCCGAAGCGTTTTTTTCAAAGAAATTATGTTTATCAATTTTACTTGATAGGAAAAAATATTAACAGGCATATTTGTAAGGAGTATTTGTAGAAGAGATTATGTATTACCAGTAGATCAATAGATCAATAAATCCGCGCACAAACGATTTTTTTGGAAAATGTTATATTTTCACGTTGTACTTCAAGCAAGAATATTTACAAGACAAAAAAATGGTAAGTGGATTTTATTTCATATTTTTAACTAATATAAAGAAAATTAAACTGAATTGTTGCTTTTCAGCGATCCCAAAGAGTCGCAAATAGTGGTTCCGGCAAAAATGCCCATACCAGAATTTCTCAGAATTAAACACATAGGAGGTTGCTTAATAGTTTAATATAGTAAAACAAACGATTTGCATTAATGTGATTAATTTTCTTGGAAATAAGTAATATAAAGCCTATATATAAATGAAAGTTAAACTTAATTTAACTCTGTTACATTCTTGCCTGAACCGGTGTTTGAAAAACTATTAAAATTAATTTGCGTTGATACAAATTTGTTTAGCGTTAGTAGTAGTAGTAGTATAGCGTTTTAATATATTAATTTTAATAATTGTATGTTCAAAAATCACTGTTAATATTTACGCTTGAGGTACAATAAAAAAAAACGAAAATATTTTTTATGTAATTTACATCGAAATATTATAAGTATAGAAGGATAACTGTCACTCAAAAAGTGTTCCACATACTTAGTGCTGAAATGGGCGGAGCTAATACTTGGTGCTCAACCGGCTTCCAGTAGGCTTTGAGTTATTGTGTCAAATGGTTGTCATTACAGTTTTGTAATATTATTAAAAAATACTGATAAATAAGATAAACAACAAATTACATTTTAGTTTAAAAAACTGGGACATTTTTTGAAATGCTCAGCTGTTCCAAATTGCACAGTACGTTAAAAATATATATTAATAATGGATACATTAGATTCATGCATCATCATCACATCAGTGATCGGATTTCACGGTGCAACACGAGGTGAATGACCTCAAACATTATGCTAACATGGATATGTCCTGGGATGCCGGGACTGATGATGTTGAAAGAGGGTAATGTTTCAAATTGTATCATATGATAATTTCCTTAACCTTTTTACGTTTGGGTTTGGAATAAATATTTTCACTGTATGTATGTTTTTTTTTATATTAGGTACTTCTTTTAAAACTGATCCGCCAATTAGTCTTTAGTGAATATAAATAAATGATATAATACGGGACGCATTATCAATTTACCACACGACACACAGATTTAGTTTTTTAAAGGTTGGTATTGAAATAGCATACAATTATTTTCTCAATATTTTGTAAGTTCAATTGATTTCTTTTCACGTCTTAAATCCTATCCTAATGCCTATTTATAAATATCCCAACAATTGCATTTTCTTTTCGAACCAGATCCCGGGATTTTGGTCATATCCATATTAAGATTTCTACTCTATAATATAAATAAATCCGATCACTGATCATCATTCATCATCATCATCATCATTTTAGCCGAAGGATATTAATGCACTCTACTCTATTTATTCGATTCTATTTAAAGTAACCATTACCCGACTTATTTTTCAACTCTGATTGTATATTGTATATATTTAGTGATATTTTTAAGCGTTTCGACAAGATGATATTAAGAATAAACGACGATATTAAGATTATATTCCGAAAGTGCAGTTTTACTATGTTCAATAGCCGCACAAACCTCGACATTCATTTTATGAAAATTAATCAAAAAAAAACAAAATGTGTTTTAGTAGGTAATACTTAGGTACTGCAACTGGTTTTATTTAAATTAGGTACGATCAAATACCGCCATGCCTCATCATAAAAAAACTTGATTTATTATAATAATGTGAGTTTTGTCGATTTTCTATGTAGATACTTATATCCGTATATAATATCGTTATTTATTGCCTACTAAATATTATATTTTTAAGAATAAATATTTACTAAGACATTATTTATTGCTGTATAAATAAAGTTTACACCTTAACTTAATTAAAGTATGGATCACTTCTGCATTAAACCATCCAAGTTCAGCAAAATGTCAGGTGTGTCATTTTCTAGCGTGTTTGAGTAGCCATAACGAGAAAAACTAAAGACCAATCAAATCTCTTGTCATAGCAGTTTAACTAATCAAAGTTTTCTTATGGGTGAAAATATATATAACCTCTAAAGTAATGGCGTCTACTCAAACGTTTCAAGCGTAGAGAAAATGGGACGTATTTCAACGTCAAGTTTGTTCGGTGTTACTCTTCCATACTTATTATATTTCGATGGTAATTTATGAAAAGTACCTGTAGATATGGTATTTTTTTTGGTAAGTTTTCTAAAAATGAATCGATTTACCGCCCCCAAAACCCCCTGCATACTAAATTTCATAAAAAACGTTGGAGCTGTTTCCGAGATTCAGATTATATATATACCTACCTACATATATAATACATAAATATATATACTATACATGTACACAAGAATTGCTCGTTTGAAGGTATAAGATAGATAAATCTGTTTTATGTACGGGTGTTACAGAAAACTCATATAAACCGATGCGAAGCGGGGCGGGGCGCAATTTTTTAATAAAGATACAAATTAAATAAAAATATCTATAGGGTCAGGTCGGGTAAATATAAGACACGGGTAAAAATAAGACTAAGTTATTACACTCAAAAACTTACTCTACTTCATTCCTATTCCATTTAAAAGGAAACATTGTGTGTTAATGCTTCTTTTTAAATGGAATTGGAATGAAGTAGAGTAAGTTTTTGAGTGTTAAAAACTTAGTCTTATTTTTACCCGTGTCTTATATTTACCCGACCTGACCCTAATTGATAATAAAAAAAAATAGCGTCGGCACCACAGATCACAGAAACAAGGGAGATATGTTATGGGGCGTGGTTCGTGACGCCTCGATATGTTCAAATTGACCATATCGGCACGAGGCGTGTCAAGCGTTGAAATAGTCACCCACTGAACGCTGTCAGTATAGAAGCTCCGTTTAAATGATAAAATGACTATATGTAGCGTGAAAGTGTGCAACAATCGAAGTGCAAACGTTAATATAAAATCAAAGGGCATAACTTACCACCGGTAAATTTAGTTTTTAAGCATTATTTATATTTTTAAATGAATATTTTATATTTGAATAGATTTCAGAGCGTAAGGTTGTGAAAGTTGTGTTGACGTGATTTCTATCGACTATCGATAAATGGCTTATTCTACAGCTATCAATAGAATTCAATGTGTTAATAGTTCTAGTTATTTATCACTACCAAAACACGCTTAAAACAGAAGAAAAATAATTTTAACAAATTTTCACGTTATAATTTTTTTAATTTTCTTTACAATATTAACGAACGACGAAGGACTCTAGCAATTCAAATATAAGTAGACGAATCATACAATTAAGATAAAAATAAAATAACCAACCACAAAGGCTAAGGGCTCTGGCTCAGTATTGAGCTGTGCTTGCACACAGCGCTGATTGACACTCAACCGAACCCATTTTATTAGTGTATTTGTATTAACATCATAAAGTCCAAGTCTACAATTTAGACTTTTATGTACTAATCATAACGAAAATCTTTAACAGCTCCAGAAAATTTAATCATTGAAATTCGGCAATTTTTTTGTTACGTTCTAATATAGGTATCGTTCCCAATTTAAAATCTTATGTATCAATTTTACGCAAACCGTATTCTTGCTAATAAAATATTATTCTATTCTAACAATAATATATTAAGTTTAAATGATGTAATTGTATTAACCTAGTAGTAAAATAATAAAAATAGTACTTATTGCCTGTAAATTGAATAGTACCTATATTAATGTTGCAAACAAGTTTGAATTGTTTATCGATATATTTTGAAACATTCCTTGTGGCATCCCTAAGTGGACGACAGGAGAGAAACGCACACCTCTTGAAAAAAGTATAACTAGATGTCGCTGTGTGTGGGTAGTCCTTAACCTGCTGAACATAGGGACTACTATCTTGGCACCATCTAGCTCTGAGGAATTAATTAATTACTCGTCGCATAGATGGCAGCGAAGTGACGAGTAAGCGCTACCTTACGTTCAGTGACTGAACTACGATGGAAAAAAAACGATCATTCAGCATTTTTCAACCTTGAGAACTTAGTATAAAGCTTAATTTTCTGCTACTATCAAAACTATGTTACGGCGTTTTTAGTTCGTAAGCTGTAACCAATTATGAGGAGGTTGTTTTTGTAGTAGTTAATAGAGCGTAAGCGTAAGACGCACACATGTTTAAAAGTGGCGATACCGGGTCTTGTACGAATTGGCGTTCATGACATATCTCCCTTGTTTCTGTGATCTGTGGTCGGCACACATTTTAAGCGTTACAAAATTGCCAGTTGCATTTACTGTACGAAAGGGTATACAATATGCAAAGCATGTTTCTGTGAATTAAATAATCGGTATGATATGATAAAGGTGCACACATTTTAAGCGTTAATAAATCGCAAAATGCATAGACTGTACGAAAGGTTATCCAAAATGCATTGCATGGTTCTGTGAAATTAAAAAATCGGTATGATATGATAAAGGTGCACACATTTTAAGTGTTAACAAATCGTAAATTGCGTAGACTGTACGAAAGGTTATCCAAAATGCATTGCATGGTTCTGTGAAATTAAAAAATCGGTATGATATGATAAAGATGCACACATTTTAAGCGTTAACAAATCGTAAATTGCGTAGACTGTACGAAAGGTTATCCAAAATGCATTGCATGGTTCTGTGAAATTAAAAAATCGGTATGATATGATAAAGATGCACACATTTTAAGCGTTAACAAATCGTAAATTGCGTAGACTGTACGAAAGGTTATCCAAAATGCATTGCATGGTTCTGTGAAATTAAAAAATCGGTATGATATGATAAAGATGCACACATTTTAAGCGTTAACAAATCGTAAATTGCGTAGACTGTACGAAAGGTTATCCAAAATGCATTGCATGGTTCTGTGAAATTAAAAAATCGGTTTGATATGATAAAGATGCACACATTTTAAGCGTTAACAAATCGTAAATTGCGTAGACTGTACGAAAGGTTATCCAAAATGCATTGCATGGTTCTGTGAAATTAAAAAATCGGTATGATATGATAAAGATGCACACATTTTAAGTGTTAACAAATCGTAAATTGCGTAGACTGTACGAAAGGTTATCCAAAATGCATTGCATGGTTCTGTGAAATTATTTAATCGGTATGATATGATAAAGGAGCACGCAACATCAGTGTTCATCGCCACAAGGTAGTAATGCGTTCTACAACTACCAAACAACGCATTTTGTTACCGATAGATGAAGCTAACAGATTACGCGAAATGGCTTTCTGCTTTACCTTCATGCCTTCTTCCCAAGAGATCCAAAGGTCCCCTCTAGTGAGGAAACAAGCGACCGCGTGCCGCGCGATGTGGTGGATCCACCCCTCTTCCCTCAGTTGGATCATGACAGCATCTATCCACGGATAGCCGGTTTGACCCTGTAAATTTAAAGCATAAGCGCGTCACACACGAAGCTATTATAGCTATTATAGACAAGACAAGAAGATAAAGTTAAGTTTTTAATTTCATCAAATATAAAGATTAAAATGCTTCTATTTTTTGAGAAAATAATAAAAAAGTCAAAATAGTTTATTTTGCTAAGCTAAGTACTTAACCGGTTGACTTGATTTTTGGATATTTTATGAATAAGTTTAGTTTTTCCAAGTGATATATTTTAGATGTTTTTATTTTGTATTTTCAGTAAATGCTATACGTTTCATTTCATTTCAAACACCAAGGTAAAGAGACGCTAGCTAGCTAAATAATAATTATTGGAGTAATATTAAATGATTACAATATTATCAAAACATACACTAATTATTTTAAAGCTATCGAACAATATTGTAAGATAATAAAAAATCTTCACTGTGTTTAATTTTGCAATAATATAATAGGTTCTACCAATTCTTTACATATTCTAACTATTGTGCATTAAATTTTATTCACAAAAACGAGTTTTTTTTTCCTTGTTCCGGTAATGGAAAGTGATTAATTTTTCGTTATTATTTGAAAAGCTAAGTTTAAATAGATGATTCTAGAAAAAACCGCCGTTTAGATTTCAAATCAAGGTTTAAATCTATAAGCCACCTACCGTTCCCACCTATTCGTTGATAAATATTATATTTATAAACCAAACCAAACAAAATTATAACAAACAAAACCGTCTGAGCTGTTTTATCGATACATCAAAAGTCATAATGTATACATATATAAATCAATGTGCCAAAGCAGGGAGAGCTCTTGAATGTAAACTCGACTAAAAGAAAAGGATTTAAATATAACCCCAGCGCTATACCCCAGCTACAGCTCATCTATGACGTCACATTTAAAAATGGCGGGATAATCAAAACGAAGTTTTGAAACTGACCAATACAAAAGCACGATAGTTTAAGAGTTTAACGACTTAGTTTTTTAAAAAGTATTTACATTCGCCCATTTCGCAAGAGCGTCCTGATTCTTCTCCCAAGGAATCTGAACACAAATGGGGTTGCCTTTCATTCGATCGAAACTAGGATTTCGTGTTGCAGCGCAGTAAAAGAACTCCCTCCAAAGAAGTTGTCCATGCAGCGATAGTGGCGGACGAACTTGCTTGATGCTTTGGTATAGTTCCGTCAACTTGTAGTAAAACAGCCTCGTTGACAGGCACCCGAATCTAAAATAAATATTTTCACGATTTTTACTTTCACTTATATCTATATTTATAGTTTTTCTTAATTTAATCCATTTCTACTGTCTCAATTTAGTTCTTTTCATAGAGTGGAATTACCCTGGCATGCCATGCAGCTTTCCTTTCGGCCACTAGGATCCGTAGGTACGATCCATCAATGGATTCGAGTGAACCTTGGGTGCATTCAGATCCATCAATGGAGTCGATCGGACTTTATGTACTTTCAGATAGGATCACAGCATCATCATATTCAGGACAGAATCTTTAATAGAGCATGGTAAACTATAACATCGTCTAGAATCCATCAATGGATTAACGCGAGCTTTTAAACTAGGATCCATACGGGGATTTTAATTTACTTTGATGTCGTCTAAAATGCCAACGTCAATGGATTAATGGGAACTTTTTTCAGAGTAGGTTCCTTACGTGGATCTTTATTTACTTACTATTCCATCAATGCAATAAACATTGCGGTGTATTGTAATCCATGAATGTATCAGCCTACTAAAAGTTTATTAGGAACCTTTATGGATCTGAATATAATAAGTTAATAAGTATTTACTAGAATCGATTGATGGATCAGAGTACACATTGTAGTATCTCAAAATCTACTGAACAATCGACTCCGTTGATGGCTATGTTTGCACAAAGGTTTCTCGACTCCAATGATGGGTTCTGCCAATCGATCATATAGGCCAGGGGGCAGCTTATCTTTCTAAGAAGTTTAGTATTCAATATATTCACGGAAAAACAAAAAAGGTACATTTTAACCCCTCTCGCCGAAAGCATAGTGCCTAGGATGGGGACTTTTAATACGTTTACAAACCCAGTTGAAAAACACTGTATGGTATTAATTGTGTGATGATGATCCAGAGCTGAGACCCTTATTGCTATATAATTTAAGAAAATTAATAAAGTTAGGGGAAATAATTCGTGTTGCTTGCTGTGTGCTAAAGGTGTAAGGGGGGTATGAAGGTACGTTTTTCAAAAATTTGCTCATATCTCGAATATACAGTGTGTTACGAGGGCATTCCTTGATAAAGAGTAATAATGGGCAACTCCTTAATGTACCTACAGTTTATAATTTATTCAAAACAAGAAGAAATAGTACACACTTGTTTCTAACAAAAATAATTGCAAGAAATCTACACCTATGCATTAAAATTAATTAGTAAAGACACGTGACAAAACAATATTTTTTTTAAATTGACCTTATCAGCCCCATTTGACGTCTGACCAAAATCGAAGATCGAATACACTTAGTGCTGTCCTTTTATCTCGCTTTGGTTCCGTACGAATGGAGAAAGAGTGTGAAAACACCTTCAATTCTTCGGTCAAGCGTGAGGACGCGTTCCGTGTCACTGCTCCTGCACTTTGACATGGACTATGGCTCGGATTATTTGACACTTTTCGGTATGTAAAATCATTTTGTTTTAGGATTCATGAAGTATGTTTAGAATTATATTTTGGATTTTTTTAGACTTGTTTTGATTGATTTCTAAATTGTTTAAACAGTTAACGAGCGTTACCGGCATATCTGACGAATTAAAGGAGTATTCATAACTCTCTATATTTTGCCCCTGTACCAATGCATGCCTTGTACCAAGTAATAACGGTACTGATTACGATACTTACAGATAGCTCCAATACGTTGATGGTAGTTAAAATCTACGAAGTTAAATTGAAGCGTTACGCTAGTTAAATTCGACTTTTTCGATTGCGATGTTTGCTCTAATGAGTTATTTTATACTCCATAAACGGTGATACTTAATAGGTACTAGAAACAATTGACCATTAAGTTTCTGTATTAAATAATTATAACATAGTAAATCTGTCATTTCATGGATTTCGTAGTTAGTTTCGATGAAAACTGAGTTACACATGTTATCTTAGATGCAGCAGTTTGACCTTTATTGACAGCCATGCGTGAAGTTCAAAATAAACATTCTGTTGCTAGGCAACGAAATTAAACCTCATTATTATTAACGCTTTCTTTGACATATTTTTTTTTAAGTATGTTGCACCAATTATATTGAATTGATTTTTCGCATGGTACTAGCTAATACTATTAGCAGTTTATGTGAATTTTTCCGTAGCTGTACCTTTACAAATACTTGTTGAAAAGTGCTGTCGAAAAATTCTCTGACATTTTAATCATTATTTTTTCATGGAATTAAATATTTAAAAAAATCAGAGTTATACTCCTACCCATCCTTTGTAGCTATGATTTGGTTTGATTGCTCTACCTTATATAGTTCAGGAGAAAAACGACTTAGAAAAATGTGTCCATAAAATGACGTTTTTGACAGTATCTCGGTGACGGTTCAAGATAGGGGGCTGAAAGTAAGGGTGTTTCTATATTATGAGATAGCCAACAAATGACATTATAAAAATCCGATATTCGTCACAGGGGCCACTTCTCCTTCCTTAGCCTGCTAGACCCTTTCACCCCGGTAACTTTAGCTGCTATGGAGAAAAAAAGGTCTTGAACAGACAGGCGGATGGACAGACAGACGGACAACAAAGTCAACTTATAAGGGGTCCGTTTTTCAGTTTTCGGCACGAAACCCTAAAAAACACGTGTTTCTGTTTATGGAATATACCAACCAATAACATAATTAGTAATGAACTCGCGAGTCTCTACTGTGAACACAAGTAAAAGCATTTAAAAATCATAAAAAACATCGCAGCCCTTACTTATTCTTAAGTTGGCAACACTGCGCTTTCTTTTACTTGGTGATAAAAGAGAAGATGTTTATTGCTTTTAATTTAATCCTTTTTCTCTCAACATAATGTCTTTTTTGGCATAAACAAAACGCTTTGGGCGACCAGTAAACGACCACTTAACAAGTTGAAATTTTACATATAAGTAACTACTTTATCGTAAACTTTTGTCTGTCCGTTCCTCCGTCTGTCTGTCTGTCTGTCCGTTAACAATTTTTGGTGCAAGTCCGCCTAAAATAATGAAGATATAATTAGCAGTTGATATTCACTGATTAAAACATGACTTTTTGTCGATGAAATGCAATTTTAGTCATAATAGCGCAGAACACTGTTTTCGGCTAAAACTGGAGTCATAAACAACTCGAAATCAAATACGGTTGTAATGGCAATAGTAATAAACTAAGTTTAAACATATTATGTGTTCAGCTAAATCGTACTACGATGATAGATATAACCTTACCTCAAATACGGTGACACGCCTGTCCGACTCGCGCAAAGAGACTGCGGTGTCATTTTCGGTCGGCTACTAGAAGCAACCCATGCTTTACGCTCTAAATATCTCTCTAGTCGTGCTAACGCCTCGCTTTCTCCACCGATCCAGACTGGTACCTTGAGGCCTTCAACTTCAAATCCTGATACAAGAAAATAAAAATGTAAAATGTTTCCAAATTTGAATTAGTCTCCACAATAGCTTAGATACCAACCAAGTTCTTCTAGTGTGGGTACACCAAAGCGATCATTGTGATCGTCCGAAATAGGGGTAAGAATATTCTTTAGCATTTCGGTCGTAATGTTGTCTTCGGGCTTAGCCGGAGGGGGCATGCTGGCGATCAGAGCTTGGAACTGATGATATGTCAGGGGTGCCTTACCGCCATTACGTTCTATAATTCTGTAATAAAAAAATATGGCAACCAAATTTAAGAATATTAGGAAGGGTAAATATCGATAACTGGCTACTCCAGTACTGACTAGAGTCATTCAGTTTTTGAGGCCCATTTCATAAAAGTTTTTACCTTGTAATACAATGCAATACATAATGTCGAAGAGGGATTTCCGCTTATAATATGCAGTAAGCACCTGGTCATTAACTTTGTACCGAGACACCTTAGTAATAAAACAATATTTTTAACTTTTCACGCCCGTAAAGTTCACGTTTAAACTGAATGTAGGCGACATAAACTTTAACTCTTTTCTACGTTTTTTTCTATTAAGACTTACTACCGCCCTTGGAGACATTTTACGAGTAATAACGCGTTCTTGTTTCAAACTTTTGTATAAAAATCTACAATAAGGAATTATTTATTATTAATTAGCTGACTCTGAGTACTAAACTTGTACTATTACTTACTTATTCTGTGCTCGGAGAATGGTAGTAAGACGCTAAACTCCTATAGCCAGAACAGTAAAAAACTAAAAAAGTTTTGTGACATGACTGTGAATGTCTGTATGTTGCGCGAGTTCGGGTACCTACTCAGGGTTGTCTAAATTTGTTCTTCTTTTAGTAACTGCAACGGATGTAACTTACGTGTCCAATTTGTACAAGGTGTGCGACACCATAGATGTGACGGAGATGCCAACTTCTCGGCATTTAGACATAATGTTGTGATCTCGAACGCGCCCGTAGGGCTCTGGGTCCTCTTCGAAGGTGAGGGCGGTGGTGCCCCACTCGCGAAACAACTTAGGCAGGGCATCAGCCGGCTGCCCGCGGACCACAAATAAACGGGAATTCAGCTTCTTCAAACTGGTGTCCAAATCGTCCAGGCATTGCAGCAAAAAACTACAAAAAATATGGGTTTGGATGGATATATGATAGAATAGAATTGGAATGCGTCGTCGTTGTAGAGAAAAAGGAGATAAAAGATAAATAAAGCAGGGTTTCAGGTTATAGGGTAATTGTAGGAGTAGCCGGAGAGCGTAGACGGTTTTTTCCAAAATGCAGTTTCATGGTATTGCATGGCATGGTAAGCTACTAAAGAAAATAAGTACAATAAAATACATAGGCAGTTCGTCGAATTCAGAAGTACACAAGCTGAAAATTAGTAGTAGTAGTATAATTAAGTAAAAATCTCAAGAACTTGCTTGTAGTTGTGTAATATAATATTTGGTAAATTTGGTTTTTTATTATTATTTCTAACTATTACGAGTATAATATTATTAAATCTCAATCACTAGCCATATCATCATTCTCAGTCATAACACAAGATACAGATGTGACTGCGTATTACGGTTTTATATATTCGGCTCTTACCCGTGACCCAATAATATGGGGAAATGCAAATGAAATCTGAAATATATTTAAAACAAAAGAAATGCATAACTATGAGAAATTTGTGGTGCAAATTCTGTGGGAAGCCGCAATAAAGGTACATGTCTTGTAGATAGGCCCAAGTAGGGAGATCGTCCCACCGCCGACGATGAGCGGGAAGCGAGTACAGCCAACGAATAACTATTAATATTTGTTTCTCTTTTATGGACAAGCGATCTATATTTTTTGTTTCGACAAACTCGTGGAAAGAGATCTCGTCGGCAGTGTGAACAGCCAGCGATCAGCTATTAATATACGTGTCTCTTTTATTGACACGGGATCTATATCTTTTGTTCGTTTCTTGAGCTAGAAAATAGTCGACATATACAGTTAGGTTTTACAACTTTGTATGAACGCCAAAGAAATATATTTTCAAATCCAAATAATTAAAATTAAATATTTTTAACAGCGATTAATTGAACATACATTTCAACCTTATTTTATTAGTGTAACGATGTGTCACTAAAAATAAAATTGGTTAAGAACTTTTTGATTGGTTGTCAAAATTATAAAGTTATATTTAAAGTCAAAATTATAAAATTGTACGGGGACAACGCAAGCGCTTCTAACAATGTGGCCATCTCTGTATAATACAGATTGTTGGTTTAGTATCTATTTGTCTCATCTGACCATACTTTATCGCTAGTACTAAGTACTGTCTAATTATTATGTCAACTTGGTATTTTTGATTTGGATGAAATTGTGTAGGTACTAATCGTTATTTACTATCACTATTTTTTAAATAGGTTCGAAGCTATTATTCAATATTTGCATGTTTTAAAACGAGAAGAACGTTCTTGCAAATAAATCTGTTTTCTGATTGAATAGTGTTAAATACCTCCATTTATTGATTCCAACGTTGGATGAGCTCGCAAACCAGGGGTCGATGATGAAGACACATCGCAGTGTGGTGGCGCCGGCAATGCCATCTCGAAGGGCCGGGTTGTCGTGGAGGCGAAGGCCCTTCCGGAACCAGTGCACGGTGTGCTTGCCGCTGAGGGTACTCCGGGATGGCACCGAGGGCTCCGCCATACTCGGAGAGGTCCGAGTTGTCGACATCCGTCTCAAGCTAGGTGCTTCCTACTGACAGACAAACAGCAAGAGTTACCAATACATACCTACAAAGAAAAAGTAATTTACGAGTCAATAACCCGAGTTACTGGAAAATACAACATTATTTTAAATGACATACTAACCAGTTAGTTAAATATTCACAACAAAGAAGAAACACCGAATAAAAATAGTAGGTTAGTCACAGTATCATGTCTCAGTATATCCATTTGCCTTATACGCGAGCCTTACAATGATGCTTACCTACGGGAAAAGGGCGCGAACTGTTTTGCGCCTCGCGAGTCTCGCGACAGCCCCACGTTCACATCGCGCACGCCCATAATTGAGCGCGAGCGGTCCGCAATTGAATCCTTAATTAAACGCACCCTTAGATTGGCGGCTGAGTGTCGATCGCGGGCGGTTGTCATTTAAAAAAGGCAAAGTTTATTTTGAGTTTATAAGCAGTTTTTTCGTATCTTTTTTTTTCGAATGTCATTGATATTGATTTATAAATAGATGCTATTCTTTTTTTATGGTGGTAATTGTATTGTAGTTGTGTATACAGCGTGAAAACTTGGGATGGGCAGTAACGGCAGCTACTAGATCACTTGCTGCTAAGCGAAAATGCTCTAAGGGGAACTTTACCAACTTTTTAAGTTATGTCAATCGACATTCACAGAATTTTAATAAAATGTACAATCAGCGAAAAAATCAACTGACTTGAGAAAAAAAAATTTTAATGCCGATCGGTCCAATTTCTATTAAGAATTAAAACACTCTTTGAGACCAACTAAGGTTAGAGTACTAAACCGGGTCCCACAAATCAAAGAAAACTTTTTCCATACAGTTCGTAGGGTAATTACAAAGTGAAACTTTCGCATGTTGTTTTTTACGCTTATGAGTCCTTTATGCTTAAAGAAAATTAAAACTAAAACTTAAAATTTCTCTTCATTCCAGTTCGACGTGAAAAATTAAATAGTAGCGACCAGTGACCTGTTTATCAAAAGCTTGTAATACAAATTGAAGTTTCTTTTCAACAATATGTATTAAAAAGAGACTACCACTTGTATAACAAGTTACAAGCTTTTGATAAACAGGCCCCAGGGCCAATTTGTTATACATGTTCAAAAAGTCGAGGCGGCTCCAGATTCAGAAACAGTACTACATCCGGTTTCATTCGGACTTTTCTTACGAAAGAGGAAACGAGAGATCCTTAACGTGGTTGATGGCAGCGTCAATTAACTTTTCAGGTGAGGATGCAAATCAGTTTATTGAATCCAACACAACACGTTTAGTCCAACACAAATACAAAGAATTCGTGCCTTCTTTCAACGTAACCAGAATGGGTCTTGTACGGGGCGTGCCGGCGAAATGGCTGCCAGAGGTCGAGGCACTCGAAAATATTCAGATGCCAGTAAATTCAGGTGGGGCGCGGCCTGTTAAGATTAGGCGACTTAATTTCAAATAAATCAGAACGGATGGTTCTTACTGCTGGATACCTTCTGAGACCGTAGTGATAAGTGTAAGTTGCCTGACCTGTTGGATATTTTTGTCTACCATGGTATCCAGACAAGCTATATACAGGATGAAAGCTGCTTTGACAGTTCGTTATACCACCTATAATCGCTACCATAAGTACAACCATAATCGACAGAGCTGCAAATCCATTCCTCTACGAGTATAACATTAGAACTGACTGGGAGTCATTCAGACCTTACCTAGACAAAAAGGTAAACCTCAGAATACCTCTGAAATCTGAAGAAGACATTGAGAATGCAGCGGTTACCATAACCAATTTACTCCTGAACTTGATTCTAAAACCAAGAAGGGCCAAGATACAAACAACAAACCACTACATGCAAGACGGTTGCTACTAGAAAAAAGACGTCGGCGAAGAGTGTGGCG
This sequence comes from Acleris emargana, assembly GCA_927399475.2. Classification (NCBI taxonomy): domain Eukaryota; kingdom Metazoa; phylum Arthropoda; class Insecta; order Lepidoptera; family Tortricidae; genus Acleris; species Acleris emargana. The sequence goes on along the minus strand of OV656835.1, from coordinate 82,404,221 downwards.
TCATATTCGACATACACAGGATAAAACCGCCATTAACAAAGTAGCTGTTTAGCTCAAGTCGAGTCTAAAAGAAATTTATGATTATACTATACATGAACATCTTGAAAACTTGAAACAAATGAGTACTCTCTCTGAAAAATGATGAAACCTCAAACCGCAGGAAGCGCAATGTCCTTTAAAATTTTAAGGTGGAACCTGGGCTCAGACGCATAAGCAAAAGGCGGACACCTTTGGTATGTTTCTGAGCAGTGTTTACACCACATGACGACAGAGGAGGAGGAGGACATAGGAGACACAAGTACTGACCAGGAAGTATTATCTTTCTGTCAAAGTGACTTACAACTGAGTCTCCCTCCGGATATTTATAGTGCTGCTGAAATAAATTAAATAATACGAGAACTAGAGCAGTTGTTTCTTGCCATTTTTTTTAATTGTACCCCAGAATCTGAAAAGTATCCCAAGTAGTAATGGGTGCCAAACCAGTAAAACCGCCACATCACGCTTTATCCCACAGACCAATAAATTTGTTACCATTACGCCATTACTGTCAAAGGTATTTGAGAAAGTTGTATCATAAAGAATAACCAGATCACCAATTTGGATTTCGGAAACAACACTACCTCTCAGCAGGTACACAGAGTCAGTGATAAGCATTAGAGAACAAAGAAAACTGCTGGCTGTTTTTTTGGCTTCCAGCAAGCCTTTGATAAGGTCTGCAATGTGGGTTAACTTTATAAAATCAAGCAAACAATGCCACACAATATGTTCCGACTACTAGAATGGTTCCTACAAGATAGGATATGTTAAGGTTAATGAAGCAACTTCTCCGTTTCACGACATTCAACCTGGAGTTCCACAGGGTTCCGTTTTGGGTCCGATACTGTACTGTACCTGATATATACCGCAGATGTCCCAGTAACCAATAATGTACTGACTGCTACTTCTGCTGATGACACGGCCATCTTAACTAATAACAAAAGGCCAAATTCACAAATTCTCCAAGAGCACCTTGACAAAATACGTGACTGGATGGGCAAATGAAGAATTAAAGCTACCGAGGTTTAAAGATAAAGATAAAGACATTTATTCAGTAAGTAGGCCGCACGGGCACTTTTACACGTCAAGAATCTACCAGCGCTTCACAAGAGAAGACCACTGCTGAGAAGAAGCGCCGCAAGAAACTCAGCAGTCAGTCATTTTTTTAAATATATTTAATATTACTACTTAGTTTAGCATTATACAGGGTGTCCCAGAAACCGACTTCAACCCGCCTAGAGCTGATAGAGCAGCTCATAAGCTATCGATTTAACCCCCATGTATGTTCAGCAATTGTTATTAGTTTCCGAGATATTGATCATTTTAATCGGAATTTTTGTCATTTTTCCTTATGTCCGTGCTACGAAAAATCCCTAAATTCATGTATTAATTCACATTTTTTTCAGTGTTTTCTTGCATGATTAGAATCACTGTAAAATAAGGAAGTTTTTAAAGCTACATGCCAAATTTTTTTTCATTACAACTTTTTGAGAAAACACACAAAGTTTGTTTTTCCATACTAGGTGAAAAACAAACGCAGGGTTCTCTTAGTATGGAGAAAGTAACTCTGTGCGTTTACTCAAACATTTGCAATAAAAAAGAAATTGGCATGTAGCTTTAATAACTTCCTTATTTTACAGTGATTCTAATCATGCAAGAAAACACTGAAAAAAATGAGAATTAATACATGAATTTAGGGATTTTTCGTAGCACGGACATAAGGAAAAATTACAAAAATTCCGATTAAAATGATCAATATCTCGGAAACTAATAACAATTGCTGAACATACATGGGGGTTAAATGGATAGCTTATGAGCTGCTCTATCAGCCCTAGGCGGGTTGACGTCGGTTTCTGGGACACCCTGTATAAATCTATAAATAGCAAATTAAAAAATATTTCAAATATCCTGCGTAGTTTCCGCAGGAAAACACACCAAAATCTTCAGAGAGAAAGAGAGAAAAGGAAAAAAGAACTCCTACGTATGTGTATATAAGACGGTGCAAGATGACCACATAAGATTGATATGTTTTCCTACATCAACAGTGTCCCCCAGACAAGATAAAGCTTTTGAATAAAAAAAAATAAAAAAAATAGATTAAGTTTCGGGTTTAGGCCAAGCACTTTTGTCTATTATATAGTCCTCGATCCTATAATACGCTTTAGACATTAACGACTTTTTCAAGTAATTTTTGAGTGCTGGAAAGGGTAACTTTAATACTACCTCAGGTAATTTATTATAGAAATGAATGCATTGACCAACAAATGATTTATATAATTTACGGACGCGGAATTTTCGAATAGCTATTTTATTTTTATTTCTAGTATTTAAATTATGTATATCAGATTTTTTTGTGAAAGAATCTAAATTTTTTATAACATAAATAATATTCTCATAAATAAATTGTGACGCTACAGTTAAGATATTAATTTCCTTTAAAAGATCTCTTAAGGAGTCACGGGAATTTAAGTTGTAAATAGAACGAATGGCCCTTTTTTGTAACACAAATATAGTTTGTATGTCAGCTGCCTTACCCCAAACCAGAATACCGTACAACATAACATTATTTAATTAACATTCACCCTAAGACATAAAGACAGTCCTGCTGTTAAGTTAGGAGACAGCCTTCTACCTGAAACCACAGTGGTAAAATATCATAATTACGATTAAAAAGCGAGATGAGCTCAATTATATATATAGATCAGTCTGCTGCAAAAGCTTGTTCTTGTTCTTTTTCTTTAAATTAATGGTGGTCCACCAAAAAGCTTGTTCCAAAAATGAAATTTTACAGTCATCATCTGCTTTTAGAGACCAAACTATGGAATCTCAACTCTGTATTAAACTTTAAGAACACCGGAAATCCTGTTACGACCTTCTAAGTCCAACATCAGCTTACCTCCTTGATACGATAATATTGTCCTTGTCTATATTCCAAACTGTCTTATCTTGCCCGGCATCACCTTGGTCGTTTTTTTTTTACTAACGAAATGCTGATTTATGATTTTAAGGTATTGGGCAATTACTGTGCTGTTATTTTGGCAATTACTGTAGGCTACGGGCAATGACCCTACGTACCTTTAAATGATTTTAATTTATTTGCATTGTTTTCTATGTTATGTGAGTTTTAATTAAAAACTGCTGATACTATAGAGGAGAGTTTATTAGGCCATAAGAAAATAGTAATAAAAAGTTGATACCTCTTATTATATTCTCTTTTAATGCGGTTGCTATGTGTTTGAAATCCTTAAGTGGGCAATAGTTATATGGTTTACCCTGTGTAGGCACAATGAAAATCCCACTAAGTAGTGAACATCTTTTACATACTAACCCCCTTACTTATAAACGTGGAATAAGCTTGGAATGGTTTATGCCATGCTTTGTCCTTATCTGTAATTGTGACATTTGCATCTGATAGAAAGTGACAAAACATGGCACAAACTATTCCAAGCTTATTCCACGTTTATAAGTAAGGGGGTAAGTCTTTAAATGTCGTAATCACCAATTATAATTTTATAAACATGAAATATCAATATCACTGATAATCATTTTATAATGCGTGACGTTTACTTGTACTGACCTTTTGTTAAAACACTTACTACTATATGTAGTTTTGTTACATGTTAAAACCTCTTGAACAGTTTTAACAAATGAGTTCACATGACTATTTCAATTGAAACACTACTTATTTTGAAACAATAACATACACAGTAAGACAACAAGTCCTCACATCTTTCAATATAATAAAAACAAGAACACCGTGGGTTTGTTTACGTTAATAAAGTTATGTTATGAATTCAACTTAATATTAATAAATCAATCTAGAAATTTCGACGTTACGGGTAACATTTATAGGTAAGCTACGTTACGTACACATAAACAAAAAGAAGAAGCTGCGTAGAGTTAAATATTAGGTAAACACAAGTAAACATAACTCATGCGTACTTCAAAAGCGAGACAGTGCAAGCAATACATACACTATTCAGTAACTCGCTAGCACAATAACACTACTAGCGCTATCTAGTTTCTGCTTCTTAGGGTTCCGTAGTCAACAAGGAAGGAACCGTTATAGTTTCTGCGCATAGAGGTAGGAAATAGTAGATTGATAACCAAGGGTGGAAAGTGACCCATTTCACCCGAGATATTTCTGGCGCTCGAACGAAGTGAGAGCGCCAATAGTTCGAGGGGAAATGGGATCAATAGGATGGGCAAATTGGGCAATTTCACCCGAGTTAGACACTTTACTTCTTTTTTTTTTTTCCTGTACCCGCACGAATGCTTAGCCATTAGTCAAGTTTTTTTTTATTATTATTTTATTATTAAAAAAAATTAGGGAAACTAACACGAATTATTTTACTACTAAAAAACGGAAAGGATAAGGAACTATGGATCAGTACAGTAGTTGGTTATATTTTATATAGAATAAATAGATTACATGTAAAAAAGTATAGGAAGAAAGAATAAATATTATATTTTAATGTTGTTACAATTTATAAAAGATTCTATAAACAAATAAATAGAAGGATCAAGAGAAGAGAGTAGGATATTCATATTTGTAGGGAATGGGACATGGTGGGAAATTAGGTTTTCAAAAAAGGGAATATGGTCATACAAACTGCATGCGAAAAATATATGATTCAAGTCCCCAAACTCATCCCCACAGTCACAAGCAGGGCTCCTTGTTAATTTCATTCGAGCCAGATGGGCAGGAGAACATGTATGGCCTAGACGCATTCTAATAATTACTGTAGTGGCTCTTTTGCTTAAACAAATCTTAAAAAACCAAGGTTTTAATGGTAAAGTTTTCTGAATATTCCTGTAATATTTCCCTTTGGTGTTAGAAGATTTTTCCCAGGATTTATCTCAAGGAATCTTGGGAAAAATCCTGGGAAGAGTAACCACATCATGGCTAAAATTTATGGGAACACGTCACCACACTCCACCGCTTCATTAGCTAATTTATCAGCACGCTCATTTCCAGAGATGTTACAATGACTTAGTATCCATGCCAAGTTTACTATAAATCTAAGTTTGACTCTTGCTTCAAAAATTAAAGGGTAATGTGTTTTAGAGCGAAATGGAAATTTTACTATGGATTCAAGAGAACTCTTAATCACTAAATATAACGGTATTTTTGAGCTTTGTTAATAAAATATAATCCAATGCCTTAACTATACCGAAACATTCCCCTGTGAATACCGACGTCTCGGGTGGAAGCTTAATCAATTGAATAATCTTATACTGCTTGTGAAATACCCCCACACCAACATTCCCAGTAGTGCCACGCTTAGAAGCATCGGTATAAATTTGATGCCAATCATGCCACCGTTCATCTAAAATAAAGTTCAGGTTTATGTTTGCATGTGGATCATCACGTTCAATATTTAAATTGAAAAAGATGATTGGCTCAAACAAAAGAGCCTGAAACAGGCATTCAAAAAGAGGCAAATTGTTTGTCTGAAAAGTAGGAGATGAGAAGTCCAAAGAGTTATTATAACTATTTACCAAATAGGGAGTCGTTTTATACTTCCAATAAGAACATGATGATGAGACAAAATTTGACAGAAGTTGGATTTTTGGACGAAGTTGATGATTGGAAAACTGTACGGAAGAAAAAACGATTGGCCAAAAACTGACGTCTTAATTCTAGAGGATGGTGTGGTGCCGAGTTAGAATAGTGCCACTCCATGTCTTCCCGTGGATGTCGTAAGAGGCGACTAAGGGAGTCAAGGCTTTTAGTGCTGTTGGGCGATGGGCTTGCAACCTGTCACTAATACACTGGTAAACATCTTGGCCTGGTTGTGCTAAATGTGGTTACAGAATTATCAACAAGTTTTTTTGGAGTTGTTGGTAATTCTGTAGCTCTGCCTACCCCGATCTGGGAAGGAAGGCGTGAGTTTATGTATGTATGTGTATGTAATTCTAGAGGAGGGTCACCACACTCTACTTGTAAAGCATTAATGGGGCTAGATTTCATAGCTCCCATAATCACTCGTAAAGCTTTTGCTTGAATACCATCTAACCTTTTTAAAGCAGCCATATTACAAGGTTCTAAAAGAAAAGTGCCGTAATCTAACACACTTCTTATTAAAGCATTATAAACTAATTTTAACGTAAAAGGGTGTGCGCCCCACCACACACCAGTGAGACATCTAAGTAAATTTAAATTTTTCTCACATTTTGATACTACATGCTCACAGTGTGGATGACCTGTAAGCTTTGAATCTAATACAACCCCTAGAAATTTGGCATGACTCTTTTCAGATAAAACATCATTATTCTGCCCTGCAGAGCCTAAACCGCAGTAAGTGCAAAAAGTTCATTTCGAGAAAACGTAAAAAATGTCTATGAAAAGTAATTTTTCTACCTTTCTAATGTTTCTTGTGTTAATGATTGAAAGTCAATCATTAAATCAAAAAACATTAGAAAGGTAGAAAAATTACTTTTCATAGACATTTTTTACGTTTTCTCGAAATGAACTTTTTGCAGTTACTGCGGTTTAGGCTCTGCAGGGCAGTATTGTAATAAATGTTTGCTGGAGGAGAATTACGTTTACGACTAAATGTAACAATTGTACTTTTTGAGGCTGAAAGCTCCAAACCATGTTTATTCAACCAGTTCCTAAGATGATTTAATGTGCTAGTTAAATTGAAGGACGCAACTTTCGGACAGCTGTCTACGGAATATATTAATAAGTCGTCGTCAGCGTACTGTAATATTCTACAGTCTTGGATGGAGGATTCAAGGTCAGAAGTGTATATGTTATAGAGAAGAGGACTTATGTAGAAGTATTGGTTTATAGAATGTTAGTATGAACGACCGGATTTTTAAGAAGGTGTAAAATGGGTGTCAACTTTAAATGGAAACCCTAAATATTACATAGTAATTCAGGGGAAAGATGCATTGTCTTTCATCATTTACAACGACAAACGGTTTACACAGGGTTAGTTATGATTTTTATAGTGTAGGTGGGCCCATATGAGTTCATAGTAAACTCGGGTTATAACAATGGTTTGATGCCTTGTTCACTTATAGCCAAAGAGCGGAATTCTTCATAGCAAAAATCAAACTGTCAGAGGGATTGACCTAACTGTTTTATCGACTTATCGATGTTACGGAATAATATCGCATTAGGTATCCATAATCAACTTAAAAGATTATTCTGTAACATTTGACCTGATATGCTGATTTTATAGAAAAAAGTGATTACAGCCAAAACACCGTTATCGAGTACTACAAATATGCTCCAGTTACTTCAACTGAGGTAGAACGCTCGTTTTCATCTTATAAATGGATCTACAATGAAAAAAGGAGTAATTTGAAAGGTGACAATGTTGAAAAAATAATGACTATTTTCTTTTACTACAGGGAAGATGAAGAAAACATATTTAGTACAGATTTAGATTTCGAATTTGTTATTTTGAATGAAGATTAGTTACCTACTCTTAGCAATATTTGTTTTTAATTTTTAATGATAAGTTTCATATAGAAAATTAAAAAAAAAAGTATTTTCTGTTTTATTCTTTACTATTATAAATACTAAAATACAGTGGCGGTCAGCTAATTAGGGACACCGTTAATTTGTTTGTATGTGTATCCAAAAGCCTGATTTCATTACTTTAACTTTGTTTCGTTAAGTGACAAATATTTATCGATAAGTCGATAAAACAGTTAGGTCAATCCCTCTGACAGTTTGATTTTTGCTATGAAGAATTCCGCTCTTTGCTTATAGCTATACGAATCGTTGGGGATTATGTTTTATATGTATAGGGTCGTTCGGCGTTAGGATCGAAAGCTATACGAATGATAAATGGTTAAGCAGACATGAAGGATATATGGATGAGTACCTAACGTAGGTAAATGTATTGGGAATATTATTCCTTGCTCTATTGGAAAAAGTGTGAAAAGTAATAAAGTTGTTATTTGGTGTATGAATTACAATTGTCCTTGCTAGGTAATGCAAATGAGAGATGTGATAATGATTGTTTTCTTTTCTGTTATAGGAAGTTGTGGACAAGCATGAACAACCATGGGAAAGAGAGATGAGAAAGGAACATGATGTGGACATATCTCCATGGGTCCAGGGTGCCTGGGGTTGTGAGATTTCCTTTAAGCCTATAAGGTTGGAAGAAACTAGTTTGGTTTCACCTCACATATCCCATGGCGCATGGGTTCCTTCATGGCAGATGTGTCATGCATTCCATGTTAAGGCGTGATAGTTGGATGCTTGTTCATGCTTATTAATTGCAGGTTTTATGGACTGTCTGTAACTTGTTTTATTGTGTGATTTTCTTATATTTCATGAACGATGCTGAGCTGAGAAGTCAGAAGTCTGCGCAATCTAAGATTGTGCCAGGCAATTTGATGATGCTGCGATCACCTGATAGATGATCAGGAAGAAATGCAGTTCATCATCATTCAGCGAAGACGCTGTGTCCATATCTCAGGCCGAGATGTGTGACACAGGCGCGAATGAAGCAAATTTATTTAAATGCAATGTAAATAAAATTTAATTAGGTTAAGATTTTAATAAAAATGAATTTACAGGTACACACAACATCACACCTAACTAACCATTAAAGACAGAGCAGAGAGAAAAAGAAAGAGATGTATATACAGTGGTGGACATATAATTAGAAACAGTACATAAAACTTAGGTAAACACAGAATGAACTATCGTTATGAGTAAAAATTATATTGATTAAATCACTATTGACTATGCCAGAATATAGCCAATGAGTTAAAAAACTCATAAAATATTTAAAAAAGTAAATCTGTTCTATCTTTAATTATTAAAAGATTTTAAAAATCATGATAGTTGAATTTCTATTACTGGCCGCTTGGACAACTAATTAGAAACAGGATCGATGGTTCGTTCCATTTTTGAAACTAAAAAAAAAAACCTCTTTTTACGCTTTTTCTGTTGTTTCGGCGGCAATTAAACGTCAATTTGGAAAATTACGTGAATAATAAGTATTGTTAAAAATGGGTAAAAATAAGAGTTGTGACGAGTCAACCAGGCAATTAATCGTTAAATTACATTTAGATCGAAAGTGGACTTATAGAAGAATTGCTAAACATCTAGAATGTTCTGTGAAGAAAGTTTTCAACGCTATTGCTCATTATAAAACTAACGGAACTACTAAAAGTGTTGTTAGAAAGGCTCGTCCAAGGAAAACATCTCCCCGGGAAGATTCGCAAATAATACGTGTAGCTAAACAAGACCTGTTCAAAGGCTCCAACGAGATTAGAAATGAAGTTTTTTCACCTGATGACCCAAGGAACATTTCCTCGAAACTGGTACGCCGCAGATTAGTGGAAGCTAAATTGTTCGGGAGGGTTTCTCGAAAGGTACCGCTTCTTACCAAGCAACACCGAGAGAAGCGATTATTATTTGCAAAGAAATATCTTAACTGGACCGTACGAGAATGGAAAAAAGTGTTATTCTCGGATGAAACAAAAATAAATATGGTGAATTCAGACGGCAAACGCTACGTTAGACGTCCAATAAACCATGCTTTTGATTATAAATACACGAGGAGCATAGTCAAACACGGCGGTGGTAATATTAAAGTATGGGGATGTTTTTCTGGTTGCGGAGTTGGACCCGTCCGTAAGATTCAAGGTATAATGGATCAATTTCAATACAAAAACATCTTAGAAGAGACAATGATTCCCTACACCGACGACCATTTGCCTGTGACCTGGATCTTTCAGCACGATAACGACCCAAAACACACGGCCCGCAGTGTTAAATCCTTTCTTAGTGAGCAACGTGTTACCATGTTAGACTGGCCTGCAAATAGTCCCGATTTAAATCCAATTGACAATTTGTGGTACGTCGTTAAAAAAAAGTCTCCGTTAAACGTAATTCCAGTCAAAATGAACTTTACGAAGCCTTTGTTGAGGCATGGAACTCGATCCCACTCGATAAATGTATGAAATTACTTGAATCAATGCCACGTCGTTGCAGAGCCGTCATTAATAACAAAGGCTATGCAACTGAATATTAATTGTTAAGAAATTTAGCAAACCAAACATTATTTTACATAAATAATTTGAAATTGTTGACGTTGACACGTTAAAACTTTGATTTTTACCTCATTTCTTTAGTGTTTCTAATTACTTGTCCATGACGGATGGTACTGCAAATGTCGTTTAGTTGTTTGTACGTAACTAAATATCTAAATGGTAGTTGTAAACTCGGATATTTATTTGTTTTTTAATTAATTATAAGTTGTTGAACGTATTCTATGCATTTTTTTTGTTTTATTTCCAAAAACAAAAGTTTTACGGCAATGTGCCTTGTATAATGTGAAATACGTCGCAAGTGTTTCTAATTATATGTCCACCACTGTATGTGTATTATGTCAACTTCTATGCATTCTAGTGCGACTCTCTTTCATGCAATATTTCAGATTTCTGAAGTGTATAGCTAGATGTGTTGCTGTGTGTACTTGAGTCCGACAGTGACGTGACAAAGGTCAAATCACTGACGGATGAAAGAGGACATAGGTCCAAAATTTAACTTCAGCGGAAAATTCTGAGAGTGACTTGACTGGTACATGTCAAATCACACAGGTCCGCATTAAGTCTTAGTTTCCTTGATTAACAATGAGGATGTAAGGCAATCCCGCATCTTCAATGCAGGGATTGTCATGAATTTGTACCAGCCGCCCCATTTTTAGCGGGGTTTTTTATGAGGCGGAAGCTCGCTGTGAGTTCACTGACGTATAAGTCTCACGGCAAGCTACTCTTTATAAAGAGCTGGTAAGAGCTCTGTTCTCTTTTCCCCGCTTAGGTAGTGATTAGGGACTGATTAGGTTTCATTCCTTGTTCCCAGAGGGACGAGGGATGTAATACAATAAGGTTATAACCTGTAAAATAAACCTTATTGCATTGTGCATTGTATGCAATGTTGCATTTGCTTTTAATTATTCAAATTTAAAAGCAAATGGTTCGATAGGACAGCGACTGATTGTTTTATATAGTTGAGCGAGTCGCATGTTACCTGGCGCCGAGTGTGCACGGCTATGTATTATTGAATATAAGAAGCTAACGAATAAAAGTATATTTAAAAATAGCCCTACCAGTTCTTTTTATTACAGATACAACCCCACATACCTTGTATCTATTACAGTACCGAGCCCTGAGGCAAGCATCTCCACACGGTTCTTGCGAGATCAGTGGAATCTAAGGCGATTTCCCGTCCAGATAACATGTTTAATATAAAATTTGATAGAATGTAAGGAATATTTAAATGTTTCAGTTTATTTATCAAAATTTCTATAACAACATTATCATATGCCGCTTTAATATCTAAGAATGCTGCAATAACGGATTCGTTTTGAGAAAAAGCAATACGAATATCTGTACAAAAAACACTTACACTATCTATCGTACTCCTACCGTTCCTAAATCCATATTGGCTATTAGGAACAAGATTTTTACTTACACGGCCGTGTGGTTGCCGCGGCCGTGTGGTTGCCGCGGCCGTGTGGTTGCCGGCTTAGAATTGTGCCACTCCATGTCTTCCCGTGGAAGTCGTAAGAGGCGACTAAGGGAATAAAGGCTTGTAGTACTGTTAGGCGATGGGCTTGCTACCTGTCACTAATATACACTGTTAAACATCTTAGCCTAATTGTGCAAATTGTGGTTACAGAGTTATCAAGAAGTTGTTGGTAATTCTGTAGCTCTGCCTACCCCACTTTGGGAATGAAGGCGTGAAGGTATGTATGTATTTTTACTTTCTACATACCATTCCAGTCTATTTTTGACTAGATGTTCAACAATTTTTATTATAACTGGCGATAAAACTATAGGCCGATAAGATGTGGGATCCTTGGAATTTTTGCCTGGTTTTAGAATTGGTAACACTATTTGGGTCTTCCAAGTTAAAGGAATGTCACCTGTCATGATGACAGCATTGATAACCTCTAAAAGGTACTCCAGAGCCTTATCAGCAGTGATCGGATTTCACGGTGCAACACTGCGGGATATAGAGTAGAAATCCTAATATGGATATGACTAAAATCCCGGGATCTGGTTCGAAAAGAAAATGCGATTGTTGGGATATTTATAAATAGGCATTAGGATAGGATTTTACACGTGTAAAGAAATCGATTAAACATATAAAATATTGCGAAAATAATTGTATGCTATTTCAATTTCATACAAACTAATAAAATATAATATCTGTGTGTAGTGTGGTGAACTGATATTATATATTTTATTTATATTCATACCCAAAGACTATTTGGCAGATCAATTTTAAACAGAGTAATAATAAAAACTAGCTTTTTTCATTTTTTTGCATACCTAAAATATTTATTTATACGTTTAAATTGTATTGAAATTTACTTAAAGTAATAAAATCAGAACAATATTTAACAACATAAGTCCCGGAACCCCGGGACATATCCATATTAGCATAATGTTTGAGGTCATTCACCCCGTGTTGCACCGGGATATCCGATCATTGCTTATCAGTTATCACGGAGATGAGAATACAAAGAGTAAGGAATGCCATCTTTGCCCGGTGCTGAATCCTTGGTCTGCGATAAGACACCTTTCAGTTCATTAAGTGAGAAAAAAGAGTCAAGGCCGAATGGGCAAGAATAAATAGTTGGAGGAATTGTGTTTATGTCTATATTGGGGACCGTTGCCGGCGCCAAGCGATCTAAGAAACTATTGTATAGAGAAGGCGGCATAACTGTAAAGTTTGTTGTACTAATACCTGATCTAAATCTGCGTATATTCCGCCAAACTTCAGCGGCCTTAGTATTAGGAGATATAAATAAGCAAAATTTCCTCCATCCTTCAATTTTTTTATCTTTAAGTGTTTTCTTAGTTTTGAAAATAACTTCCATTAGATAATTAAAATTATCTTGTGACATATTCGCATTATATATTTTCTCAACTTTTTTCCTTTCAGTAACAGCAATACTACATTCTTTGTCCCACCATGGTGGGCATGGTAACTTATCAGAAGCTAGTTTTTTAAGCGGGAAGGATGCGTCTGCAGCTTTTATTAAATTTTGATCAAACACTTCTGCAGAAGTACTTAAATTTTGTGCTGTAATAGGCACAAGATTTTGGACTTTATTCTCCATACATTGCTTGTACCTAGTCACTCCAATTATCACTAATTAATCTATATTTCATACGAGGCGGAGGCCTACGAATATTATTAACTATGAACACAGATAAATTTAAAATTATTGGAAAATGGTCACTGCCATGTGTAGAGTGTAAAGTTTCCCAATAAATAGTGGAAGCTAGACTAGGAGATGTTATGGTTAAATCAATAGCACTATCATTCTCTGTTGGTTCCGTGCGACGCGTGCGGGACCCATTATTAAGTATGCAGAGATTATGTTTGTCTATTAAGCTTAAAAGGTCCTCACCATGACAGTTGGATAATGAGCTACCCCATGATCTATGTTGAGAATTAAAATCTCCCATAATAATCACTGGTTTTGGGATAGTAGAAAATAAAACATATAATTCACTAAAAACATGGAGTGAAGGTTTAGGTATATAAATGGATACAAAACAGACTCCATTGATTATGCAAGCTACAACTGAAAAGTTATCATTACTATGTTCTGGGAATTGGGAAAATGAAAGAGAGTTTTTAATGAGAAGAGCAGCTCCTCCATAGCCATCAGACCTGTCATCCTTGAGGCAGGAGAAGCCACTTAATTTCAATACAGAACCAGGCTTGAGCCAAGTTTCTGTAAATGCTATAACAAATGGGTTAGACTTATTAACGAAATAAAAGAGTTCACTTTTTTATTGTATATATTTTTTAATGTATACGTTGTTGACAATTGTGGCTTGTCTCGTAACTTTTTTGGTAGTTGTGTCTCCGCGAGAAGTGGCGAAAAAAATAAAGCGAAAAAAAAATTGGTTTTTTTTTCGTCTAAGATTAAGCACAAAAATATAAGCATTAATAACCCCATTCTATCCTCCTCAATTCTAAATTTATTTGGTTTCACTCGCATGCTTGAATTAGCTAAAATAAAAGTTTGAAAATTACCTGGTTTTTCTTACATTTTCGTAAATAAATCGGAAACAAAAGAAGATCGAAGGCTGATATTAAGCATACAGTGTTCTTAGGTCCTGCCACTACTCCACCTAAAAGTATAACCAAATCCCATGTGGGGGCCAACCTTTTTAACTTAGCCTGCTAGACCCTTTATAAAACATGCGTGTAATTGTTGATTACAGATAATATATACAATAATATTCAACTAAATAATCCTTGGTCCGACCAGTGACGAACAGCCATTTGAGCAGTGGTGAGTAAGTTCGTCGGCGATCCAACATGTTTGAATTTTGCTCGAAGCCCGTCTTGGCTCGTTGGTCTGTCACCGACGCGAGCCGAGTAAGTTCGGGACCTTTAAGTACGCGGTTTTAAAGCTCGCCTCGCCCGTCTATCAGGCCTTTAACACACTTCCACTTATCGTCCTTAAAATCAAGGCGCGATGTGACAGACCTGGTAACGCTGCATAAAATACTGAATGGCATCGTTGACACAGATCTTGTTAACACCTTGGCATTGATATTTATCTTGGCATGATTCGCTTGTACGTGTAGTTATTATTTATTCTTATACCTCCAGGGATATAGTATTACGTAGAGTTATTTTTACCACGAGTAGCGATCAACGACTTCTACGCGGACGGAGTCGCGGTCAACGGCTCATATATAGGCGGTATTGTTCATATATAGAATTACAAATGTGTATTAAATAAACTTGGCTTTACCCCGCTTTAAAGTAAACGCACAGTTATCCAAGCCGAATGAGTCGAACGAAACGAATTTTAGAATTCTGTATATGAAATCTTATGAGTTATGAAACCTCGCTCACTTGCCTGCGTCGAATACCTAGTCCGAATCTGCCGAATCCATATGGCTCAGATAAGTGTGAATTCAACTTTAGGGTCTATTTCCGAAATTGCCACTGCGGCAGGTATGTGAATGACTCGCTTAACTATATTACTCACTTAGTTACTACAATATCTGTGGGCAACCAGCAACCACCTTGTTATTAGTCTGTAGTAGAATTTTTCTTTCAAAAGTAGCCCTCGACCTGAGGTACGTGTTTCGTGGTCGTTAATAGAAATCTTATATTATTGACGCAAGCGTTGACCCTTTTTGTCTCGATTTGTAATAGTTAATTGTTATATTATCTTGTCCTGCGTGTTGAGCTCCTATTTTTGTGTTTAATAATAACCTTTGCAATTTTAGGCGAAATCAACTATGGGTCGTGTGATTCGTGCCCAACGTAAAGGTGCCGGTTCGGTCTTCGTTTCTCATACCAAGAAGAGGAAAGGAGCTCCTAAACTCCGTTCCTTGGACTACGCTGAGCGTCATGGGTACATTAAGGGCGTTGTCAAGGTAAAAATATTATGATTTTGTATGACGACGGTGTTAAGTGAACTTCACATAAGCAAGCGTGCGATGTCTTATTATAATGAATTATTTATTTTATTCCCACGATAAACGCCTAAACATAAGATAATTCTAGCATGCTCTTCAATATTCTAACCTCAACTTTATTGGCATGAGGTTAACCTCTGTTACAAATTTAAATCGTAATTTGTATTATTATTCTACTTTTCACCAAGATAATTTTAATGTAAAAAGAAGTACAAGTTACTACTTATAACATTATACGGATTCAGAAACTGCATATTTGAATTAAATTCGTCAGATTTGGCAACCGCAGAGGAAATAATGTGCTTCTAAAACCTAAAACCTCTTCCAGAGACTTCCACCATTTCCTGTCTTGAGCCCTCCATACTCGGTTTTGTTCTCTACAATTTCGTTGCCAGCATGCCAGTGGCCAAGGTCTATTTTTTTCCACTAGACTTCCATGGTGTTATTTGGTATGTCCATCTCTCGTCTTGGAGTCTGGCAACATGTCCAGCCCAACTCTATTTAATTTGCAGAGTCTCGCTTAGTGCATCTATGACTTTTGTATCTATTCCTAATGATGGACTGTTTTATCGTTTGTTTATTTTCTTATTTTCATCATAAACCGTTCCATCCCTCTTTGGCGTGATACTACAATCCTTTTAGCCATATACATATTAGGGATATTGTTGGACATTATTTTGATGTATTTTCACCCAAATGGCGATGACATCAAATAATACTTAAATCAGCACATCTGACATGCTACTTTTTTTTCTTTTTTTTTCTTTTTTTTTTCTAATATCTATAATCTGCATTCCGGCGCAATCTGTAGCTCTTGGCTAAAATAGGCGTCACTGTTGTGTGTTGTCACTGAAATTTGTGGTGTTACAGAGAGGAACCCATTGGTCGCATACCTCTTAGCCTCTTACTGTCATTACTGTTCTTAGTTGAATCTGTCTATAAGACTTGTGACGCTATGTCTGCGTAGTCTGGTAAAATTCATGACATGCTACTGAAAAGTTTTTATTGTTAGGCTTTACAGGTTTTCTGTAGCTAATTGACCAAACAGTCAAATTTTGTTGCATTAACTGTACTCGGACTCGGTAAATAATTTACTTTCAAGGTGAAATTACTAATTTCTGTAGTAAAATTACTTATTTAATTAATGTTTATTTGCTCAACAGGATATCATCCATGACCCTGGCAGAGGTGCGCCATTAGCCGTGGTCCACTTCCGGGATCCCTACAAGTTCAAGACCCGCAAGGAACTGTTCATCGCTCCTGAGGGCTTGTACACAGGCCAGTTTGTGTACTGTGGAAAGAAGGCAACTCTTGAAGTTGGTATGTCTCAATCAAAATTTGACAAAAAGCTGTGTTTTTTGGGATAATAAGTAGATATTGGAAAAGCAAGAAATTTTAACGTTTAATGAAGTTTAAAGTCAGACTTTTATTCACACAAACAAAATGTAAAAGTTACGTCTCTCACTGTCAAAGTGACATTTCAGGGGATCTCTATTTGTGCCGATAAAAAATATTATTATTTCGCTCGAACCATGACATTAAAAGAAATAATTGAAATTAAAATCGCACAAATAAGTCTCTGGAAAGTGATTACGGGAGCAGGAATTGTGGAGTGATGTCTCACATCAATCAAGCGGCCCAAGTCAATGATGCCAGTGCAATAAATAAACTATCCATACAAAAACCGTATTCTCATTTTAAATTAATACAACAAAGAGTTTATATCAAATTAGTTAACTATCAACAAATTAATTTTTTCATCTTGGTTACAATAATCTAGTTTTTTTTATAGAAAGTTGATTTCATATAAATGTGGAAAGTAATATTTTGAACGCTGCAAATGTATTTCGATAACGGCAACACCTTTGTTTACATTTATTCTGTGGGATTAAAAATTTGACCTTAGGCTTGATCTTGTTAGTCAAATTTGGATGTAGAATTGTATAAATATGCATGATGGATGGTACAAGTGACCCGAGGTAATTTTTTATCACTATTGACTTTTCAATGGCAACAACAGATCTAACTTCCTTCATTACAGGAATCCCCTGAACTGTGCAAATAGACTCTTGTCACATTTAGGTATTTAGTTATATTCTTTATTATTTATTAGGAAATGTAATGCCCGTTGGTGCTATGCCTGAGGGTACTATCGTCTGCAACTTGGAAGAGAAGATGGGTGACCGAGGTCGACTGGCTCGTGCTTCTGGTAACTTTGCCACAGTCATCGGCCACAACCCTGATGCCAAGCGAACAAGGGTTAAGCTGCCATCTGGCGCTAAGAAAGTCTTACCGTCAAGCAACAGGGGCATGGTTGGTGAGTATAAATTGCATTCATTGGTTATAAGGATTTATTAACCCCGTTTTAATTATCCTCATCCTGCCCAAGCATTTTTAGGCAATTTCTGATTCCTGCCCAATTTTTATAGATAATTTGAACTTATTATTGATTACTATAAAGATAAACACAAGAAACTGTCTTAGATAATTTCCAGAACATAAACATTTTTAGTATTCCTTTTAACTTCATTACATTTTATTTAAAGTAAAGAAAAGACATTTAAAATCAACAGAGGTTGTAGGGGACACAATACCTAACAGAAATGGTCAGTGTAAAGTTTATTTTAGTGCAAAATTCTACAATAAAATTTAAGTAAGCGGAGACAGACGGGTGGACGTATATGGCGGAACCATAAGAATTCCTCGTAGGCTTTACGTGATGAAATAGATGAGACAGGAATACTTTTCTCTGACATGATGATTTATCTTTACCTACTCTGAATGTGTTAATGATTACACAGAGGCTCTTTCTGAGGTTAACCCATAATCAACAGGGTCTTATATAAAACCATGAATCATGAAGCAAAGAGGTCATCTGTTGACAGGAATCGTTGCCGGCGGCGGGCGTATTGACAAGCCTATCCTGAAGGCAGGTCGCGCCTACCACAAGTACAAGGTGAAGCGTAACTGCTGGCCGTACGTGCGTGGTGTTGCCATGAACCCCGTGGAGCATCCTCACGGTGGTGGTAACCATCAACATATTGGTGGGTATTTTTTATTATTTTAGTGAAGTATATTTTTAATTTAGGTTATTTTATTAATACTTACAAGTCATCAGTTTTTTTGTAGGGGTTAGCAGACATCGGAATGTTTAGACCCAAGTCATTAGAAAAGTAGTGATTTCATTTATTGAAAAAATCAAGTCTGCATTGATGCTACAACTTTTAATTAATTGTAGTTTTGTTTGTTTAAAACGCATAAAACAATATTGTTACATATTAAAATGGTTAAGTAGACAAATCATGATACAGCTTCTAAAATTAATTTAACTGAAAAATATAACTGAGTTGAGAAACCTACCTTTTTTAAAACTGTTTATCAATCAAAAGAACATTCAAATTTATATAATCTTCATTTCATTTGGTCTTCTTTCGGTTATCATTAGCCCCATTTTCTACTATTCTTTAAAGGAAAATTTGCATCTGCATAGTTGCAAATTGGGATCTCTAGGCGTAGATGACAAGCATAAGGTTTTAAGTGATTTTATTAATACACATAATGTCTGCCCTCCTAAGCCAACAAATCTCCGATTTTATTACCAGTTTATCCAATCCTCTTTTCTTAGTATTGAGGTATTGATTGCTACAGGAGTTTCATTTGAGATGCTGCTAATTTGGCTTAACAGTGTAGATCACTACTGGTCTAATGATTTTGCCCCACAGTAATCTTTGTTTTTCTATGGAATACAAGTAACAAATATAATGAAGCTGGGGAGTATTTAGTTATTTGTACAACATAAAGCCATCGCCGCGTATACGGGTGAATCAACTTCTAAGGTACTCCCCATTTTTCGACATGTTTCACAAATTATATGTTTTTAGAAAAACTATATATTTGCCAACGACGTAGCTTACACGCTTATTAATCAGACAATTAGGCTAGCATTTGAAATGATTTGATTTAAAAATAGTACAGTTTGAAATAATAATATAGTTGGTAACGCAGCGGACGATGTTGTCCCTAGGTTTTGTATGGAAAATGTGCATTTTCCCCTGAGTTACCAGGTTTTTTCGAAGATTAAATAATATTTGAGGTGTTTAACGTGTACGGTCTGTAAATTTGGTGGTCTGATATTAATACATACATTATTATTAATGATAAGTCACCAGGAAAGTTATGATACCGCAAAAGAAAAGGAGTACCTTAAAAGTTGATTCACCCATACACGGTGCTCGCGAGGAACCCGCATAAATTTACCAGCATATACAGGGTGTCCCAAAAATAGCACGTCACAGTGACACTGGAGATTCCCCAGCCTCAGACGAACCAAACCAGCCTAACATGACCTCAGTAAAAGTTGCACTGTTTTCGAATTATACCAATTTAAAGATTTTTCCAAATTTTCACCTCTTGACATTGTAAGTGCTCGCATTTACTGGGATAGCTTTAGAATTTAGTTTTTTTTATTTGTGCGCGTTTATGAATAGTTGATTAAGATGATAGAAGCATTATTATGTCAATAACTAATGTAAAAGTTGGAAAAATACTGTAATGAACTTGACTTCAATTATCATCAACATAGTAATTTAAACTTTGAACACCTGCCATAACTTTTTTTTACTACAAACGAAATGAGCATATAACTTTAAAAACATGCGTATTTTATGCCAATTCTAAAATGGTATGACACATGATATCTTAATGCATAAAAGTAGGAATTCGTATGACATTTGCCAATATGGATCCTCGGAAATCAATGCTAATCATCTAAAAAAATATCTTGTACTCTACGATATCTCATTTGTTTGTGCTCCTTTGAAGAATATGATTGATTTTTGGTTGACCTTGGTTCAAAGATAATAAAAAACGGGTTTAATTTTCATTAGTTTTTACCACAGATCACAGAAACAAGGGAGATATGTTATGGGGGCGTGGTTCGTGTCGCCTCGATATGGTCAAATTGACCATATCGGCACGAGGCGTGTCAAGCGTTGACACAGTCACTCACTGAACGCTGTCAGTATAGAAGCTCCGTTTAAATGATAAAATGACTGTATGTAGCGTGAAAGTGTGGAAAAATCGAAATACAAACTTTAATATAAAATCAAAGGGCATAACTTACCACCGGTAAAATTTTTTTTAAGCATTATTTATATTTTTAAATGAATATTTTATATTTGAATGGATTTCAGAGCGTAAGGTTGTGAAAGATGTGTTGACGTGATTTCTATCGACTATCGATAAATGGCTTATTCTACAGCTATCAATAGAATTCAATGTGTTAATAGTTCTAGTTATTTATCACTACCACGACACGCTTAAAACAGAAGAAAAATAATTTTAACAAATTTTCACGTTATACAAAATTTAATTTTCTTTACAATATTAACGAACGACGAAGGACTCTAGCAATTCAAATATAAGTAGGCAAATCATACAATTAAGATAAAAATAAATTAACCAACCACAAAGGCAAAGGGCTCTGGCTCAGTATTGAGCTGTGTTTGCACACAGCGCTGATTGACAGCTCGCGCCGACTCACTCTTAAAAGGATTCAAGCCTAAAGGTTGGATGGTAGAGATTGCCCCAAGTATTAAGTCTATCTTTCTGTTTTAAGTAATTTGTACCATTTATGAAATAAAGTTTACATAATCAAGTCGGTAAACTACGGGTTTGTCCCAAACTGAGATCTTGTGACGTGACACTCAACCGAACCCATTTTATTAGTATATTTGTATTAACATCATAAAGTCCAAGTTTACAATTTAGACTTTTATGTACTAATCAAAACGAAAATCTTAAACAGCTCCAGAAAATTTAACCAAAGAAATTCGGCCATTTTTTTGTTACGTTCTAATATAGGTATCGTTCCAATTTTAAAATCTTATGTATCAATTTTACGCAAACCGTATTCTTGCTAATAAAATATTATTCTATTCTAACAATAATATATTAAGTTTAAATGATGTAATTGTATTAACCTAGTAGTAAAATAATAAAAATAGTACTTATTGCCTTTAAATTGAATAGTACCTATATTAACGTTGCAAACAAGTTTGAATTGTTTATCGATATATTTTGAAACATTCCTTGTGGCATCCCTAAGTGGACGACAGGAGAGAAACGCACACCTCTTGAAAAAAGTATAACTAGATGTCGCTGTGTGTGGGTAGTCCTTAACCTGCTGAACATAGGGACTACTACCTTGGCGCCATCTAGCTCTGAGGAACTAATTAATTACTCGTCGCATAGATGGCAGCTAAGTGACGAGTAAGCGCTACCTTACGTTCAGTGACTGAACTACGATGGAAAAAAAACGATCTTTCAGCATTTTTCAACCTTGAGCACTTAGTATAAAGCTTAATTTTCTGCTACTATCAAAACTATGTTACGGTGTTTTTAGTTCGTAAGCTGTAACCAATTATGAGGAGGTTGTTTTTGTAGTAGTTAATAGAGCGTAAGCGTAAGACGCACACATGTTTAAAAGTGGCGACACCGGGTCTTGTACGAATTGGCGTCCATGACATATCTCCCTTGTTTCTGTGATCTGTGGTTTTTACAGTAAATGTTCGAATTGTTTCCCTCCGACTCTAAGGCACAAATGGCATCTTCGAATCAAATTTCGGTTTAATTTTCGTAGACTGGTTTCCGATATGTCTCGGGCTGCATTGAAGACACGTCGCCGTAGTTCCTCTTCGTTAATTATTATATTGATTTTGAATAAATATTGTCTTTTTAAACATCACCAAAAAAAAAAACATTTTACAAAGCGAAATCAACTTCCGTTAAGAGTGCCGAGTAGTCGTTTCAGTTCCACAATCAAAATCAGAGTGACACATGATATCTTAATGCAAAAAAGTAGGAATTCGTATCACATTTGCCAACAAGGATCCCGGCAACCAAACTAACAAATGAAACGCGATTAGCCGCTTTGCAAGTTTATCATGTAAATAATTGTAGGATAGTTATTTTAGTTGTAGCCCTGGTGACCCAAACTACTCATAGTTCGTTACCTTGCGTTTCGTGACTCTGATTTTGTTTGTGTAACTGAAACGACTACTCGGCACTCTTAACGGAAGTTGATTTCGCTTTGTAAAATGTTTTTTTTTTCTGGTGATGTCTGAAAGACAATATTTATTCAAAACCAATAAGTAACGAAGAGGAACTACGGCGACGTGTCTTCAATGCAGCCCGAGACATATCGGAAACCAGTTTACGACAATTAAACCGAAATTTTATTCGAAGATGCCATTTGTGCCTTAGAGTCGGAGGGAAACAATTCGAACATTTACTGTAAAAACTAATGAAAATTAAACCCGTTTTTTACTATCTTTGAACCAAGATCAACCAAAAATCAATCATATTCTTCAAAGGAGCACAAACAAATGAGATATCGTAGAGTACAAGATAATTTTTTAGATGATTAGCATTGATTTCCGAGGATCCATATTGGCAAATGTCATACGAATTCCTACTTTTATGCATTAAGATATCATGTGTCATACCATTTTAGAATTGGCATAAAATACGCATGTTTTTAAAGTTATTTGCTCATTTCGTTTCTAGTAAAAAAAAGTTATGGCAGGTGTTCAAAGTTTAAATTACTATGTTGATGATAATTTAAGTCAAGTTCATTACAGTATTTTTCCAACTTTTACATTAGTTATTGACATAATAATGCTTCTATCATCTTAATCAACTATTCATAAACGCGCACAAATAAAAAAAATTAAATTCTAACGCTATCCCAGTAAATGCGAGCACTTACAATGTCAAAAGAGGTGAAAATTTGGAAAAATCTTTAAATTGGTATAACTCGAAAACTGTGCAACTTTTACTGAGGTCATGTTAGGCTGGTTTGGTTCGTCTGAGGCTGGGGAATCTCCAGTGTCACTGTGACGTGCTATTTCTGGGACACCCTGTATAGCTGAGGTCGTAATGAATAAATAAAGTTATATGAACATAAGTCGAAATATGATTTTTAACTTTTTTTTTACTTTTCATACAAATTAAATAATTTATTATTGGTTCACTTAGTAACACAATGCCTTAGGATGAGCTGGCAACGAACAAACCTGTGCAGTTTACGTCAGTCAGATAATGTAACGCGATCTTGCAACGTCGCTATCATAAAGGTGCAATATACTGGATTCTGTTTAAAACAAAAAATATTAAGTACTCTGAAACTATACCGAATCCAGCTTACTTTATACGACATTTTATTCTCTAAACATGGTTGGGAACACGGTGGCAAAGTTACGCGGTTTCCTCCCGAGGCACCCTGTATGTGGTCCAGTTGTTTTTTCAGTAGGTAACTGTTACTAGATTTAAAGTTTTACGGTTAGACTGTGGGCCCGTTGTTTGATCAGTAGTTAACACGTTCCCTGTCCAGGTGCCCCCAATGAAGGATCATGAAGTTTTTTTTCAGGACTGTGGTTCCAGGGGTCACATCCCCATACTAAATGGAGTTGGACGTGTGTCATTGTCAGATCGTTTTGTAAGGGGACAGTGAACGTGTTAACTCAATGAATTGTTAAAATTCGAAATAGGAATCGAAAATTTGACACATATCCTTGAGATTTGCAAGAATAACATGTTTTAACTACAGATCAAGCAACGGGCCCTTAATTGTCTTAAATAGTTTTGTATTCTATTCTATAACCCGTTAGTAAATAAGTGGTTTTATTGGATTTAAATAATTTGTAATAATTCACAGGTAAGGCTTCTACTGTCAAGAGAGGAACATCAGCTGGTCGCAAGGTCGGTCTCATCGCTGCCCGCAGGACTGGAAGAATTCGTGGTGGCAAAACAGACACAAAGAAGGAAGCGTAAATGTATGCTTAGAAATAAATATAAAATCAAAATGTGTTTTTTTCTAAACTCTTAGCGAACACCACTGAATATTTGAATACCTTTTGCCCGCGAGTTGGTCTGCGTAGAAATTTTCCCTCATTTCATTTGGCTCCCGATTCCGTTGGATTATGGTATATTATTTTTCCCCTTGGCTCCCACAGGATTGAAGTATATATTTTTTCTCCTTTTGGCTCCGAGATATAGATTTACGAATGCATGCGTGCTTGCATGTGTGTGTGCCTCTATTCCTGGTTGCCACTACCTTGATGGGCCACCACTGGTGGCGATACGGATTTTTGTTCCTGATTGCCGCCCAGCGGTGGCAATGAGGAATATATTTCCCTATCGCCGCCACTGGTGTCAATGAGGAAAATATACTGCTGCCTATAAAATGAGGTAGGTTTAGGTTGTTAGTTTCGCAGCAGGCCCGGAGGGCCAAACCACCCAGAAATAGGAGCTCCGCGTTAGCGGAGCTCCGTCGACACTGTCTGATTGATTTGAAATAAGAGTGTCGACGGAGCTCCGCTAACGCGGAGCTCCTATTTCTGGGTGGTTTGGCCCTCCGGGCCTGCTGCAAAACTAACATAACCTAAACCTACCTCATTTTCATGTTTACATGTTTACATTTTCATAAGAGTAAGAACGGCAATCAGGAACAAAAATCCGTATTGCCACCAGTGGTGGCCATCAAGGTAGTGGCAACCAGGCCATGCGTGTGCGTGTGTGTTTTGTACATTGTACATTACGGGCGTTCGTATTGAGGGGCAGACTCGCGGTCACACCAGGTTGTCACACCACTGCTATTCGCTTTAGTCGGAAATTCAGCAACCGATCCGTAGTCACACCGACTTGCCACACTGGTGTGACTATGGTTCATTTTATTTACCCGTAGTCACACCAAGTAGGAGGTAGGTTTAGGTTATGTTAGTTCTTTAGAGAGAAATAGGAGCTCTGCGATAGCAGAGCTCCGTCGACTGTGGATTTTGATTTTGAAAGAGAAATAGACGCAAATTCGGTCTTGGTGTGACTACGGGTAAATAAAATGAACGGTATACTCTTGGCTCGTCTCAGTCGTTTTTTGTCACGTTCTTAAATTCGTCCCTTTCTGCTTTCGTCACCCATTCTTCATTCGTCACTTTCGATATTTGGCTATTTCTTATTCCGGCTTAGTTCGGTATTCGTCACCATCATCTTTAGGCACGTTCAATGTTAGTCTATGTTGTTTTAAGACTCACTCTTTATTTGTATTTTCGTTTTTGGGACTATTCTTAGTTCGTGTTTTTCTTATTTCGCCTCTTTAGAAATTTTTATATTTCTTTGTTGGACGGATTCTCTGTTAATCTCTTTCGATATTCGGTCCACTCACTATTTGACTATATAGCTTATTGGTTTGTTTTAGGCGGCATGAATGAAAAATTACAAAGCATAATAATAATTAATAACGAAGCTTGTAATTTATAATCATATTATAAATAACCTAGCCTAAGAATGAAAATAAATAAAGAGTACGAAGCTAACGCCATCCAAAGGTCCGGGACACTTGTTAACGTTATTATTATTATTATTTATTATTATTAACGTGCCGGGTGAAAACAAAATTAAAAAGTGAAATTCCCATCTTGTTACTGAGGTAAGCAATTTTTCATGATTTCGTACTTTATTATTTTAAAAAACAAAGGAAAGTCCTCTTTCCTCTCCTTTTCACATAATGTACTATTAACAATTATTAAGGCAGTTGCCATTCATGTGGCATTCGATCTTTTCCATCCTGTATATTGTTTCAAATAAGTTCCGAAATGTAGGCGATAACATCAGGAAATGAAAACATGAAGTTTCTGGTTTATGGCTTCCTTCATTACTAATACCCAACGCTACGCTAGGAAAAGACGAACAACAAACATGACGAAAGATGACAAAGACTTCCAGCGTAAGTGACGAATGCAGAATAAGATGAATTAAGAACTTGCCAAAAATTCGAATATGACCAACAACGAACCTGCCGTGAAAAAAATGACGAATAACGAGTGAGTCTAAAAACTACATAGACTAACATTGAACGTGCCTAAAGATGATGGTGACGAATACCGAACTAAGCCGGAATAAGAAATAGCCAAATATCGAAAGTGACGAATGAAGAATGGGTGACGAAAGCAGAAAGGGACGAATTTAAGAACGTGACAAAAAACGACTGAGACGAGCCAAGAGTATACCAAATGAACCATAGTCACACCGGGTGTTTCCTCGTGGTCATACTATTTTTGTCCTACTGACTTTCGACGGAGCCCCGCCTGAGGGCGGGGCTCCTGCTTCTAGGTGGTTTTGGCCTTCGGGCATCTAAAGATACCTAACGAACCTAACCTACCTACTTTTACAACCACAATTAGTATTTAGTGATCAAATCTAGGTTCACTTTTTGACTAGTATGACAAAATAGTATGACCACGAGGAAACACCTGTCACCGGGTCACCTTGTGTGGCAAGTCGGTGTGACTACGGATCGGTTGTGGGAAATTCGACAGAAATCATTTTTATTCCGCAAAAGTAGGTAGGTTAGGTTTGTTAGGGATCTTTAGATGCCCGAAGGGCAAATCGCTCAGAAATAGGAGCCCTGCCTGAGGCAAAAATGTAATACCTTTAAACGAGCAATTCTTGTATATATTAAGTACAAAAAGTAAACATAAAATTTCGTGTTTGAATACACAAATGGCTTAAAGCTTTTTGTTTAACAAGATAGAAATATCAGAAATATCTTAGACTTAAGAAATTACTTTAAATAGGTAATCTCCTAGACACTACTTAAATACATCTTGGTCATTTTTTTTTTAATTTTTTTTTGCCCCCGCGGCGACTTGAACAGCTACTACCGCAGGGATATGGCGTTTCCACGTGAAGTGATTTCGCCAGTGTCAAGATATATATAAGTATAAATCAATATAGCAATAAAACACAATCCAATCTTCTCTAGGAAGATTGGGGGCAACGTTGTACGGTGATTTGTAGGTCAGAGGTCAAGATAGTTTTAACCTCTGCACCACTGCGAGTCCACTTGAAACGAGAAGAAAGATGCCAGATACACGAAATAAGTCCAAGTCTTCAATCACTGTGCGACACAAAGGCATAAAAAGTACAAATCACTATCAGAAAAGAACTTTGAACACCTAATTACCCAAAAATTAAAGTCTAAAACAAATTACACGTCCGCCATCTTTTAACGTTGCAAATGGCCTTCCATCTTGGTCATTAATGAAGTCATTTAGTCATACAACACTTGATGTGAGACTTAAATTTATTGAACGGCATATTGATGATATCAGAAGGTATCTTATTGTAAAATCGCAAACGAAGAAGGATACGGTGACCTAGAAGAGCGATCTTATCCCTATTTAGAATTAAATTATGAACGTCGCCTCTACGAAGACGTAGGATCATGAGATAATAAATTCCTCTTGGCTCCTGTATCCTACGATCCCATGGGATTGTGAGATAATAATTTCCTCTTGGCTCACACCTCTACGAAGACGTAGGATCATAAGATAATAAATGGGTGGATTAACTTTTTGTTGTTGTTATTCTGTCCCGTAACCCAGGAGACAACAGTGATAGAGTTTCTTAGAAAAAATGTTATAATATATACTTCCAGCACACTCAGGAGAAAGTCCATAAAATAATTGGTGTGTAATTGCCAATAAAACAGTTTTTTCGTGGACTTATATCCTTTGAAATCATAGTTTTAAAGAGTGACCCAGGAGACGTCACCATGGCAACGAACTACAAAGAAAAGTTGATTGACCCAAATACCTCTTGGCTCCTGTATCCTACGATCCCATGGGATTGTGAGATAATAATTTCCTCTTGGCTCCCACATCTTCGAAGACGTAGGATCATGAGATAATAAAATACCTCTTGGCTCCTGTATCCTACGATCCCATGGGATTGTGAGATAATAATTTCCTCTTGGCTCCCACCTCTACGAATACATACATGTTATGTAGTATGTTTTAGGCCCGATGACTGGACGAAATCCAACATTGTTCCCTTGCGCAATAGATTCGACGAGTGAATGTGGGAGCCGGACTATTTCTCACATATCACCAGTGGTCGGAATAGGCTATTTGACAGGTTTTTGAAAACCATCTCAGATTATTTGTTGGTGTTTATTGAGTACTCCAAAAGTGGTAATTTTAAATTCTTTTATGTATTTCGTCTAAAAAAAGGAAATAAAAATTCACTTTTAAAATATGCCGCCAAAACGCTTTCTTGGGCAAGATGGCGTCGCACAGGAATCAGTGACGTCAGTGGTCAATACATAAACAAACTGACATTGGCTAATCATAGCAAAGCCAGAAAAACCAACAAACGTCAACTGTCTGTGGTAACCGCAAGAACCAATGAACGTAAGAACAGAACGACAACGACATGAACGACAGATGCAATATTTACAGACATCACAGATTACAGGATATACAGACATACTGTAATCTGTGATATTTACCGACCCTTGACGTCATCATCATCATGGATTCGGCGCCGTTTTCGATAAAATGGCTACAGATAAAAAATTATCAAGTTTTATCGTGGTTTTTTGGATAAAAGATCCATTTTTTTTAAGTAAGAATACCTTAAATCCATTTTAAAACGCATAATGGCGTGAGTTTATGTATGTATGTATGTATTTATATGAATATACATAATTATTACGTTTTTTTTCACCTTGTCAAATAGCCTATTCCCGTAGCACTTTTGAGCTGTCATATACATATCAGTCTGTCGGTATACATATTTTATCTATACATAACGTATTAAAGAAGATTAAAAGTAGAGGTAAACAACAGGCGGTCTTATCGCTAAACAGCGATCTCTTTCAGATAATGACATTATATTTATTTTATTGAGAAACTAATGACAGGGATCGGAAATTCGGATGAATATTTACCTATACTTTAGCGCCAGCTTTGTTGTTCAGTTGTATGGAGGTGGACTCAATCATATAATTCATATAAAATTTCCGGGATTTCAAAATAAATAAATTACACCGGCATTAATTCATAATTATTTATTTATATTAACTGTTTGAAGTTATTTTCCATGTATTATGTTTAACCAAATGTTATTTAATTTACCTGTAACTTATTAACCTAACGAATTTATAGGAGCAAAACAGAACGTTTTATCCTACATGTAAAGTAATTATTATATTAACGTTTTGTAGAATCCCAAAATCCCAGAACTTAAATTATTAAAATAATATTTTTAAGATGCCGACGCCATGTTTACCTATCTTTTTCCGGGATTTTGCCAAGTTTAGGTAAATATCGATCCGAATTTCCGATCCATGCTAATGATGAAACATTTGTTATCACTAAAAAAGACTGAACATAAAATTGTTAAATGATGAAACACTGACCTGAAATGATTAAATGTGAAATTGTTAACAATTAACTTTACATTAATTTCCTTGCAAATCTCCATTTCACATTTTTAACAACTCAAAAGTTATTTGAAAGACATCGCACTTTAGCAATTAGGCCGATTGTTGTTTACTTTTAATTTTCTTTAATATGTTGTGTTCTATAATGTATCGATAAAATAAGTAAATCGAAAGTCGATAAAGTGCTACGAAAATTCCGGCCTCTGCATATCACATGTGAGTAAAGTCCTGCTACAAATTATTTACAAGAGGCTTGGATATCATATAACGGTTAAATAGCTAGAGAACAGGCCGGTTTCGTAAAGAGGGATGCCGGTGAGCAGATATTGAATATGAGGCAGCTAAATACGAAAAACCCGTGAATACAATAAGCGAAAGCATTTGATTGTATTAACTGGTCAACAATGTTTCGAGTTTTATAAGAGAGATGGGTATACATATGATCGCCTGGTTTTTCTTGTGCAGAACTCTCCGCGGATGGTACTAGCTTTAATTTGAGACCCATATTGTTATAATAAAAAATCTTTTTTCATTCCTCCTCCAATTTTTTTTCGCCTACGCCTTTTTGTAATATTTTATACCCTATGTCACTCCGACAATTAAGACGAATCGAATGACACCTCGCGTGTTAAAATGCGTCAAACCGTTTAGGCTGCATAGCGTGCCCAGAAATAGACATACATACATACTTATATACATACATACGCTCGAAAAACTAATTCCTCCTTCTGACGCAGTCCGGTAAAAAACTACGTATGGAATCCATTTAAATGTTTGGACCCGAAGAATGTACGAAAGTCTAATCATGCAATTAAGTGTGAAGTTGAGTTCTTAACAGAAGAAGATAAATCAGATGTGATTAGCGATAGTTTTAATTAATGTGCTTAAATGATTCAGTATCCTTACCATGAGCTACAATTGCAGTACCCGCCAGCGAGTCGAAAGCTCTGGCCCTCGCAGTATATATGAATACTGCGAGGTCTGCGAGGGAGAGAGCGTTCGACTCGCTGGCGAGTACGTTAATTGTAACTCATGGTAAGGGTACTGATAGTGATAGTGAGTCACCCAGCAATTCAGCTTACGCCTCTAAAAAAACTGTATACGTAAAAAATCTTAAAAAATACGTACGCTTCAACAAAACAGTGTGCTTCGGTGGCCTTGGAAAGAGTTTTAGTATTTACGAGATAAAAAATATTGTGTTGTATATAATGTTATAAAACCAATAAGTTCAGAAAAATCGTATTACTTATTTTTTAATTAATTCTCAAAATCAAAGTACCTATCCTTATATACCGACGTAATATCGTACTGTTACGTTACGTAAAACAGTAACTATTGATTTACAAAGAATCATGAATATTTTTGGTTATAGGCAAGTACCCAATAAATAATGCACGTCTATATCGCTTCTTTAGTCTACTGATAAATAATGTCATCATGGCAGGTGATATACATTGCGTTGACGATACTTTCAGTTGAGTGCTACCTCAAAGAAAACGCAGCAACGTATTTTGTGTAATTTTCGTCTCCGGGTTTAGCCGATAATAGTCGAAAAAAGTCGAATACTTAACTGATTATAATCGTTGTCACTGGGGCTCTTATTCTCTTCCATGCTAAGTGGTAGGGCGGTTAACGACCTCCTTGAAATTATTTAGTCATTTTTAAATCTTTTTTGTTTCCCTACCTCTTGACTCGGGCACTCCGAATAGGCTTCGTTTCGTTAGGTTAAGTTTTTTCGACCACCCGGTACCGAAACTGAAATACCCTAACTATTATTTATTGCCTATTCGGCTATAGAAGTAAAAACTAATTGAGCACATACGCTATACGCCTGCTATAAAAACCCCCTTGCAAAGAAAACGGGGGTTTACCTACTTTACGCACTAAAATCTAAATCATAAAATTCATTCAGAGTGAAATTGTGCTACTTTAGTTATACATGAAAGTGTATACAGCGGATATGATCCAAATATTCAATAGGTAATGGGTATTAATATTTTAATAAGTAGGTAATGTTTTAAGTCCGTAGCGTCCTGAGTTTTATTATTGTAAATATTTCAAAATACGTATGCGTTATTTTGCTGCATTTTATGTTAAAGTAAGGCCCTCCTTACTTTAAGATATTTACAATCAGAGATGGGCATTAATCGATTATTTTTTTAGTTAACTAATCAATCGATTGAAAATATCAATCGTAATTTTTTTATCGCGATAAATTTAGTTGCAATTAAATTAGTTGTAAGAATGTTCGACTAACAACTAAATTAGTTTTAGTTTCAATCGACTAAATTTCACGATTAAATCTATAGTAAAACTACGTAGTCGCCCGTTTTTGCATTTTTTATCTTACAATAAATATGTAACTACAAGAAGGTATGTATGTAACATTGGAGGTACTCGTATGTTGTAACTATGCTAGTTTGAGTTGAATTTTGCGACTTATTTTGAAGCAGATCTGAAGCAGATATCTTCATCCGAATGTTTCATATACAAAGTTTGATTTATTATAACTGTTTTTTAATGTTTTATCTTATCACATATGAACATGTTATTGTATAAACAAAGTTGATTTGTTGATAATTTTTGCTTTTAGTTATTATTTTTACGATTGCAAGACTAAATACATATCCTGGTTGCTTTTATATTTAATATACAAAGTTTGATTTATATAATTGTTTTTTTTAAGTGTTATTTTACTAAGGCACAAAGTACCCAGTTCTTGTTTACCCTAAGATAAGAGAAATTTAATCCAATTTCAGAGAGATGCACTACTTTAGTAGCAAAATTATAGTTAGTACAGAGATTTCACTCCGTAGATTTATATCGTAAGTAAGGTGGAGTCTTGTAATTGCAACTGTCTGGTTATTGCAACTAATTTGAATAACTTCCTCTACGATCACTGTTTTTAACAAAGACAGGCGTGATATTGTTCTTTTATACTAAGAAATACAATATCAAGCTTGTTGTTGTTAAAAACAGTGATGCTACAGGGAGTTATTTAAGTCAGTTGCAATTGCCAGATAGTTGCAATTACAAGACTCCACCTTACCTAATACATGACTTTTTTATTTTTAAACATCCGTTAAGATGTCCTAATTAATCTGTCAACATAGCCATACCGAGGTTTCCTTTTCAATTTGCTTCTAACATTAGTCGCGAGAAATTAGTCTAACTAATTAGTCGATTACAAAATTTAGTTGTCTGAAATCAATCGGCAACTAATTTAGTTGCAACTAAATTAGTTGCAGTCTATACAACTAAGATTGATCAGTCGTCGTTTTCAATCGTCCGTCGCAATTAATTCTTGTAATCTTAATCGTTAATCGTTAGTCGATTACATTTTGCCCATCTCTGTTTACAATGACAATGTCCATTTACAATAACAATGTTTACATGAATTACAGACGCATTGTGACAATTTTTAATTTACTTTTCTTTTATTACCTACACTGCAGTCTTTTTATTTCAAAAAAGTTGATGTACAAACTCATTCTCGCAAATTTTCGTTTTTGATAAATGATAAGTCATTACTCATTGGATATGTCTCATGCTGGAATGTTGCATAAAACTCTTCGTTTTTTATTGTATTTTATGATAAAGTACTAAAAAATATTTTTCCAGCGTGCCTCCGCCTAATCAACGTGGCGTCCCCTTAAAAAGGGTATACTAATTTAAATATCCGGGGCACTGGCTTACTAAGTATCTCAAAGACGATGATACGATACGGAGAGGGCGCAGGGCGCTATCTGTGAGGGCTATAGCCCGCACGTTCACTCGTTATTCACTACTTACATCTTTACTCGGATCAACAAATCCTTCTATAATTCGTTTTTGTAAACACAATTTGATTAAAACAGTTACTTAGGAACCTTCGCGAATTTGCATTTAATGAATTAACAAAAGTTGTTTGCAAAACTCACATGGAGATTATCACGGAAAAATGTTTGTTTTAGGCAAATTTATCGTTACGAAAAGCGAAAAACAATATGGATTTAAATAGTAGAATAGAGCCCCTAAAATATGTGTGTGTGTCTTTTTTTTTGTCAAACATTTATTGATATTTTATACAACAACGTTAACTGTCAGCGCCGCGCCGCATTTTGTCGGAGACACTCAAGTCATGCCCTTGTGGTTCATTTTGGTAATGATACATTTTATGACTTCTGGAATTATCGCAAACAAAGCGATCCCAATTTAGATTTAGATTTCTCGCCCGCACGCTTTAAATAGGTAGTGTGACTATGACGGGTATGTCAGGTCATACGAGTATAGTCTTAGTCGAAGGGACCTAATCTATTTGGAGCAGATCCAGGATTTAAATTGGAGGCCTATATTAGGTCAGGTCTCGTTTTCCTTGGAGAGTCAGGAGCTTACTAAACACTATAGCTCTCCTCCAGTTCGGCCAACGTGATTAATAAAAGATCTTAACACAAAACTTGTAACGCAATTACATTTTATTCCATTCTAATTAACTACTAAGGTTCCCATTTCGTTCAGTCTGTTTACCATTTATAAACCTTCCTTAATTTTCCATTGGATTAGACTTCACGGCTGGTAAATAATGACACAAGTATCGATAGCAGCTACCCAAGCGTCCATATCGAGTCGAGGTCGGTGAGCACGTCCACCGGCGGCGAGTGCTTGTGGAACATGAAGTAGCCCTGGATCTGGGCCGGGCTCACGCGCTTGCCTTTGCCGATCACGCTGGAATAACAAACCTCATTGTATCTCCTTATTTATGATTTATATGGGAGTGGTTACGCGAACAACTCTATAATAATTATCCCTATTGAATAGGATATTAGTTGCATTTGAACCACCGTGTGACGTGCTTTCGCGGTCAGTAAGGTCTGACTTTTAATTATGTTCAGTAAAATGACAACTACTATTGGCATACCGTAAAATAATACCTCATAAAGCTAATAGTAATATAATAATACTCATGGCGACGATACTATTCTCGGAGTGAACGATTTTAACAAAGAACGAACGAAAAAATAGATTAGCTGACTAGGAAAGTTAGGTAGCATACTAGCATATAATTAATTTTACACAGGTTCTACAGAGTAAAAAACTTATTCTTACATGTTGTTCACTGTTTTTTTATGCTTTGACACATTTTAAAATGTAAAGAGCTTTAGCACGTAAAGCATTAACCGTCAATCAAAGATTAATTATTACACGTCAAATTAAGAGGGAAATAGTTTCCCAATATTTGATTAAGGGTTAAGGAAATTTTATTGATAATTTGTATTTTATATTTAAAAAAAACTATAAATAAAACTGTTCCAATGTCATTCAACCAATAAGTCAAATCACCATTTATTTTTCACCATTAACTTACAACACTGGAGATGTCACTTTACGGAACACAATTAAAAGTCCAACTGTAAGTACTGGCGTACTGCAGCCAGCACCATTCCTTGATACCAAGATGTCGAAATCGTCGTATTACAAACACAAGTATGAAACACAAGTGACATATACTTGCTGCGGGTGTGCAAGTGAGATACCGATAGCCAGAAGATAGCCGAAGTTGGGAGTACTGTACACAGCCAACCAGCTGTTTACTTGATATAGCTGGCTTAACTTGGCAAGCGTGATTGAATATAATGAGGGCGCTATACTGCCATCCAAAAGAAAAAGGCAGTATAAGAGTATGAAGTCCAAATACGATCAAGCATAGGCGGATTGCACTCTTTAATATACTTACCCCTTCGCGAATGTCTTTGCAGCTTCAGCGGCTTCTTCTCCTTTGTAGAATCTCAAGAACATCAGTTCCACTTGGTGTTCGTCGCAGTAGCCCACGAACTCCTTCACGTCCACCCTGCCGGGCCTGATCAGCGCTGGGTCCAATCTGCAAAACGTATAAGGAACTGATCCTGACTAAAGCCGCAAACGCACGGAGCAGTTTTTTGTATGGGAACTCGCCGACTTCGCTCTCATTGCATGTGCGGGTTAATATTATAATTGCATAAAATTGTGTCTACCTGGGTCGATCTAGGATGATCTCTGTGACATGTCATTATTGTTGTTGTGTATACTTAAATAATCACTTCTCAAGAAAGTATTCGTTGGATGTGCATTAATGATGATGAGCTGACTACTACTTACTTGCTTACTATTAGAGCGTGAGAGGCACGGCACCAGGTGACGGTGACTGATAATGACTAGCAGAGATGCATTTTATCTTGGTCCCCGGGGTCGGCAACGCATTTTCAGATGACTGAGATCGTATGTCTCTGTTCTATTTTAAGTTATATTATCAGCTTCTGCCCGCGACTTCGTCGCGTAGAATCCGATAATCGTAATTCCCTCGGACCTTTAAAATTTTCCGGGATTTAAAGCAGCCTATCTAATATCTGTTAATCCAGGGTATAAGCTATCTCCATTCTAAATTACATCCAAATCTGTCCAGCCGTTGCAGCGTACAAAATTAACAAACTACCACACACAAACTTTCGCATTTATAATATTAGTAAGAAGTAGGATATGTTTACGTAAGGTGTTTGTTAATATTGCCGGGAATAAAGTTCATTCTATTCTATAGACATATCACAGTTGCATTCCCACTGCAATACAACACAAAAAGAAACAAAGATTTTGTTGTTATAGTAAGGATTTGCTTACCTCTCCAAATAATTGGTGGTCATGAAGAGTATGCGTGCCTCGGTGGAGGCGACGCCGTCGAGGCAGTTGAGCAGCCCGCTGAAGGTGACTCGGTTTAGGCCGTCGTAGGCCGCCTTCTGCGACGGAGTGTCCTCACGTGATACGAACGCGGCGTCGATGTCTTCCAGGAGAATAATGGATTGCTGAGGCGCTACGCTGAAATAAAAATGAGGCTATAAATAAACATTCAATTATTTCCATGTGCTCTTGAATTATGAAAACTATATACCATCTATCAATCATTCCATTAACCATCCAACCGATAAACGCCTCGAATAGCGACCACTTTTTTATGTCATGGAGTAAACGAGGACAAAAAATCTGAACATACAATGATAATCTCAAGATAAGACTGCAAATACGTTGCCAACCTGAGACAAGATGGAATGTCATTTAACTGGTGGTCTTACAACGCGAACACTGGCGGCAGGTTAAAGGGTAGGATGGTGGTTGCCGTCCGGATGGAAGCTCCAAAGGGTTCTTCCATCACTAACCTAATGTAGATATGTACCGAAAGGGATTTTTATAAAGTATTTAATACTAACATTTTGAAGGAATTAACGTAAAACCTATAATTATAATTCTTTTTTTTTTGAGACAGGTGTTACAAAAATTCTAATTAATTGTTTGAGGGAAGTTTTAAACTACCTTTATTCCCCATCGCTACGGATAAGATGTCATAGAAGTAAATGTTATCAATTTAAACCTGAGAAGATGGTTAAGCCTGTCATCTGTGAGGCCCCTTTCGGAGAGGTTTAGGACGCAGATATTGTACTCCAGCTCTCCCGCTAACGCCATGATGAACGAAGACTTCCCACAACCCGGAGGGCCGTGCAGCAGATACCCTGAAAATATGGATTGCGAGTAAGCACATTACAATAGGTCTTAAAAAGAATTTCGGGTTTGAGTAAAGTATTATTTATTAGACTAGCACGAGAGATACAGTACTAACGCGAAGGTTGTTATAACAAATATTGCACTGTTATACGCTGGCCTGTTCGGGAGTAAAGGGTTTATTTAGGTACCTACATTTTACAGGAAATAGACTTATTGTTAGCAGCCCACCCCAAAAACTTTATTAGCGAACTTAATGCTACAAGCATTCTGTACCAGTCAACCTACCCATTGTTGGCACCATGATTATACATATCACGTTAATAGAGACGATGGTTTGACAATCACCAGGTGCCAGTAACTGGCCGTTTCTCCCTACCAGATTTCCCCGACTTAATCCGCGTAGAAGCCTTTTACCTTTTTCTGTACCAAATTTCGTTACGATTGATATAGGGGTGAATCAACTTTTAAGGTACTCCCCATTTTTCGACATGTTTTACCAATTATATGTTTTTAGAAAAACTATCTTTTTGTTAATGACGTGGCTTACACGCTTATTAAATCAGACAAATAGGCTCACATTTTAAGTTATTTGATTTAAAATAGTACAGTTTTAAATAATAATATAGTTGGTAACGCAGGGGACAATGTTGTCCCTAGGTTTTGTATGGAAAATGTGCATTTTCCCCTGAGTTACCAGGTTTTTTCGCGGATTAAAAAATATTTGAGCTGTTTAACGTATAAGGTCTGTAAATTTGGTGGTCTGATTTTAATATTCATAGATCATTTTTAACCATAAGTCACCAGGAAAGTTTTAAAACTGCAAAAGAAAAGGGGTACCTTAAAAGTTGATTCACCCACTGTAGGCATTAGAAAGAACGAATACACTTCCGCGTTTACGATATTATAGCAACTCGCCCTCGCTTCGTTTGATAAAAAATAATTAATTAATTGATATAAATCACATTAAAATCCGATGCGTATGTTGAAAGATGTAAGCATACGCGCAGAGCGAGCGGCAGAGCGCGGGGGGCGGCCTTGTCTTGCACTATTACTCGTACAGTGTTAATCTATTATTTTATATATAATTTCATGTGCTAAAGCTTCTGTTTCAACCTACTGACTATTAAAAGCTTTATATCACATACGTAATTAATAAAACTCCAGTCCAATTGTACTCGTACAAGCGATTTTATTATATGCAACTCCAGCATATCAACCCGTCTCCAACATCACCGTGGTTTTCCGTGATATGTACTGTCAGAAAACATTCAAACATCCCCACAAACTTTTACTACTAGATTAAATACAGATAAGTATTGCAGCAGTATAGAAAACCAAGTGAAAGTATCAAAGTACCTCGTCTATAGGGGATGCCGCGCTCGGTGTACCAGTGCGGGTTGTTGATGAAGTCTAAGCAGTCGTCTAGGACGCGGTCCGTGAGCCCTGCGCGCAGCACCACGCTGCGCAGCGGCCGCCGTCGCCGGGGGTGCCCGAACGGCCGCCACTCGGCGCCCATCGCTGTGTACATTATTGTCATGCCCTCGTGCTGCTTTAGCGCCATCGTCCTGGCTGAAAGTCAAAAATGCACCTAGTCAAGTTTCTGATCAAATATGCAACGGCCAACCGGAGTCACGCGCCTGCTACCAAGTCTTGATATTTAGTTTTACACAATAGGGGAATCGCTTTTTGAATCTCACCAGGCGACTAAACTTCTTACGACTAATAATATCAACAGGGACGAGTGCCCACACCCACTCGTGAACGAGATCTGCGTGTGATTTTTTCATTATTATGTACTATTCATTAGTGAGATTAAAAACCAACCTAATGAAGCTTCTTAAGGTTAGCTAGCAAGCTCGCGCTTTAATGACAGGCACGAGCGCTCATTCCCAAAATACCATAATTTGAAAATACCAGATTACACTTTATACCAGATTCCCAATTCACCAGATTCAAAATAAGGTTTAATTTATCGTACTTACCAAAAAATCAGAATTTGGTATTTTGGAAATCTGGTATTTTTAAATTATGGTATTTTGGGATGAGCGGGCACGAGTCTCTAATGAAATTTCGGTTTTCTTGACTATTGGGGTTTATTTGGTGTTCTGTTTCCTTGGAGGAAAGGGGTTGAATTTGGTAAGAAGCCATTTTATTTTTCTGCTATAAAGCTTTTGCGATTTTGAGCACTGGCTTTGTAAAGTTGTTCGCATATACAAATAAACCTTACTGTTTTTTTTTTATAAATCAAATTCGTTGTGTATGTAGTCAGGAATAACTTTAGGGTAATACAAGTAAGGGCATTCAGGACTCCTTCATTTTCCCCCAAGAGAATGA
Organism: Acleris emargana; assembly: GCA_927399475.2. Classification (NCBI taxonomy): domain Eukaryota; kingdom Metazoa; phylum Arthropoda; class Insecta; order Lepidoptera; family Tortricidae; genus Acleris; species Acleris emargana. The sequence continues at coordinate 82,364,620 of OV656835.1, read as the reverse complement.
GTTAATTTCTCCTGAGGCAAAGAACGCCATGGGTCTTTGCCCGCCCCATGACGCCTCACCCCCGCTTCTCCAGACAGAGTACTGATATGGGGTTTAGCGTGACCTTGACGAGGGCGGACCGCTTCCCCACAACACAATTTCCTTCATCGAAGATCTTTTCATATAAAAAGACTTTTGACGTAACGTTCTTTTGCGTAGCACAATTTAAGAAAGTCAAACATAATAACATACACATAGGATTTTGAATGGTGTTCTTGATACTGATCTTATTAGCTACATTTCCTTTATTGCCAAGAAAAAGATCACAAGGAATCAGAAAATATTTAGCATACCCTTTACAAGCAACAACCTCTCATTTAACGCTCCACTCCTAAGGATGTGTCGAAAATATAATTTCTTAGACACAGATATCGATATTGATCTATTCTCTGACAGCGCGAACAAATTTAAAACCAAATTAATGATACTGCCACTTTTCTAATTTTGCACATTTTTGTCATCTTCACTTTTTATTTACCGAAATGAAATGTAAATGCTGTGTACAATCATTATTGTGTTGTTTACCATTTAAGTGTCATTTGTATAATCTTAATTTTAATGCTTGGTGTTCAACATGTTATTGTACCTAATAAATAAATAAATAAATAAATAAATAATACCTATCACAAACCAAAAAAAAAAATTCGTTGTTTTAAATGATATTTTTATTTTCAAAAGTTAGGTGTGATTTAATGATATAAGTAATATAATAAACCAAAATTAACGATGTTATCTATGAGAAGAATCAATGCATGTGAATATTAATAAGATAATTAAATTTCCATGGAAAAGACAACCCTTAACAAAATAAAATGAAAACAACATATCTCCTCACCCCTTCATTTTTATTAGCTGATATTTTATATACAACTATGTTATACATGTGTGGATTTTTTCCATTCAAAAATGAAATGCGATCATGAAAACACTGTCCCATAAACAATTGTTTGAATTTTTTGTAAAAACCTTAATTGTGTCTTAATTTACCATGTTTATTTTGCGTTTATAGCAATAGTTATAGCTATGAACATCTTTTATGAGAACATATTTTATTTATTTTCAAGTATCTGAAAAAAGATATTGCATTTCTATGGTTTCTACGGGTTTTTCTAGACAGTCGCTCGAAACTCAGAAAATAATTATAAAAGAACCTCTAAATATAGCTGGCAATTAAACACACGAACACATGTGACCGAAACTAAGCCAAAATTAATTTATTAATTTATTTAATTACACACCGTGTTGCGGTAAAGTCCCAAATATAAAGACAGGTCGCACCCGAGTTTTCGTAATAAGTTAAGGTTAGTATATATGAATAACTGATTTCAGGTTTCGGTTGCGCTGTAGGTGGTGATGATGAAGACACCGATTAGGTGGTATTGTGATACCGTTAACGATATATAAATATTAGCGGTTTATAGTACGCGAGTAGAAAAAGTAATTATTACCATCTTCCAAAATGTCATAATACAGTTGCTTGTTGTTGCCGAACGACGTCAAAGTCACTGTCTCCCACGGCACGCCCATGTGAAGGTCTAGAGTGTGTTGCTCCCTGGTGCGGTCTACCTTGATCCAGGCCCCTCGATACCTAAACGTTAAAACGTAATGATAATATGAATATAGTTACATAATTATATGTATGTACGATCATACCGTCGTTTTCTATTGGACAGCAGATGCATTTACTTGTTTAAAAAAAAAGTTAATACCTTGATTCTGGTGAGGATGTTGTTACAAATAAGACATTATTGCATAGAAAAAAAAACATTTACGTAATTATACTTAATTTGTTTGGATAACTATTAGATAAGACCCCGGCGTAATGATGACGCCTTCTTAAAGAGCTGATATCTCTTAAATGGTCCAACCGATTTTCATGATACCTAAATAAGAATCACCACGCTAAAAATACTGCTTTCAAATAAAAAAACAGCATCCAAATCTCAGACAGACACACAAACACATAACAATCAAACTTACAACACCCCTATTTTTGCGTCGGGGGTTAAAAATGAACTCAGTGTAAAAAAACCAAACCACACGCTCTGTTAAACAGCCAATTAAAACTGATTTTTCTAGCTTTGACACTTACCGACTTATCTTGGCCGACAAACTATGTCATTTACCTGACTACCTTAAACGAATGGAATATAGGTTCAAAAATGACTGGCTTGATTTGAATTAAACCAACTATGTTTAAAGTTCCCTATTAAGTCCTTGCTGTTCATATTAGGAAAAGCTCATCTCTCATGTCATGAACTTGGTATTATGTTATTCCACGACGCGATAGCCTAGTCGGTAGTGACCCTACGTAGAAGCTAGCGCTCCCGGGTTCGATCCCCGGTACGGGCAAATATTTGTATGATGAGCGCGAGTATTCGTTCCTGAGTCTTGGGTGTTTTCTATGTTATTTATCTATATAAGTAAGTTTATCGTTGCCTAGTACCCATAGTACAAGCCTGGAGCATAGTTTGGGGCTAGGTCAATTTGTGTGAGACTGTTCTCTTTTATTTATTTAATTAATTAATATATTAAGCCGGCTGGCTGTTCACAATGGAGTGCTGGCCCCTACCCTGATGTATGGTAGTGAATGGCGGGTGTGGCAGGACAAGCATATAAGTCGTGTAAATGCAGATGAAATGCGCTCTTTGCGTAGTATGAGATTTTGGTGTTTTCCTGCGGAAACTACGCAGGATATTTAAAATATTTTTTAATTTGCTGTTTATACAGGGCGAACGATATGAAGTGTTACCAAATTCAAAAGGCTACGATTTTTTTTTGTTGTCTTAAATTATTCATTATTAAGAAAAAAATGAGAAAAAGATATAATTTTTTTAAGATTACTTTATTTTAACTCGATATGACCACCTTCTGCTGTCTATGGCCTTCAGACGGTAGAAAAATGAGTTGCACGCTGCACGAATGTGATCCTGCGGTATGCAATGGCAATTACGTACGATCGCTTTCTTCAATGCATCCATACTGGCATGTTTTCTTCTCCTCACCTTGCTCTCCACAATGGACCAGATAATAGAAGTCCATCGGGTTCGCGTTTGGGGAATTCGAAAGACATTGTGTGGACGAAATAAATTGTGGCACGCGTTGTTCAGCCATTCTTGGTTCACACGAGCTTTATGAGCCGGGGCCGAGTCTTGTTATAATGTCCACGGTCTACTACCGAAATGTTTGCGTGCCCAAGGCTCCAACGCATATTCCAAAACATTTTCCCGATAGTAAGTCGCATTTACTTTGACACCAGGCTCGATTTTGTGAATTTGGTAACACTTCATGTCGTTCGCCCTGTAGATTTATATAATGCTAGACTAAGTAGTACCATTGTAATATTAAATATATTTAAAAAAATTACTGACTGCTGAGTTTCTTGCGGCGTTTCTTCTCAGCAGTGGTCTCCTCTTGTGAAGCGCTGGTAGATTCTTGACGTGTAAAAGTGCCCGTGCGGCCTACTTACTGAATAAATGTCTTTATGTCTTTTATGTCTTTGTGTGGTGTGAAACTGATTGATAGAGTTGGAAATGAAAAAATCAGAGATACATGGGTAAGGACCAAAAAGTTGGACCACTGTTAAGCGCAGTTAACCATACAAACAGCGAAGTTGAAAAAATTCCGTTGTGCGACGAAAATTATCCCTACAATTGTATGGCTAACTTTCGTGTCACAACGGAAAAGTTTCATAGAAAAATTAATTGAGTGAGTTAGCGTGGACAACTTTTTGGTCCTTACCCACATGTGGTATAAAAGAAGATGTAGTGACTAAGATTGAAAAGGGCATGCTTCGATGGTTCGGCCATTTGGAAGGATGGATGAAAGAAGATTGACGAAAGAGATATACAGATCGAAAGTGAGTGGAAGGGTCGGAAGGGGCCGCCTTAGGCGTACTGTTTCGAATCAAATCAGAGAAATACTGGAAAAGGGCCGAATCTGAAGTACCCGAAACCCACGTGCGTGCATGACTCGATGTATGAATGTTGAAGAAGCGAAAGAAATTTGTCAAGATCGTAGCAAGTGGAAAGAAGTGGTCTCTGCCTACCCCTCTGGGAAACAGGCGTGATTTAATGTATGTATGTAATTAATAAATTCATGTGATTCCGGTATCAAAAAAAACATTAACAGTTGTTTTACTATTAGACAGTTAAATTGTAAAGCCGAAAGTTCAACAGTGTCAATAGTGATAGCTGACTAAAATTCTCCAGCAAATAACAATGCCTACCAAAAGTAGCAAACTAAAAAATCGAGTTAGTGATTACCAGTATCGGGTAGTGCAGATTTACTATTTGATGAAATCATTTAGTAATTAAATTATGGTATGTCTGAAATGGTGGTGCTGGAACTAGTGTCCCCGAGGACTATAGGCTTTTAGCCTTTTTTGGTGGCTAGACTCGTATCTAACTAAGAGCTTGAAATGCTAAAAGCCCACAAAAACTTTTAGTCCTTTAGGCTAGGCTTATTCAAGAATACTGGTTGGAGGTCGAAAAGGTCTTGCTAAGCTATTTTAAGGCTAGCCTGACGTAACGCTTAACCCTCTGAAATGGCTATGAAGGCAATCAAACTGTTAGTCCTATTCAAGATTATCAACTTAAGAAAATAGGTTAACTCTAGTAATTAATTACCTTAAATTTTTAGGTATTTATTAATTACGGGACAATTAAGATATACAAACAAAACGACTTTAATATTTTTTTTTAAATTACATGATTGCTCTGTACAGGGACATGTTGGACTGCCCTGGTACCCACCCACAGCCTTTCTGTGTAATTCCGTCCAATCTTTCGGCTGACATGATGATGATAATAAAAACAGAAGATATTCAATGTGCCTTTCGTCGTAGCTAAATTGTTTTTGCGATACTCAAGTAAAACATTATTATGTTCTATTTTTCTTAAAATAAATGCAATGTAATAACATACATGTTGTTTATGTTATGTAATTGATTTGATGATGGCTTTCTTTAGGCTGTGTCTCTAAAATAGCTTTAGCCTTAACATAAGGCTAAATATTACTTGAAAAAAAAGACTTATCTCCTCTCCTAAAAGCCTAGGCTCATAGGCTTTTTAAAATGACGAGTCTTTTGAAGCCCTGCTTTATGCATAGCCTTAAAAGAGAACCGCTAGGCTTAAATTTAGGGCTAAAAGCCTATAGTCCTCGGAAACGGTTCTCTTATTTATCGCAGAAAATTGTATGGCCGATTATCACTTCCCAACTCACGTTTCGCGTAAATTTATTTTGCCGAACGTTCATTTCCCAACTTATCAAATGTATTTGTTTTATTTGCCAACTTAACAGTTACCAACTCAACATGTGGTCTGTTTTTTATAATGTTATTTTTCAAAATGCCTACTTTCATGTTGTACAATGTTTTAGTTGGCATAATATTCATTTGGTTGTTTATTGTTTACCAAATTTTTTATTGAGTACCGTTTCGTTTAGCAACTACGTGATATAATTTTAGTAACATCGTGGGTAAGCGCAACCGCTAACTTATTTTTATGACAAAGTATGTAGGTAGGTACTTTTAATTTGACTTTGTTGTGTTTGTTATTTACTGGGCAGATAAAAAAAAAATAACCTCGAAGGTCAAGGCGGGAGCCAAGCTCCCGCCTTGACCTTCTAACCTAACCTGTCCGAGTCGGATCTGCCAAATGTATGAAAAGGGAAATGTTGCATCAACTAAACGTTATTCGTCCAAGAGTTGTTAAGCCAAGTGAAAAATTTGACAAATGATGAGTCTGCCAAAAGTGTAAAGGCGTTATAATAATACGCTTTATAATAATTCTGCGAATTAAAAAGTTGTCATATAAAATTTTGGTAATCGTTAGTTGTCAAAGTGAATTGTCGGCGAAACGTTGGTTGGCAAATGAAATTCGGCCAAAAAAAGTTCTGCGAAAAGGCAGTACACCCTCGGAAACACTAGCTGAAACTCACGACTCTAAAGGATCGTAGAGAGCGAGGTGATTTAATAGAAACCTATAAGATACTCACAGGACATTACGATTTACAGGTGTTTCTTAAATTGTTCAAGCTTAATACGAACACTCGACTTCGGGGTCATCAATTTAAAATACTAACTGAGCTTTCACACAACAATCCTCGCAGACACATCTTATGAAACAGAGTAGTGAAAGCATGGACCAAACTGCCAGAACAAGTAGTCTCAACACTGAAAGTCAATCAGTTTAAAAACCGACTGCACCAACACATTAGCAGTACAAAGAACACTTGCACCTATCAGGGTAGGTCTTGTTCCTTTTGTAGGCCTATTCCATTGAGTTGGCGAGTCACCGCTTGCCATTTCAACCAAAGTAATTAGCAGTGGCTAGGCAGGCGTCGTAGGGGCCGTAGTTTCATCAATATTGCTTAGTTCACCAATCCATATTAGTTCATTCATAGAGCCTATTATTAATGTTGGTGTAAGGTTGGTGTCATGTATCAATAATTAGTAGGACCATGGTACATTGACATACACCCGCCGTCCGTGACATAACTGGCACAGACCAACAGTTTTGAGCACTGATGACCGCAAGAACGTATGGGAGAGCAAGGAACCACACGGACGCTTCTACCGGGCCCTAACAAGGCCCGACGTAGACCTTTTAGCGTCCGTGAACTGGCTGCCATTTGGCAACCTCTTTGGGGAAACCGAAGGTTCTGTCGGTGCAATTGCTGACGGGGTCATAATGACGAACAACTACCGGAAATATATTATGAAGGACGGCACTGTCGACATTTTTCGAGCGTGCCGTTGCCTACCTATTTTATGACAGCTCAATAAAAATTAATGGCGTTTTATCTAGTGTCGTCCTCGTAAGGTCATCTCATTCTCTTCTTGCGCACTTGTACACGACAGTAAATAAAAGTGCTTGGCGTAATTGTTTTTACGCAAAATAAATGACATTTCTCTTCTATTGGTTATGTGCTCAATGAATTAAACTATAGGTAGTTCTTATTGTCAGGAAAATTAATACTAAATTTAAAGCTTACACAAATATCTACTCGTGATACCATAAAGATAAAGGTTGGGTCGGCAATGCATTTGTAGTCTTAGGTTTGCAGTCTTAAGTCTTATGGTCGATGGGTCTTAGATTCCACTTACCATCAGGTGGTCTCTGTGCTTGTTTGCTTCTTTATGCCATAAAAAAAAGATAGGTACAGTCAATGTCATAAATATATACAGAACACATTCCCAAGATGCCAAATATATCACATGCCTCTATCTTCTTCATCTTCTTCTACTTATGCCAATAAATAGTAATAACCAGAGGGCGGACTTTTCATGGCAAAATCAAACGTCAATAGAGTTTGAATGTTGTATTTTATTGACTTTTCCAGCTATTGATAAGTTTAATCTCCTTCTATATTAATGACTTTTAACATTAACGTCTTTGATTAGCGAGTTGCATCGCCTTTAAAAGTAAATCGCATGGAGTTAACTTTCATTTCTGCCACTAATCTTTTTACGACTAATTTACATAATCACGTTTGTGAAAAATGCTTAATCCGAAATGAATAAAACTTATCCTTTCATTTTTTTACAACGAAAATAATTCATCAATATACTGCTCTTACTACATGTTAGGTACCATTTAAAGCAACTCAAAAAATATTGCGTTCAAACTCACATAAGGAGTAATAGATACACATCATTTGCACGAGTTTAAAGCGCTAAACAACAATAATAGTTTTTTTCTAGATTTGATTATACATATTTCTAGTTTCTTCCCATGGAAAAGAATTAACAATCAACAATTTAGATATGTTTTTATATATATGTGTTGTTCCATACATAAATAAATATATGCTTTGTTAATATAACTCATCGATAGTCGATAAAATTCAACGTTCCAACTCTATTAACGTTTGATTTTCGCCATGAAAATTCCGCCCGCTGGTAATACCCAAGTAGCACACTGGGTGGGAAATAGCTCGTATATCATATCTATTTAGATACTTAAGTGAAATATATAGCCATGACTAAGTTCTATATAGGTGGAAAGAACCCTTAGGCAACCAATATAGAACCACGGGGAGAAAAATTGCAGCTTATTTTTGGTTCTATATTGAATCCATAAGAGATCTCACGATTACCTTAAGTGGCAATTAGAACTATGGGTGAAAGTTATGCGCAGTGAACGACGATTATTGAACGAATGAATAATAATATTTCAGTTCGGTCAATGAGTGATAAATGGGACGCCAAAGTTCCTTTGAGTGACAACAATTAAGTCGGTAAGTTTTTTAAAGTGAATGTGATCTGCCATTTTAATTTTGGATTTATACATCTGTTTGGTAATTGATTAAAATTCACGTTCAGGCATTGAAATAAGCACGAAATTCTTGCGAATGCTTTTTTACCGTGAAACTATAGTATGGTTTCTTTGTAAATTTCGATGCGCCTTTGATTAGATCAGGAATATTTAAAAAGAGAGTGTTAAATCATATAAGGAATTGATACTGATAAGAACTAAAACTGTAAAAACCTGACCTAATGATTGTAGGTTACGTACAATGTTAAAGTAACATCGTCACAACTATCAAAAGTCTATGATTATGCGTCAGTGTGATAAAATTCTGTTTAAAATAAATCATTTTCAAGGACTCCAATTTGTAAACATGGCGAAACAAAAAAGATCTTACAGTGTTTATTTTCACTTATTTGTTTTCTATTTGAAACTATCAGGTCTGAAAATCACTTATTTGTATCTTGCGAGTGGCACAGCAGTGAATGCTATGCCCTAGAGCTTTTGTGCTGTAACACTAGCGGCTTGCGTTAAAGCCTAAAACGGCACAGAGTTCGTGCTTCCTATAAATGCTATGGGAAACAGCCGGCCGTGGACGGAGTTCCGTTTTTGGTGTAATTAAAAACACCGGCCACAGCCGTAATGCCATATCACGAGGGTCTTAGTTTACGTCTCTCGACGTACTGTCCGTGAACGTGTTAACATTGTTTGACAACACTTATAGCTTTAAACACAACTCAAACTTGTATACGAGTTCATCCTGTCACTTATAGTTGCTTAGGAACGTTTTTTGTTTCTACTTTATTACTTACTAGCGACCCGCCCGCGGCTTCGCCCGCGTGGAATGTATTATACATATAAACCTTCCTTAAGAATCACTCTATCTATTAAAAAAAACCGCATCAAAATCCGTTGCGTAGTTTTAAAGATTTAAGCATACATAGGGACAGACAGCGCAAGCTACTTTGTTTTATACTATGTAGTGATAGTTGGGTAAAGTCGATTTTGCTACTTAAAGTTGCATGCAGGTTGTAATTGTCACTGAATAAGAAGCAATAGTGATATATAAGGCCCTAAAGTAACTTATAAGCCACTTTTATACATAAGTGGCAACATACCCTTATTTGGAACTTTTAATTCCAAATGACTAGTATAATAGAGTAGTATATCACCAATGGGAGAGGGCGCTACTGAGCAACTGTCAACATCGGCTCTGTGTTTCTCTTGCGAAATTAAATATAAAAAACGCGAAGTTACAGTGAAAATACAACCAAAAAAGAACTTTAGTGTGCATTATCCATGAACAAAATAAAAATAGCAACAATAGTCTACAAAATAGTGCAGAAAACAGTGCTTGCATAATCTACGTACCCAGTGACTTTTCTTGACTAAACTGTGAAAATAGGGAAGTTTATGCAACTTTACGCATCGCTAAACTAGCAGTGGCTGTGAATTAATAAATCATTGAGTGGAAAAACTCTGTACAGTGATTTAGTGAAAATTCTACAAAACATAACCTAAAAAAAAAAAAACAAATACAATAAAATCTCCGAAGTCATCATACACTAACGCCATCTATTGATGAGTTGCCGTATTTGTCAAACTCGACTAAATCAAGCTACGTGCAAAGTTCCGGCAGCTGAGGAAAGAGGTCACTACTAAAGGATTTATCAACCGATATTGTCTCCTACTAAGTTCCGAAGAGCACCAATAGGGGTCACCACCTGTATGGTAAACAAAGTACCAATACTTTTAAAATTTATTTTTCATCACAATGGAGCAGGTAATGGCCGCACTTCTTTCTATTCAAAAAGAACTTGATGAACAGAAAAAACTCATACACAAAAAAGGGGAAGAAGTGACAGAGAAGGTAACATTAAATATAAATAAAATACTGGAAGAAAAATTAAAAAGCATAGAAGAAAAACACGAAAATCTTAAGGCGAGGGTGGAAAATCAAGAACAAAGATTAAACTATATGGAGAGACAATCAAGACAACGCAATCTAGTCTTCTTTGGGCTGGAAGAACACGAAAAAGCCTACTCAAATTTAGAAAATATTATAGTAGACTTTGTACATAAATATTTCCCAATAAAAATAGACCATAGAGACTTACAAGCGGTCAGAAGAATAGGGAAGAAGACTGAAAGGCCACGACCGATAGTTATTACGTTCTCAACACTTGGAAAGAAGATCGACATCTTAAGAGGAAAAGGAGCTCTAAATGAAACTCCGTATTATATAAAAGAAGACTACCCCCAATCAGTCTTACAAAAAAGAAGAGAGCTACAGGATCAAGTAAAAGCCGAGAGAGAGAAGGGTAATACAGCCATCATTAAATACGACAAACTTATTCTACTAAATAATTCATCCAAAGAACCTAAAAACAATAAAAGAAATCTATCAAAATCTCCAGAGAATAACACAAACAACCAAGCCGAGCAAATATCTCAAGCAAACAAAAAGAGCAAAACCTTGGCCGGCCACACAGCACAGAGGTCTTCAAGCTTTACCGAAGGCGTAGCAAAACCGAGCATACTAAACTATCTAACAAACAAAAATAACAATAATAACAAAACAAACGCACAAGCCAACACCGCAAATAAATAGCAACGAACCGGCCAGCCTCTCCCTCTCCCAAAAAGGAATAACAAACAAACTGAAAAAGCTACATCAACACATAACATACATCTTCCAAGCCGGCTGGTCCCCGTGGAAGAGTACGACCACAACCCTCCAGGGAAACCACAACAACAAACAACCACTAAACTGAACAAAATCTCTAGGAAATGTATAAAAATTGGAACCTATAATGTTAGGTCTTTGTCATCAATACACCGATACTTAGAACTCAATAATGCATTGAAAGATATAAACTGCGACATACTAGGACTATCAGAAACAAGAAAAATGGGTTGCAACATAGAAGAGTATTCAGACTACGTTTTCTGCTATATAGGAGAAACGAAGGGATTGTATGGAGTCGGATTTCTAATAAAAAAGGCATGGAAAAATAATATAATTAACTTTACTGGTATTTCGGAGCGAGTAGCGTTATTACAAACGAAATTTGGCGAACTAAACATTTCTATAATTCAGGCATACGCACCCACGGAAAGATCAGACGATACAGAAATACAAAAATTCTACAATGACCTGAAGAAAGCTCACACTCTAGCCGATGAGAAAATCATAATATTAGGAGATTTCAATGCAAAAATAGGGCAACCCAAAAAAGAAGAAAAACTCGTCATGGGACAGTATGGACTAGGCCAAAGAAACGGAAGAGGCGAAAGACTGGTAGAATATGCATTTGAATATAGACTAGCAATAATCAACACTTATTTCAAGAAAAGACCCAGCAGAAGATGGACTTGGAAGTCACCAGACGAAAGTGTTAAAAACGAAATTGACTACATCATGACAAATGTTCCAAAAATAGTCCAAAATTATGAAGTTCTCAATAACGTGAAGTTCCGAACAGACCATAGATTACTCAGAGCAACAGTCTTACTGAGCCAAGCGAAAAAAAGTAGAAAAGGCTTTAAACCACCACCAAAAATCCCGAAAACTGAAGAGGAAACAAGACACTACATAGACAGCCTCAAATTGAACATTGAAAACGAACTAGTAGATACCAGAAACGTTCAATCCTACTATGATGCGCTAGAAGTAAGTATAACAAAAAGTTTAACGAGCCAAAACAATCCTAAAAAAGAAAAACGACACAAAATATTTAGCGAAGAAACAATAGCCTTAATTAACAAACGCAGTGAACTAACTATAAAAAAGAATAAAGATGCTAATACAAAGAAAGAACTGAGCAAATTATATAAGGAAACTAGCAAAGCGATTAAAAGAGACTATAGTAATCACAGACAAAGGATAATAACAGAAAATCTAAACAAATTCAGAAGCACAAAGAAAGCATTTAAAGAATTAAACTTAAGAAAAACTTGGATACAAAAATTAGAAGGCCAACATAAAGAAACTAAAACAAGAAAAGAAATCATACAACAGGCAACCACTTTCTACCAAGAACTATACAAAAACAAAAACAAAACCATCGAGGAAGCCATAGAATCACACAATTGTTATAACACGGAAACAACTAGACCTATAGAAGAAAAAGATATATATGCCCAGCTGAAACAACTAAAGTCAGATAAAAGTCCTGGTCCCGATGGAATAACCAATGAAGCTTTGAAAATAGGCGCACCAGTTTTACTCAAACCTCTCACAGGATTATTCAACCTCATACTAAAAACTGAAATCGTACCAATCCAATGGTGCACGTCAGACATCATACTACTATATAAAAAAGGAGATCCTCTTGACATCAATAATTATAGACCAATTAGTTTACTGGCAAACATATACAAAATCTTCTCATCTATAATTCTTAAACGCATAACACAAGAGATCGAAAAAGCACAACCAATAGAACAAGCTGGCTTTCGCTCTGGGTTCAGCACAATAGACCATATACAGGCACTGGAACAAGTTATAGAAAAATACAATGAATTTAATAAGCCACTCTATCTAGGGTTTATCGACTACAGCAAAGCATTTGACAGCATAAGCCACAACTCTATATGGAAATCACTAACAAAATTAAACATAAATTCGAAGTATGTAAATATTATAAAATACATATACAACAACAGCATAAGTAATGTCATGCTAGAATCTAGAGGTGATGCAATTAATATCGAAAGAGGAGTCAGACAGGGGGACCCCCTGTCACCCAAATTGTTTATTGCGGTTTTAGAAGATGTATTTCGAAACACAGACTGGAAAACTAGAGGCGTAAAAATAAACAACAGCTACCTAAGCCATCTCAGATTCGCGGACGACATAGTTATACTGTCAGAAACAGCAAATGATTTAGAAGATATGCTCCGCTCTCTTGCCCAAGCAAGCTCACAAGTAGGATTAGAGATGAATGCTACAAAAACCAAAATCATGACAAACAGCATAGAACGACCCATCAAGGTAAAGGAAAAATCTATAGTATATGTCCAGAATTACATCTACCTAGGCAAACAACTATCATTTTTGAAAACGCACAACGAAGATGAAATTGATAGAAGAACAAACATAGCCTGGAAGAAATTTTGGTCACTCAAAGAAATTCTAAAAGGAGACTACTCAATAAACCTTAAGAAAACGGTATTAGACACCTGTATACTGCCTTGTCTACTGTATGGCTGCCAAACTTGGATATACACGACAAAAGCAAAACAAAGAATCACAACAACACAAAGAGCTATGGAGAGAAGTATCCTAAACATAAGAAAAATACAAAAAGTCAGGAGCAAAGTAATTAGACAGAGAACTAAGATAACAGATGCCCTCTCACAAGCTCTAAAATTGAAATGGCAGTGGGCAGGCCACGTAACGAGATACACAGACACCAGGTGGACAGTTAATACTACAAGGTGGAAAGGGCCAATCGGCAAAAGAAGGGTAGGGAGACCGAAAAAACGTTGGGCAGAAGATATTACCGAATTTATAGGGAAGGACTGGCAAACTATCGGCAAGGACAGAGTTAAGTGGAAAAGACTGGAGGAGGCCTTCACCCGAGGAGGGGTCCATATCGAATAGCAAACTAACTCTTACTAACAATTAGAAAATAAGTAAATAGCTAACTAAACACTAACAAACAAAATACCACATCTGAAATGTAAATTAAGGATATGGAAATAAAGGCTTTTTATTTATTATTTATTTATTTATATCACCAATAGTGGCTAAAGAGATAATTTTACGACCCTTCTAGGCCTTAAAGTTGCAATCACTTTAGTTTCCAAAAGGGCCGTAAAATTATCTCTTTAGCCACTATTGGTGATACACTACTCTATTATACTAGTCATTTGGAATTAAAAGTTCCAAATAAGGGTATGTTGCCACTTATATATAAAAGTGGCTTATAAGTTACTTTAGGGCCTTATATATCACTATTGCTTCTTATTCAGTGACAATTACAACCTGCATGCAACTTTAAGTAGCAAAATCGACTTTACCCAACTATAAGTAATAAAGTAGAAACAAAAAACGTTCCTAAGCAACTATAAGTGACAGGATGAACTCGTATACAAGTTTGAGTTGTGTTTAAAGCTATAAGTGTAGTCAAACACTGTTAAACCACTCATTTAGAACATAAAGCTATAAGATAAGCTGCAAAATTCACTAATGTGCTGCTTGGGTAACAATAAGGTGTATGTAAATATATAGATATTTGATGTGATGTCTGTGTAGAAATTAATGTTTTTGACTGAACATCAAATTCGATTCGAATTAAATAAGTACATACATACATACATAAACTCACGCCTTCATTCCCAGAGTGGGGTAGGCAGAGCTACAGAATTACCAAGCACTCTTAAATAAGTTGTTGCTAATTCTGTAACCACGTTTTGCACAAACAGGCTAAGATAATCACCAGTGTATTAGTGACAGGTTGCAAGCCCATCGCCTAAGAGTACTAGAAGCCTTTATTATTCCCTTAGTCGCCTCTTACGACATCCACGAGAAGACATGGAGTGGCACTATTCTAACCCGGTGACCACACAGGTTAATTAAATAAGTAGTTCAGTAAAATGACAGCCAGTGTTCTCTAATCATAAAATAACAATGATAGTAAAGAACTTCCACAAAGTGAGTGATTTGATGAATGAACAAATTTAACAACAATCACAACAACAATATAAAAACATGTTTTATTGGCCCAATCATGTTTAAGAAACATTTTCAAAAGTATGGTTTTCAATCCCCGACGTCCTGTCTGACTACTTCATTTTTCATATGTTGGCCCAAACATGCAACAATCTTGCTGTCAATTTTAAAACATCAGAATTATATCTCGGCACATGATTTGACGACGCGCTGGCCTAGTTGGTAGTGACCCTGCCTACGAAGCTAGCGGTCCTGGGTTCAAATCCCGGTAAGGGTAGATATTTGTGTGATGAGCGCGAATATTTGTTCCTGAGTCATGGATGTTTACTATGTATTTAAGTATATATTTCTCTATATAAGTATTTATATCGTTGTCTAATACCCATAATACAAGCCTAGAGCTTAAATTGGGACTAGGTCAATTGGTGTGACATTGTCCCCTGATATTTATTTATTATTTATTTATTATATAAGGCATTAACATACTATACATACAAATGGACAACCCCTACATAACATTCTATCACAGGCATCAATAACTCTTCGTAAAACAAACTCAAATCAGTTATTTAGGAGCCTAAGTAAGTATACACATGTGAAACAATAAAACAATATTAATATTCATTTTAATTTTATAATGAGAACTGTTTCCTTTTTACAAAAATAACTCTTTAAATATCAGCATTTAATAAGACGCACAAATATGAAAAGTGCTCTGAGTTCTAAAGGAGCACTAGCGGGTGTAACATGGTACCCAACTTAATACTATACGAGCCCCAATGCATAATAGATCGTCTAGTTGCACTTCAAAATACAATATTTAATTGTAAGGCAGATATTTAATCTCGGATTGACTTTGATGATTAATGGAATACGCTACACACGAGGTCATTACACCTAGTTTAATCTTGTGTTGTACGAAGTGTGATCATTTTAACGATCTTAATGTAATTCTATCATAAAGTTATCATCTTGTAAGCAAAAAATTACGTCTAGTTCATATTTGACGCAAAACAGGTCGTCTATTTAAAATAAAAACTGCTTTTTAAGTGGTATGATATAAAATAATAGTTCAAATTGAATAAAGAATATTCTCTGTCATCTAATATGTCAACGGGCTATATAAAAAGCCAAATTACAAGCAAATTATCATTACTTCTTAATCATTATTCTATAAAAATGGCACGAGGTTGACCAGTGCCCGAAGAAGTGCGGAAAATTATCATTTCTCATAACAATAAGGGCAAATCGACGTACCAAATATCCAAGGACATGTCGTTGCCACGATCATCGAGCATCATCGAAAACACGGAACAGTCTCCCGTTTAAAGAAAACTGGCCGTCCACGAATAACTAGCAAAGCAGAAGACAGGATTCTGAGGAAGATCATAAAGAAAAATCGTTGTGCAAGAGCAGGAGAACTTACCGTACTATGGCGTGACGCTATTAAAAAGAATATATCAGTTGACACCTGCAAGAGAGTACTGAAGAAAATGGGCTACGGTTTTTACACAGCTAAAGAGAAACCGTTACTTACTCAAAAACAGAAAAAAAACAACAACAGGTTGAAACAGGTTGGTTTTTTTTTTGGTTGGTTTGGTTTGCCGATCAGTGGCAAAGAATAATATGGAGCGACGAATCGAAATTCGACGTCACAGTTGGCGACGAACGAAGTAAAGTCATTAGAGAAAAAGGAGAGGCATTTCATAATGACTGTCTTAAGCGAAAGGTGCGGTTTCCGGCATCTTTGATGATCTGGGGCTGTATGTCGGCACATGGTGGAGGCCGTCTGCAATTTATAGATGGAACCGTCAATGCCGAGAAATACAAAAGCATCTTGGAAGAGAGTTTGCTGCCGTCTATACCGAAGTTGAAATTTAGAAATGCATTTACTTTTCAACAAGACGGTGCCTCATGCCATACCGCCAAGTCAACGATGGCGTGGCTGAAGTCCAAAAAAATCCCTACCATGTCATGGCCGTCCAGCAGCCCAGACTTGTCTCCCATAGAAACTTTGTGGTGGAAAATGAAGAAGAAGTTGCAAAAAGACCCTTCTAGGTCAAAAGCTGATCTTAAGGAGAAACTAAGCTGTGTCTGGAATGGAATAACCCCTGAAGAGTGTCGAGAGTTAGTAGATTCAATGCCGTTCAGGATCAAAGCCGTTTTAGATGCAAAAGGTGACGCCACCAAATGGTAGACGTTCTATTCTGCGTCGGTTGAACTGAAGACGAACTTTTTTGAGGTTTTGCGAAATAATGTTTTTTTTTAAATTACCGTTGAATGTTATAATTTTTTTTGTTGGAAAATAAAATATTATTTATAATCTTTATGGTTTTTATGATAGATTTTCTACTAAACATCTAGGTCTCCCTGAATTTTATGTTGAAGTTAGGTTAATATTTTTTTTCCTGGCGGACGAACTCATTTGAATTGGGGCTTGTATTGTATTATTTCATAATTTTTACATGGACAATTAATATGACAAAGTAAATTGCATTAAAGGCATACACACACACATGCATACACACACACACACACACAAACATACACACTCATATTAATTGCCTTTAAATATCACTTATAGAATTTGACTATTAACACTTTGATTGCCACCAACCCGCTAGGAAAGTGTTACTCATAAACTACAATTTATCTATGTTAATAACCAACCTTACATTTATAGGGACTTAAAAAATAAGTGCAGACAAACAACAATTTACAGCTATGTATGAACACCAAAGTTTTTTTTATTCAAATCCTTATAAAATGAAAGCTTCATTTTCAACATCACCTGTATAATATAATTGTAAACCTTAGTTTATTAGCTAACGATAAGTATTAATAACAATAAAATTGGTAAAGAACTTTTTGATAACCACGAAAAACGCAAGTTTTTCTAAATATAACAACCACCGATGTATAAAATACCAAAAATAAAACAAATTAAGTATTACTTACCTGAAAAAATGTTGACCAACACTTGGTATGAAGTCGTATTTCGTTTTTATCTGCCCAGTGTCCTTTTGGAGGAAGGAGGTTTCTACACTTAAATGTTGTGTCTTTTTGGCGCCTTCTTGGGTTATCCACTGCAGCAGCCATTGGTATGACTTATCTCTACAAGGTACTTCAAGTGTTATCATACAATGCCGTCGGAACAGAACCATAGACGTTTGAAATCCTTTACGTAAAATTGCTGCACTGGCTCCGACGCCGAATAACCCGAAACCAGCACCGAAATAGGGGTTTTGAGCAAGCGAAGTGACATATTCCACGATCGTCATAGTTAAAGGAATAAATATGATAGACTTCAATACATTAAAACTACGAAATTAAATTACATTCATCTCATCTAACTTGCTTAACGATCAATTTCTGTTAGATTTCTTTTGATCATAATCACCAAAACCAGATCTGACACTGTCAAACAATTACGTGACACTGACAGATGTCAGAATTGTCAGATGGCTGTTTCACAGTTATTGTGGTCCTAATTGGGCATCGGTGATCATTCGTTTAGTGTTAATATACAGGGTGACTGGAAATTCGCCGTATTCCTTGAAAGGGGTTATTCTACAGCTCATTTGTAACGATTTAAGTCCAGTCAACCAGGGGTCAAAACTCACTGGTTATCGAGTTATACACGTTTTTAGATTTTTTTTAAAATACCCGCCTTTCCACCTAAAACTAGACATTGTGTAAAAACTCCGTCATTTAGAAATAAAAAAAGCATTTCTTAAATAGCCAATGAATTACTGATTACGAAAAATAATAAAAAATGCCAAAGAAATGCAAAGTTTTGCAAATAACAGGATTTGAAGTTGAAAGTTCAAGTAATTATTTTCTAAACTTTGTAACATTTTAAAGCATAACTAAAAAAAAAAGTACGACACTTCGCGTACAAATGACAGGAATAGTTTGCTCAATTCATAAGCTTTCTAAAAAAGTAGAATTTATGACATTTTAAACTTAATTTTCATTTAAAAATGTACAATTAATAAAAAATAGCAGAAATTTTCACGGTTAAGCTCCATCGTTTCAACTAAAAATCGCGGAATCGTTATAGTTTTTAAATTCAGATAATCGTGTTCTTTTAAATTTGCTTTTTAAAAACATAAACTGCGTTCCATTTATAACCGAAAAACGCGGGAAGTGTTTTAGTAAAATGAATAGAACATCGTTTTCCTTTTTAAATTCAGCTAATAGTGTTCTATTTTTAAATAAATTTGCTTTGTAAAAACAAAGTGCGTTCCATTTTGTAATTTCGAGCATCTCAAAACTTTTTGAGTGACCTACGTAATCAGTTACTTTAAACTTTCTTTCCATTTCGGACGATATTGATAACTAAGCTTCTTTCTCAAATGCCTGCTTGCCAATTCGAAGAATACGCAGATATCATTTATTGTTACGGATTCTGCGATGGAGACGCGGCTGCAGCTAGAAGGGAATACCAACGTCGTTACCCTAACCGCCGTTTACCTCACGCAAGCGTGTTTAGTTCATCGTACCGTCTTATTCGGGAAAGAGGATCAGTTCAACGCCGCCAAGCTGACGCTGGAAGACCTCGACATGATACTGCTCAAGATGAAGAAATCCTTCAGTGTTTCCGGGCAGACGCCACTACTTCGACGAGATCCTTCTCGCCGGGTCTCCCTCTTCAATAGCGTGTATTGGAGTTTAATGACACGGGTACTGCCGAGCTGAGTGCAGTGTAAACCACGCCTTCCACTGAGACATACCGAGCCGGTTAGCCACAATTCTCGTCGAACTAGTGCCGTCTGTCCGCAAACACTGAAGGTTTTCTTCATCTTGAGCAGTATCATGTCGAGGTCTTCCAGCATCAGCTTGGCGGCGTTGAACTGATCCTCTTTCCCGAATAAGACGGTACGATGAACTAAACACGCTTGCGTGAGGTAAACGGCGGTTAGGGTAACGAAGTTGGTATTCCCTTCTAGCTGCAGCCGCGTCTCCATCGCAGAATCCGTAACAATAAATGATATCTGCGTATTCTTCGAATTGGCAAGCAGGCATTTAGGCTTTAGACATTAACGACTTTTTCAAGTAATTTTTGAGTGCTGGAAAGGGTAACTTTAATACTACCTCAGGTAATTTATTATAGAAATGAATGCATTGACCAACAAATGATTTATGTACTTTACGGACGCGGAATTTTCGAATAGCTATTTTATTTTTATTTCTAGTATTTAAATTATGTATATCAGAATTTTTTGTGAAAGAATCCAAATTTTTTATAACATAAATAATATTCTCATAAATAAATTGTGACGCTACAGTTAAGATATTAATTTCCTTAAAAAGATCTCTTAAGGAGTCACGGGAATTTAAGTTGTAAATAGAACGAATGGCCCTTTTTTGTAACACAAATATAGTTTGTATGTCAGCTGCTTTACCCCAAACCAGAATACCGTACGACATAACACTATGGAAATAACTATAATAAACTAAGCGAGCTGTCTCAACATTGGTTAGTTGTCTAATTTTCCTAACTACGTAAGCTGCCGAACTTAGTTTACCTGCCAGTACAGCTATATGGGGACTCCATTGCAATTTTTTATCTATTGTTATGCCTAGGAAAACTGCCTTATCTACGATTTGCAAACACTCGTCATTTAGAAAAATACTAGAATCTAACGGTTTAACATTAGGCAAAGCGAATCTAACACATTTAGTTTTCTTAGCATTTAGTAGCAAATTGTTGCTAGTAAACCAATTAAGTACTTTAACTAGTGTGGAGTTTATGCTACTGTAGTCTATGGATTTTCTGTCTACCTTGAAAATTAGTGAAGTATCATCAGCATAAAGTACAATATCACAAAGTTTATCTACTGATGGTGGCAAGTCATTTATGTAAACCAAAAATAGAAAAGGACCTAAAATAGAGCCTTGAGGCACACCTATTTTCACTGTAGCTCCATCAGATTGTGTTTTGTTTACAACAACTGTTTGAGTTCTATCACTGAGATAAGAAGACATTAGACTTATAGCTTTATTAGACAATCCATAATGTTCTAATTTTAAAATAAGGGTCGTATGAACCACGCAATCAAAAGCTTTAGAAAGGTCACAAAATATTCCTACTGCATCGCAAGATTGCTCCCAACTGTTATATATATATTTAATGAGAACAGATGCCGCATCAATTGTTGATTGACCTCTGGTAAAGCCAAACTGGTTATTGTTAAGTAGTTTATTTCTATTAAAGTGACCTAACATATCATTCAGAATTAGTTTCTCAAAGACTTTACTTAAAACTGGTAGTATGGAAATGGGACGGAAGTTCGTTATATCACTCATCTCACCCGATTTAAAAAGAGGTATGACTTTACTATATTTCATAAGATCTGGAAAGATCCCTTCTGAAATGCAATTATTGTAAATTAATGCTAGATGGGGTGCAATTACACCTATGATATGAAAAAGTACACTAACTGATGTGCCCCACAAATCCTCAGTCTTCTTTAAACTAAGCGTTTTAAATACTTTGACTATTGAAACTGAATTTATAGGGCTGAATTCAAAGTTTATATTACATTTACTGACATTAGTGCAAAGTAATGATTGAGCTTGAACCGCGGATGATTTGAGACATTTTGTAGTATCAATGGCTATGTTGGAAAAATAATCTTCGAATGCTAAGGCGACGTCTTTATTTGAAGTGATTTGTTTGTCACCTGAGTTTAGGGTGACCTGATTATCGCGAGTTTTAGATTTACCCGTTTCTCTATTTATAATATTCCATACAGTTTTTACCTTATTGTCAGACGATTTGAGTTTAAGACTAAGAAAATTTGCCTTGGCAGTTAAACAAACTTGCTTAAAGGTCTTTGAATAACTCTTAACATAATTTAGGAAGTCAGCGTTCTTATTGTCCTCCCTCTCTCTATATAGGTTGTAAAGCCTATTTCTACTTTTATGAATACCTGCAGTAGCCCATTCGCTAAATTTGGTTTTCGACCTAGTTAAAGTTTTCATTTTAAAATGGTTATTAAATTGATGCAGAATTACGCCAAACAAGTCATTATAAATACTATTACACTCATTATGTATGAAAGGTAACACTGATAGATTACTCTGAACTTAATTTTTGAATGATTCCAAACGATTATTAGTTATAGGTCGATATGTTATTGTCTGAGGTTTTTGATAAAAATCATTGACGAAAGATGCCTTCTGACCAATATGGTAAGAATTAAAACAATTAAATATTTCTTTATCCAAACATTCGCAATTACAAAAAATATTATCTAAGCAGGTTGCACTACTAACACCTATCCGAGTGGGTTCAAAGAACAGATTACCTAAATTAAAAGATTTAAATAAACTTAGTAACCTAGTGGTATTATTTGACATTTCGAGTAAGTTAATATTAAAATCTCCACAAACTATAATACATTACAAGCTAGTTTTAACACATGTTCCATAGTTGATTCAAATGTGCAAAAATCAGCCAATGGTGGTCTGTAAATACATATTATTATATAACTTTCTAGTTCTGCGCAAGAAATTTCTACAATCCTTTCTACTGATAGCTTGACAATATCCTTTCTTTCCTTGGATTTAAGAGTACTTTTAACTATTATTAAAGAGCCACCAACTAACTAATTTAAAATTTACAAAATCTAATATTAATTGGTCTTGTCTAAGCCAATGTTCAGTAATGCACATAATTTGTACATTTTCACTATCTAAGAACAACCCTATTTCTAGTTCTTTGCTGGAAAAACCTTGAATATTTTGGTGAATTAAATTTATACTCAAGGGTGTTTCCGCTGTCCTATAATTTAGTTTAAATTATGAGGCAAGGCACTATTGCCAATATTGGCTTGCTGGGGCTGGGTACTACTATATCCATTAGGTTCAATATTATAAGCTAATAGGTCAACCAAGGTCAAAATATATTTCCTTGGCACATGAATTTTTTGTGATGTTAGTGTGATGGGCTTTAAAAATTTATTTAAATTGAAAAAGTGGTATTTACTATTGCAGGATATAGCATTATACATTATCGAATTAAATTGAGCTATTCTATGATTATAACTATATGGCATTCTTTGTGAGTATGGTAACGCACACAGTATAATTTTACCTATGCCATTCTCTTCAATTGTGTAGGTCACTCAAAAAGTTTTGAGATGCTCGAAATTTCAAAATGGAACGCACTTTGTTTTTAAAAAGCAAATTTATTTAAAAATAAAACACTATTAGCCGAATTTAAAATGAAGAACGATGTTCTATTCATTTTACTACAACACTTCCCGCGTTTTTCGGTTCAATATGGAACGCACTTTATGTTTTTTATAAACCAAATTTAAAAGAACACGATTAGCTGAATTTAAAAACGATAACGATTCCGCTATTTTTAGTTGAAAGATGGAGCTTAACCGCGAAAATTTCTGCTATTTTTTATTAATTGTACAATTTTAAATAAAAATTAAGTTCAAAATGTCATAAATTGTACTTTTTTAGAAAGCTTATGAATTGAGCAAACTATTCCTGTCATTTGTACGCGAAGTGTTGTACTTTTTTTTTTAGTTATGCTTTAAAATGTTACAAAGTTTAGAAAATAATTACTTGAACTTTCAACTTCAAAGCCTGTTATTTGCAAAACTTTGCATTTCTTTGGCATTTTTTATTATTTTTCGTAATCAGTAATTCATTGGCTATTTGAAAAATGCTTTTTTTTATTTCTAAATGACGAAGTTTTTACACAATGACTAGTTTTAGGTCGAAAGGCGGGTATTTTAAAAAAAATCTAAAAACGTGAATAATTCGATAACCAGTGAGTTTTGACCCCTGGTTGACTGGACTTAAATCGTTACAAATGAGCTGTAGAATAACCCCTTTCAAGGAATACGGCGAATTTCCAGTCACCCTGTATACATGGTAAATAAAGTAAATAAGTAATCATATTGGTCTATTAGAATCTCATGACAAAAAGGGAAATTCTATTTCAATTCTAATTTAGGGCTTGCAAATCTGGGGTAATAGGGTTTCACGTGATTTCTCGTGGTCTCATTATATTTGTCCCATTGCACAAAAAGTGTAAAAAGTGCACCTAGATTTGATCACCAAATCTTCAGATGTCCGAATAGCAAAACTATCCAGAATCAGGAGCCCCGCCCCGAGGTCAAGGTCTTGATACTTGTCCACCAGTACTAAAGTATTATGTGATGGACTCAGTCCTCGTAGAAGTTGTTATTTCTTTGGGAATTATTCCATAACTAACTATGCCGTGAAGATGGTACAAACCATTATTTATAATATTAGTAGCGATTAGTTCTCTTTAAACCATTTTTGGACTTGCATTTTCTATTATTTGCGAGTATAAAAGTTAAATTTGTGTGCAGATTTAATTGAAAATTACATCAAAAACTCGATGATATATTGTCGCTTAGTTAACAATACCGCACAGGTCAAAATTGTAAGTACATAATTTTGAACTTTCTATTATTAAGTCTTGACTCGTGTAACACGACTTACGCTACGCGGTATTGTTAGCTAAGCGACTACTTATATGCTACTTTATTGTAAATCAATTTCGTATTCTGAGATTTGAGGTGTTTCTTTTTTTAATATGCTGCTGCTGGAATAATGATGGAATTAATTTATTAATTAATTTATTGGAAAACAAACAGCTTAAATATTACAAAAATATATAAAATAATCTGGATAATACACGAGCCAAAACAGTTTTCAATACTAGATAGCACAATTTATGCTCAGAGGAGATAAATGCGTGATAAGCAGAATCTTATTTAATAATAACATTTATGAATTTCACAATTAAATGGCAACTCATTATTAAGAGTTCTAAATAGACTTTTACGTGTCAGACATAAAAGCCAAATGGAGTGTTAAGTAACTAACGTTCTTGCAAACATAGAAAGGAACTTAAAGAATTTATATTATTTTGCTTCATTTACTAGTCTATTAAAGACACGACAGTAAATTAAAGATCGTGTTTGATTTACAACTTTATCCTCACAATTTGTACAGTACACATGACTAAAGATATTTTTCGCTTGAGATCGGAGGGCTTTTAGGACATTTCCCTGATAACGAAATCTATTTATACAGGGTTATTGGTCATTGCATACATTCCCGTTAAGTGGTTATAGAGGTTATCGGTCGGTTTATTTTTTGTTTTTCAACTATTTCTGTGGAACTAGTTGTGAAAAAATACGATAATTAATAACGTTTCTGTCTCTTATTCTTAAACGTGTACAGGTAATTCTAGGTTTAATGCCGATAATAAATGACTGTTATGTCGTGTAAGTAAAACAAAAGAAAAAAAATGATTTAAGTGATTTCTTTTTTAAATAAAATTTTAAAGTTGCTTATCTGACTTTTTTTGAAAAAAACTTTAATGAGAATTATCTCGAAAATGGTTCGCTTTTGCATAATGCATTATAGGGTCAAAATGACTGCAAATGACCTCCCCTATAACCCCTTAACGGGAATGTATGCAATAACCAATAACCCTGTATATGAGTAAATACAACAATCAATAACAAACTCTAACAAGCGATGAAATTTAAATTGAAAGACGTAAGGCAACTTTGCTATATGAAAATCGATTTATGTTTACTAACTATTACGGACTGAGTCCATCAAATAATACTTTTATAGGACTGGTGGAGAGTCAAGTATCAAGATCTTTAAGCAAGCCCTAAATTTGAATTTTACTTTTTGTCATGAGATTCCGGTAGACCGATAGTTACCGGGCTGAAATTTGGAATAAGTATTAGTAGTTTTTAGTGGTCCAAACAAAGCCTAATTATTAGATATCTCGGAAAATCGCTATTTTGTAAGGAAAAAAACAATGTTATAATCTTTATGTGATATATCATAAGAAAGCCCTTAAGTTGGCACTAGACGTAACTAGAACTTAATTCTAAACTAGTCCATAACTAAAAAAAGGCAATCTAAATGCTGTATGAAACTCCAACACAGTAATACTTAGCTGGGCACCATGGCACTCCAGAATAGATGGAAACGAAATAGCAGATGAACTGAGGCCCTATTTTGAAAATGGAAGTTCGAAATTACATTAGCTCCATCCATTTCTCTCGATTTAGTCTCGAGTGATGAGTGGCAGGGATGGAGCTAACGTAACTTTGAACTTTGATTTGCATAGAAGGGGCCTCTGGCTAGGAACGGAGCTGAAAATCCCCTGCACAGCCTGAAAAATATATTTTCTCAAAAATAACCGGAAAAGTTGACATTACTAACTCCATACTGAGACGCAAAGTACATAGATTACAGACAGCTCCCAAATAAAAAAAAATACCTTGCGTGCTCGCTACACAAGCCCGCAATGGTGCATACAAATTTCATTGTAATCTAGTTTGTAACTTTAAAAAAAGTGAAAACGGCCATAATAATATCAGGGCAAAAGTCTTATACATCCATATTTTATTCGAAACGTAACTTTTTTATCTGTGTCTGGAATAGCTTGAGTTTTTTTTCTCTAAAAAAACTTGCGTTTCTCCTTGTCATAAACATAAAGGCGGTAAAGAGTGATGTTATTTCACGTGAAGTTTCTGTTTATATGCTATTTGTTTATTGCAATTTTTGAGCAGCTATATTTAAAAGCACTATATATGCCTCGGCAGGAACGGCAATTGCGAGCCTCGTATTTTTAAACGGACTCGCAAGCTCGTCCGTTTAAACCAATACTCGGCTCGCAATTGCCTGCTTCACTGCCTAGGCAATAATGTACTATTAAAATGCTGTCAGGAGCCCGAGGAGCCGTAAGATCTAAGGTGGTGATTGGATGAAAACAAAAACGAAATACACTATAATATAAAACCACTACGGGCGGCCACATACGGATACGGATTCGGCATTTCGAATGCTGCTAAGTGCGACCACATACAACATCCATTATTTACTAAAACACCTAGTCGCTAGTCGGTTCATACGTTCTGACACTGAGAATTATTATAATTTAAAAAACAAATAAAGGAGATTACATATATGTATACAATACATCAATCGAAACCTATTTTTTATATAGAATAAAAAGAAGTAATTTGTTTTCTTTACTATTGCAATAATTTGATGAACGAGCATTCTCGTTCGGGGCAGGAAAGCGTGGACAAATCACGCACGACGGCGATACTCATAAACATAACGGTTACAACTTTTGTAAGAGTTTTCGTATTGAGTCGAAATTTGCGTAACATATTAACCAGACTTATCTTTAAATTCTGATACAAATGTATTCCAAGCAACTAAAGATTCGCTTATACACTGGTCAATCATCATGTCTCATTAAATCGACCTTACGATTTCACATCAATTGGCAGCAATACGAAAACACACCAAATTTCGTGCTTCAAACGTTGGTTTTGAGTGTCGCGACACATGTCGTTAAGAAAATAATTCTGGTCTCTGAACATACCCAGAGATGAGAAGCTTCACAATATTTAACAAAAAAGTTTCTTGGTTAACAAAGATTAACCATTAAAGCGTTTTCAAAAAGTGAAATTTTCAGAAATCTCAATTGTATTTTAATCGGTGCCGGCCGTGAATGTTAAAAGATCGTACTTATTGGAAATTGTGGCGACTACGTGGAATGATCATTAGTTCCTTAAAATTTACATTTATTAAGCTTTAAATTTTTATTGTATAAGTAATATGTTGACATTAAAAAATAAACAAAGTTACTTTTATTTGACTAAAAGTTTAGTCAAATAAAAGTAACACTTCTATCTAAGTTCATAAGCACCTACTAGGTACGGAACCCTCGGTGCGCAAGGCTGACTCGCACTTGACCGGTTTTTAAAAAGCTCCTTTATGCTTAGGCTACTTAAGCCCTCTTGCACGTTAATTGAACCCTAGGTTAAGCCCAGGTTAAATTATTAAATAATGTCAGATTCATTAAATAACTGCCAATTTTGATAAATTAATCTGTTAACCTGATAACATAGTGACATTATGAGCCATTACGCAATGTCGAGTGATCGCCGGCGACTCGGTCTCTCGGTGACCAAAACATAGGCGGGCAACCGCCGACCAAGTGCGTAAACACCTAGATTAACTATAGAAAATCACCGGCGATCAGTCGAGATCAGGCGACGGTGCGTAATGGCTCTTAGAAAAGGGTTATCTATCGCACAGAAATACAATAATTATTATTCTGTGGGTTTTCGGTCTGTCAAGAGTGATCAAGAGTGTCAAGTTTGTTTGAAGTGATCCCGACATAACACCACGCTAATACCAATTTAATACCTGAATCCATATTCCATACCACCTAAACCACCCAAAGTTAAAAAACAAAACCACAACCAAAACCTTAGGTATGCCTGCAGAATGCCGCCCGGAACCGCAACGAAAAGTAAAACCATGGAAGAGGTGCCGCAACGGCCCTCCGATTCCACCGCCGCCGCCTTCGCTTCCCGTCAAAACATGTATACGTAAAGTCGAGCCCGCTCAAATCGAAAAACCGCCGCCACTTACTCCGTGTCAAAAACAAAGGATCGCGGAGAAATTAAAAAGAGGTATTAAAATTTGCCCCAAACCTGAACTTGTCGGTCCTGTTGTAGTAAAGCGACCAAATGTCCCTCAATGCATAGCGGTTTGCGCAGAGAGAATAAAAAATCTCGAAGCATCACCAAGGGATTACGGGTGGTTCATCACTTGCCCTGTAGAGAGAGTACTACCCGCACAACCGAGGGAAAATCCGAAAAGATAGATTGGATTCATATTACAATATCATGTTATAGTGAGATAATATGCAAGAATTACTAAGTCACTGATAGTTGCTATATAGCTAGATATGAAACATAACGTAGGAAACTACTATAAATACTAGATTAGCTAGCTAAGGAAATATAATATTATTAATATAAAGTTAAACCTAATTTAGGTGAAATAAAAACAGACTGCAAACAAAACAAAAAATCTCGAACTTAGTGGATTGCACTGCTGCAAAATGTACAATATTCGAATAACGATGCTTCAATAAGTAAATTTGAACTCCTTCACACACAGCCAAGACATGACATGACATAATATTCGAAGATTAAAATGAAACTGGGCTGATGATGAAAAAGAGTAAAAGTTTCTGACCAAGCCCTGCAACAGGTAAATCTGACTAGCAACCTGCAAAAGATTGGCGAAACGATTGTTCAATTTTGAATGATCTAGATTGAGACTCAAATATTACTCTTTGATTCAAACGTTGTAATAAGTCGTGATACAAGTCAGCCACCGGATTTTAAACCCTCCTGAATAATATTGTCTTCGGATCTGTATATTACTATTGTGAACGTTTGATTCTGTACAACTACAGGACACTTAAGTACTAATAAAGACAGAGGCCTTCTCAATCTTTCTCAATTAAGGAAGACAGCGATACCGATCATGAGTTTTATGATTCCTTTGTATTTTTATAGAATGAATAGGTTAAATCTAAGTAATAAAACTATAATTGTTTTTAAATTTAGTTTTTTACTTCATTCCGCGAGGTCGCGCCTCGCTAAGTTATATTATTAATCTAGTGTAAATTTTCACAAGCACGTACCATCAACGCTGGGATTCGTTAATTAAAAAAAACCCGCTTAGGGGTCTTAGCCAAGATGATAACTCTACTAACGTTTTTCTGTTGTATCGCATCGCTCAAAATGGATGGGATGACACTTGACCGCGTGGTTTATCCCATACATTTTGAGCGATATCATTTGTACTATTACTTATTCTGTGGCGATAGAAAAGAAAACGTTAGTAGCGTCACAGAATAAGTATAAGTAGCAAGTGCGTTTGCATCTTGGGTAGGGCTCTAATGCGGTTTGACTCGCGCACGTGCACCAAGGGGTTCCGTTTTTTAAATAGAAAACTAGAATTTGTTTTGAGGAAATGTTATTTCGTATGATTTATGAACGTTATTTCATATGTGCGACACAAATTCCCCCACCACTTCATTTTATTTTTCCATAAAATATAAATAATTAGCTGCAAGATAGTGTTTTCATTTTAATCTTGGAAAAAGAAACTTCGGAGTTAAGAGTAAAGTGTGGTATATGTATATGAGTATCGGCACGAGACTTGCTCGAGAGCTGATGCCACGCAAGGAAAACAATCCAATTTTATTCAAAAAAGGGTTGAGCTCACATAAAATCTTGGTGCAATGTAAATACTCCTTAAAAAATTGGAATGTATCGAAACTCAGCGTACTTCCCTTATTAGTACCGCATCTTTGACTATAGTCATTGTACCGTATTTAAGGGTTTCTATGCTTCAGACAGGTCATGCACTTTTAGGACACGGCCTCATACTAAGTATAGGGAAGTAGAGTTCGAAATTTTAAAGGGTAAGGACTAGAACATTTTGGTTATAAAATATACGAATCATTCCATATTCAAAAAAACATGTTAAATACAAATATATTGATTAGCAAAGCCTGACAACTTTCTATTTGACCCTGGCACAGCGTCGCTGGCGTCGCTGCAAACAGTTTACGTATGGCAATAATGTGCATACGTCATGTACATATAGTCAGCATGGTGTGTATTGGGTTTGTGTTGATATTTGAATAATACCAACACATTGTTTACAGAGAATCAGAGCTTTGTAATATTACCTATTCGTCAAAATCCGATTCTAAATAGGTACTCAATATTTATGTATTCTTCATATTCTGACTCTGGTGAAGTTTGATCTTCGTCAGATGTTGTGTCGCTTTCAGGACCACCAACCTCGATTATAAAACATTCAGTCTGGGATTCGATTATAGGACCTTTATTCCTATAATCGTCTTCAATTTTTTATCATGGTCACAGCAGTTGGCCCAGTTTTCTCGAGTGACTTCCTAAGTAGTAGTAATAAATTAAAAAAAAACAGATAAAGCATAAATTACATAAACTCAATCCTAAATAATTTATACTACACAACTAAATTCTAAACATCAAAGTATTTTTTATACCTGAAAACTATCTTCAACAAGCTTTAGGGTGCGGCTCCACTGAGGCGGAGACGAGAGGAGCGGAGCGGAGCTGAGCCAATATTAACCAATGGAATCTGCGCAAGGCGCGCTCGACGTGACGTGACGTGACCGCATGCGCCTTTTATTGGTTAATATTGGCACAGCTCCGCTCCGCTCCTCTCGTCTCCGCCTCAGTGGAGCCGCACCCTTAGGAAAGCATCATTATCGAGAGAAACATTTTTAGTGGCCACTTTTGATTTTGCAATGCCCCAAATCATCTCAATAGGATTCATATCACAGTGATATGGCGGTAATCTTATCACTTTGTGTCCATGTGTAGAGAGAATCGTGTCTATTTCATATATTGGTTCCGGTTTGTGACGTCTCCAAATCTCAACCAATTTAGCTTTGGTTGCCTTTTGTGGAAATGAAATGTTATTCGAACGGAGCCAAATCTGCTCTGCAATTATATCTTTTCTATCCACAGATGTTGGTGGTTTATTAATGCGAAAAGAATGGTACCGGGCATTATCCATTACTATACTTGTGGGTTCACTCAAATTAGGAATTAGTTTCTGAGTTACCCATTTCTTAAAATTGTCTTTATTCATCGAATCATGATACTTAATCGGCTTTTTTTTCTTTATCATTGTACACTAGGAGAGCATTAGGAACAAATCCGGATGGTCCCCCAGCATTCACAATAATATATCGTTTCCCCGTTGAAACGGCTTTCGATACTCCGGGTTCATTATCGCTCTGCCAACATTTTGCGTGGTTTAGAGAAGTATGAATATAGGTCTCGTCCAAATAAACAATTGGCATATCTTTATCCCTAGCTTCTTTAATTTCATCCAAATATCTTTCACGCCAAACCACAATATCGGAACGCTCCATTAATATAGAGCGTTGGTTTTTGCATTTTTTATACCTGAATCCCATACTGTGCATCAGTTTTCGCAAGTATTCTCTGCTGCCTGTAAATCCAATGGCTTTTTTCAAAGCGATAAGCAGAGTTTTGATACTTGGTACTTGTTTTCGCACGGCATAAAATTCATGAATTTTATACCGAATGGCACATTTATCGAAGTCATCTATGTATATTAATTCGCCTTTTGCGTGAGGCTTTATTTTGTACAGTTGGCAAAGTCGAGACCGTTTCATTATTTTTAGAAATATTTTTAATCGTGGATCTACATACACCTTAAATGAGAAAATAAAATCTATTAAGTTTAAGTATAACAACTAACCAGTTCAATACAACCGCACTATAAAGTGTCAGTACCAGTCATGTCAGCAACCAATTTCAAAACATTTTTCAATGGAATGCTATTCAATCCTTCGTCCTTTCTTTGCTTTAAATACTTAATTGTATTTAAAATGATTTTTGTTGCATCTTTTGGAATCTTTTTCGGCATTTTTATGATCGTTTAAATCGCGATATACTTATTTTCGTTTTGTTTACATCGGTGACATTCGATGACATTCAACGTCTGATGTCAAAGTGTGTGCTAGTAAAAAAAATTAATATCACTGAAAATCCGCAACATGGCGAGGGCCAAATAGAAAGTTGTCAGGCTTTACCTACTCGTAATGAGTTGGTCAGGCGTTCAAGTTTAGGTACTTACCTACTGGTATTCATATTTTCAATCCTCTATTAACTGGTTCCTACTTGTAACGCACAACAAAAAGCTTATGCTTTATTGTTTTGGACAATAGGAGTCCCTCTTATGAAGACTCGTGTTTAAAAAGCGATGGGTTGCGCTCGCGCCGCCGCCGCTGCGGGTCACGCGGCCCCTATGCGACGTCATGCCTCGCTTTAATTTATTATTTCAACTCCGTGGGTAATTTTCTACTTGGCTATACCCACACACATACATTCTTACTCTGACTTACTTACTATACTGTATTTACTATCTGCAAAACTGTAGGTATATTTACTTCAGCCTTATCGAATTATGAGTGTTCTAGAAAAATAGGCCTCAATTTAAACCTGTTTTTTATTATCTTTGAACCAAGGTCAACCAAAAATCAATCATATTCTTCAAAGGAACACTAACAAATGAGATATCGTAGAGTACAAGATAATTTTTTACATGATTAGCATTGGTTTCCGAGGACCCATATTGGCAAATGTAATACGAATTCCTACTTTTACGCATTAAGATATCATGTGTATGACACATTTTAGAATTGGCATAAAATACGCATGTTTTTAAAGTTATTTGCTCATTTCGTTTTTAGTAAAAAAAAGTTATGGCAGGTGTTCAAAGTTGAAATTACTATGTTGATGATTTTAAGTCAAGTTCATTACAGTATTTTTCCAACTTTTACATTAGTTATTGACATAATAATGCTTCTATCATCTTAATCAACTATTCATAAACGCGCACAATTAAAAAAACTAAATTATAAAGCTATCCCAGTAAATGCGAGCACTTACAATGTCAAAAGAGGTGAAAAATTGGAAAAATCTTTAAATTGGTATAACTCGAAAACGGTTCAACTTTTACTGAGGTCATGTTAGGCTGGTTTGGTTCGTCTGAGGCTGGGAAATCTCCAGTGTCACTGCGACGTGCTATTTTTGGGACACCCTGTACATACTTTTAAGTCACGCAGTGGTAAAATAAAATGTTTTATTTTTGATTTTTAGTGTCCCTCCCCTACACGTAACGTGGTGATGTTTTTTTTGTGGGGTGTCGTTGGATAGATCTTTCAAAAATATTGCGGGTTTGTGATAACAATTTTTCGATTAAGGTATCCGGTTATGAAATATTTTAGAGTTAGAGTCTTGTGTCTGGATCTGTGAGGAATACATACATACACACACGGCATACATACAGCGATTTCAGTATTTTTAGTAACAAGTCCAGCATTTGCATTCAGAAAGTATAATTTGGTGAACGGGAACTGATGATAAAAACCACAGATGGTCACCGGAACTCGTCACCGGTAGTTACTTGCCTATTTCAAGGGTAGCGATAAGATATCTCGATTTAGATAATTGAGCGGCTATAACGAAGAACATTTAAATGTTTAATTATGACTAAGACTTTCCCGCGGCGTTGCTTGCGGCGAGCTTGAAATGTCTTAAATTTTCATATCAACTAAGAACCTGGGCAGTTTATTAAGATAACTGAAATGTATAAAATGATTTAAAAAACACAAAACCTTCATCAAAAACGCAAAAAATAACTTCTTGTAAAATGGTAGGCACGAGAAATAGGTCAGTGCAACTGAAGTCGGCGACTCAATATTTCTAACCAAAAGCCGACCTCCTAGTACCATTTTACAAGAAGTTTTTCAAAACATTCATTTTATCTTTTACCCATGCCATGACATGATATTTTCGTGGCTAGGTACAGTAAAGGAAAATTATTCCTTGACCACTTTGGACTATGTCAAAGTGACGTACCTAATCAATCAAAACGCAAGAGACTTCTTATTATTTTATTTAGCGTTACTTTGACAAAGTCCAAAGTGGTCTAGGAATATTGATTAGAGATAACTTTAAATAAGTAGAAATAAATGGTTTTCGAGAAAGTTTTGTGTTTGTAGTAACGGCTTCGGAACCCTACGAGCGTTAATTGGGGACACATTTCAAGAAAAATATGCTTGAATTTGTCAATGTCATTAGTATCTACTCATTAGAAATGTCAAGTCATTTGTAATTTTGAGGAAACCCAACCTTATTGTTGTAGAATGTCAGATTGACTTTGGACCTTTGACTATAGAAACTAACCTAATCTAAGGTGGTTGGTGAGTACCATGTGGGTACCAAATTTAATCTCGTGACTGTACACTGAGCCTGGTCCGACATGTCTTGCCCCGTTTTGATTATTTTGCTATGTCATTGTTGCATTTAATAGTTATACTATATTTCCTACCTTTACCTTACCTTTATTGCGATGGGCTTGCAACCTGTCACTAATATGCTGGTAAACATCTTAGCCTATTTGTGCAAATTGTGGTTACTGAATTATCAACAACTTTTTTCAAGTTGTAATTCTGTAGCTCTGCTTAGCCCACTCTGGGATTACAGGCGTGAAGGTATGTATGTATGTATTATGAATTATGTCCATTTATGAATTTTATAATATTGGTAGCATTATATTTATTTAACTTATATTATATTCAGTTTTGTCTTATATACATTTTTTAATTATTTTTGGGCTGCACATAGGTTGCGTATGTTTTGCCAATAAGAGATCGGTAAATAATAGGATGTGTATTTGCGACAATCTAAGGCAGTAACCTAATTTGGACCCAATTGCTACAGCCTAATGTAATAGGTAGGTACCTAGTTTCCACTTTAAAATAGTATAATACTATGTCTAGCTCTTTTTAGTAAGCTATAGGAAATACTTCAGGTACACGTTACATGTGTAGGGGGAAGCGGGGCAGATGGGTACGGAAAAATTCAACCTTATGTTTTGGGCAGTAAAAATGGTTCAAATTATACCATTTCTGCTTATATCATAGTTAAACTAATTGGGATTGATATGGCATATAAATTAATCTTAAAAATTTAACCCTAAAAAAATAAAAAAAAGCGTTGAAAACGGTCAGCAATAAAATTTTGTTGTATTTCTTTCAAGGAGATTATACCTATTATGTTTCACAAATATTTGAAATCGCAAATTTATTAAATATTTTTTATTCTTCGTCATTACGGCCAATTTAAAATGAAATTTTCATTATTCATTTAAATAAACTTAAATATTTCAG
Organism: Acleris emargana; assembly: GCA_927399475.2. NCBI lineage: Eukaryota > Metazoa > Arthropoda > Insecta > Lepidoptera > Tortricidae > Acleris > Acleris emargana. The sequence goes on along the minus strand of OV656835.1, from coordinate 82,328,976 downwards.
AAAAATTGCCATAAAAAGTACTTTAAGAGTCTTAAATAACACGTTAAAAAATACATAGGAAATATTGATAGTACCAATGCAAATGTGCCCCGTACCTTTGTGTATCAAAGTGCCTTAACGGTCATATTGGAAAAAGTTTTTAATTTTAATAATACCAGTTTACTTAAAATAACTTAATATTGGGAGTTTCAAATATCCATTAAACAGAATAAACACTGCAACAAAAACACTTATTTACTTGTGAAATGCAAAATAACAACAACAACGTTGCGATGTGCCGCGTTTACAGCTGTCAAGCCCGCCCATTTGTTTAACGAAATAGTGCTGGTTTATTGTTGTGCCCCGCGCAGCACTCTACCCCGCTTCCCGCCACTACTAGTTGCGCAGTCTAGTAGGCTTCGATTCAGAACGAGTCATGTTTTACTTAATTGTATTAGCTTCGTGGTTTAGTATCGTTCCTTGGGATGCCGCTGACGGCCTGCGAAACTTCGTGTACCAAAAAGATATGTCAGAGTTCTGTCGACGGCGCGCAATGCCGTCGGTCTTCCTCAGCCGCCAGGTTTTGGACACTAACTCCCAAATGCTCCACTTCTCCAAGCTTGACCTACCTTACAGCTGCTATACTAGCATAAGGTATGTAAGTTCTACCGTGAATCTCTTGAAACAATATGCTGAGGATCTAGTCAGCGTATTTACCGATCAGATCTACTTACAAAACTGTGTACTCGTATATAATGGCACATAACGATGAGTGTCTTAAGTAGGTACCTATGATTCGGTCGGTTGAAACCCCAAGCGATCGAGCGAATATCCATTAAAATATAGACGGGATGACAGATCAATCCCAAGTAAATGGGAAAATGGTAAGGAGTCGATGATGATGAAGAGTATCTGCAAAAGACTTTGGTTACCAAACGTGTATCCCTTTCTTCTAATAAGGCCTGATTCGTAACGGATTTGCCAAATTCAAAATGCTGTAACTGTAACCTATGTGGTTTAATTGACCAAAATATATGATTTTATACTAAAAAAACAGCATAAAATTATTATCTCTTGACTATTATTATAATTCTACTTTTTCTCCCATTCTTGCCGCAATTTTTGTCGAATGCCCTCCATCAGCCTTGCGACAGTGTCATTAGCCACTTTCCTGCTCGCTGCGTTCCACTTTCTCAGGAAGTCTTGTTGGTTGCTGGCAGCCTTACCTGTCTTACGCAAGATTCCTTTGACCAGAGCCCAATAAATCTTTCGATAGGGCGGCACTGTGGAATATTTGGCGGATTCAGTGCTTTAGGCACGATCTGGACATCATTTTGTTTGAGAAAGTTTAGGGTATCCGTCGCATAGTGGGCTGTAGCCAGATCAGGCCAAAATAAGGCCGAAGTATTGTGTTTTTGAATGAATGGTAGTAGACGTTTCTTTAAGCATTCATTGATGTAAATATTCTGATTGATTGTGCCAGTTGTAACATATGCACTGCTACGATCACCGCATGGGCAAATTGCCTGCCAAACCAGATACTTGGAGCCAAATTTCTTCATTCTTATGGTGGTTTCCGAGTCTGGAAGAATTTCTCCATCAGCTGGGTCGATTTCAACATTTCTGGTTTTTGTCTCATTTCGGTGCAATTTTTTTTAAAGTTTTGTTTATTTTTGAACGTTTATCATTTTAAACTATGCATTGTTATATATTGTAGACGTGGTGTTAAGGGACACTCAAAGTCATAAATAGTTTTTGAGATATACGAGATAGAATATTTGATAAAACTATGGAATGATAAATACACACCGAAATGATAAAAAGTATCCACCGAAGTGATAAATACCCACTGGAGTGATAGAAACGACCCACGTAAATGAAATCTTATCCACCGGAATGAAAATAAATGAAAAAAGTCAATAATTATCATAATTATCGCTGTTTATTTGAGTAAAAATTACATTAATGTTATTAGTAACTAACATAATTAGAAGTCTTTATTTGAGTAAAAATTAGATTAATGTTATTAAAAATGACATTTATATTAATGTTTTGAAACAATTCGCTTATAAAATAAACATATTTTTTAATAAAAAAAAAAATACTTTACATTTTTTTATTATGTACCGGATTGATTTATTACTTATTTCTTTAATATGGTTTTCAAAAATGTTCTAAATATTGTGATTTATTTATGATAATAAACAAGTTATAAATTAAAAAAAAATAACAATCTTCTATGTAAATCGCTAAACAGTTCGCTGACCAAGCAAAATATAACTCAATAATTCTAATATTACAAATATCCCAGTGGCATTATATCATTTGTCACTGACTTTAGATTACTTAATGCTTAATAATTAGTGCGTCATAAGGACGGCCTCAAAAATATAATATGAAATACCTAAAAAACTCAGTCAAAAATGTAACATTATGAAATTATGATAACGTGCAAGACTAGATGTGAATTTACATATCCCAGATCTTAAAAAAAAACGTAATACTAATATAAATTTAAACCTTTTAATGTTTTTTTAAACTGAATATCACGTCCAATGTTAACACTAAGCATTGTCCTTTATAATTATAATTAAATTGAAAAAAAAATGGTAACAAATCTTTTTTCCATCTGTGAGAACTTTCTTCATTATAATATAATATTATATAGCAAGTTGTTAGAGTTATTGGTAATAGCTCTGCCTACCCCACTCTGGGATGAAGGCGTGCCGCTGTGTATGTATGCATATTACATGCATAGTGGTACAAAATAACTGACATTTGGTTATCGTTAAACGCTTAATTATTTACGTTTTAACGCTTATAATATTTATACATTTGCTTTGACTTCATAAACTAAATCATTAAATTTGATAATTATTTGGATAACTAAGTGAAGCTACTTTTGTATCATGCCGGTGTTGCTTATCATTTCTGTGGGTATTTCATACACCGGAAACATCGGAATGAAAACCACGAAATGATAAAACCTGTACAAAAATATTTAAAAAAATACAACGGAGTCTGGTTTCTTTAAACTAATGTTACTCCAGAATTAAGAAATATTACGTACGTGTTATACATAAATCTTAAACTAAACACACAAAAACTACAAAAAATAAATCAACCGTCGGAATGAGGATTTTTTTGTCCCCACCCCACCGGAAGCAAGAATTGACCTTTATATTTTATCGCCAGAAACGCGTACAACACAACCGCTAGCACCAAACTCTTGCGCGTGACTAACTCTACGAGTGCGCGGGAGGTGGGTGGCGTACATATTGAAGCTTAGCAGATATAAGGCACAGAACATTTGACGGTGGTAATGATAACGTTTCTCCGGACAAACGTATTTCCTCGTACCGGACGGTATGTGTGATAGTTAAAAAAAAAGTCAGGGCTTCTTTTTGTACACTAACTATCTAGTATTTTAAAAAAGGTAAATGTTTTTCATAATCATTAATAGTTTTTGATTTATTCCACGTTTTGCAATCAAAACTGGGTTTCGGACAGCCCACCGTGATGAGAAATGAGGTCTTATTTTTTTTTTTTTTATTATTATTTCCATTAATATTTTAATTCTACTTATTGCCCAAAATAGGCAACTGCGTGAAGTATTCAGAAAAAAATAACAGTTTAATTTTTAACCATAGTTCACCCCGGTTTTCAGCGCCGCCAGCTTAAAATATTGCTTGGGAAATTGACCCAGCTATAGTATAAAACTGATTGCCTGGAAGTGTTGAAAAGTCCGCTTTTACATAGGTTTCGTCATCCAAAATCAAATGAAAATTTTCTGTACCCAGAAAGTCGTACAGCTTTCGAGACCTAGTTTTAATGGTGAGTCTTTGTTTTTCTGATGTTCTCGGCACCTTTCGCTTCTTTTTTGTCTTCATAGCAGCCCGTTCCTTAACACGTCTCACCATTGACTGACTTGTAGATTCTGTTTTAGCTATGTCCTGTTCGGACATGCTTCGGTTTTTGCAAATCGTCTTAATGATTTTCCTGTCTAGCCCAGGATCACGAGCACCACCATGTTCTACGGTTCGAGGCTTCTGAGCGGTAGACAAGGTTTCGAAGTATCGTTTCAACACCGTATCAACGGTTCTTCTTGTGATTTTTAATTCTTTTGCGATGAAGCGGTTCGGACGCTGTGTATTTTCCATCCATCTGGCGACAATCTGCTCACTCATGTTCTTTTGCTTTTATCAACTAATAACACAATAAAAGACAATGATTACATAATTTGGTGACAGTAGTAATGTCAATGCTAAAAAATTAAACATGAGAAAACCTTTACAGCTAGGTGCTAGCATTTTGAATTTGGCAAATCCGTTACGAATCGGGCTTTACCTCTACTGAACCCGAGTGTAAATCCTCCGTTTTAGAACAGAAGCAAGCAGCAATATCATCATGGTAGTCCAGCTGATGAACAGCTCCGACCTGCTCCAGTCCTGCCACAAGAGCGGAAACCAGCTGGTGGTATACGAGCTCGGTGAGACGTACGGCGGGTACTGGGGGCCAATGCCCGAGGCAGTGATGCAACAGCTCACCTGGGAGCCCCATGCGTATACTCTTCAACACCGTGATCTCCAAGGACCGGAGAACCTAAATTTGTAATCACTTATTACAACCGACACAAGAATAAAAAAAATGCGGTTCCATAGAACTAGTTGTACACAAAAAAGGATTGCACTGAGCGCTCACTTTTTAAACTTGTGTTAGGCACACAAGCTTGCACGTTATTTTAATCCTTGGTTAACCCCAGGTTAAATTATTGAGGAATGTCAGATACATACAGAAAACCTCTTCAATGGTGAATCGATTCTTAGAAGAGCGACGCGGTGAAAACGCTCTAAGAAATATCGAAACTATTAAATATTTAGTTTCTTATGTAACATAAAACATTCAGATGGGAGTCGGTTCAACTATATTACTGGATCTGTGCAGTATCAAAAACACAACCTCTCTGTAGTAAGATTAAATAACGCTAAACCTATACTGAGCCACACTAAAATCTTATACAGTCACTCTTCGGTAAAACGATTACGCTGAGTCAAAGTTTTATTGTAAAGTTTCCTGATAGTCGACATGAAAAGTAGAATGTTTTCTCGGTGAAAGTCACAATTTATTTCATACCTAAAATACTTCGTATGAAATAGGTGCCTTTCACCCCTTGGTTAACGATTTACTATTTCAACTCTGTCTGTATCTTCAGAGATAACGGTACGGGGTGAGAGTAGGTACATTTTAGCATATTATTTTTGTTTTGTAGATTAGTTAGCTGTTTTGTAGTATAATACTAACCATTTTAATTAACGCACAGCGTTGTAGAAGCGGATTCGGACAGTGAGAGCTCAACCGGCACTACTCAAACTTCGGCCCCCCCTCCAGCAGCGAACAGCGAAGAAGACTACGTCACATGGCAGGTGCAACTCGTCAACATCACGAACAATCGAGCGGGGCAAAAGTTAAATATGGAGCTATTGACTGCTGAAGACAATTTTGATTTTATGTATGACGTGACACCCAGGTTTGCAGAAACAGATTTACATAAAGAGGTCAATGTCGAATTTCACCAACCACTTAACAGACGATTAAAGTGTTAACGGCTGTCAAAATGTATGGACTAACAGTCGATTAACATTGAATACCATTAAGGGCCCCCCCACATCTAGCGTGTCCCGAACGTCGACGCCTCACCAACGCCCGCGCGGCGTCGACGCCGCGCTCCCGCAGCGCCGACTGCCGCTGGGGCGTCTCTCGAACGTCGACGTCGCAGCGATGTTCACGCGGCGTCGGCGCCGCGCTAGCGCCGCGCCTCCTGGACGTCAGTGGCGGCTGTCGAGCGTCGGAGCGTCTTGTCGGCGCCCACGCACACAACAACCGCCGACAAGACGCTCCGACGCTCGACAGCCGCCACTGACGTCCTGGGGCCCTAGACAAGATGCATTACGCCAACTCGCTTTTCTGTTCGTATCGTTTTTAAACCAATCGCGTCACTGCTAGATCACGTGACTTTTCGTATTACGTGATCTAGCAGTGACGCGATTGGTTTAAAAACGAAACGAATAGAAAAGCGAGTCGGCGTAATGCATCTTGTCTAGGGCCCCAGGAGGCGCGGCGCTAGCGCGGCGCCGACGCCGCGTGAACGTCGCTGCGACGTCGACGTTCGAGAGACGCCGCGCGGGCGTTGGTGAGGCGTCGACGTTCGGGAGACGCTAGATGTGGGGGGGCCCTAACATCGTTTGGTGAAATTGGTACTAAACCTTACGAATTTTTAGGGTTACTTACCAAATAGCTAGATACTGAAAAACGGAAACCCTATTAAAGCTTGACCATATAAATAATAAACCTCTGATGGGGTCGCCACTAATCCTTTTTTATCTGTGTTTCGTGAATTGCAATATAAATGACAGTTCATGTATATTTTCCGCAATATGACTGTTATTTTATTTTCCTGGTCAGGCTTTAGATGACTTTGTTCTCCTCTCCGTCCTTCGTTTTCCTCTGAATTAGCCATCAGGCAAAAATTTGGAATCACGGTAGACTTAAATAATCTAGAGTCTAGTCTAAAACGTATTTTCACTTTTCAGGTTCTAAAATGACTCATAATAGACTTGTATAGGCGGACTAAAGTGATGTATTTAATCTATAGGGATTAAAACAACACTTTACTCCCAAAGGACTAGTGCCAATCACGCGGTGTTTGTGAATGGAGGATTATTACCATTTTCAGTGATTGTGTATGGACCATTTTTAGGCCGTGGGAATAACCTCAAAATGACAACTGTGCAATTTTATAAAAAAAAGCGATTTAATTTAGTTAAACACGATTATCTATTAAAATATATTAAAGATAATTATATTTTATTAGGCATGGTCCAAATAGTTTTCAAGTTTGTATCTGTTGGCTAAATATGCAAGCATTTAAAATGTCACTTTACAAAAAACCAACAACCGCGAAACAAATTTGTCAGAAACTTTGTTACATATTTGTTAAATATTGTAATTTTGTATAGAACGTCGTTTCTTTTCTCGCATTCAAAGTGAAAAGTATAGTGTTTAGCGCGAGGCGCTAAGGAATAAGGAAAATCGAACTATAGCCACTCTCGGTCGCTCGCTCGCTCACGTGGCTAAACATCTCGTGTCATTATGGCTTGTTTTAGTTCCTTGTTGAACAATTTAATATTATTAAGACAGTGGAAAAAAATGACACTAAAATTATCTATGACTTGAGTAATACCTATTATTTTCACTTCTCATACTTTTAAAATGTTACTTTAGGCTCTGCGTATTGGGACTAAGTAGCTGTACTAAATAAATCTCTAGGGACTACAGTTTTCATCAATTAAATAAATTTTAATAAATTAAAGTTGATAATCAATTTTGTAATTTTGTATAGAATGTCATTTTTTTCCTCGCATCGCTCATTCGTCCCGCTTGGGTGGCTAAACATCTCGTGTCTCGTTATGGTTTATTTTAGTCCCTTGTTGAACAATCTACTATAATCGAAAATTCTTCCAGTTGTAGAATAAATGTATATTAAAAACAAAATTAATGTTGAGACTAATTATACAGGGTGAAATCTAAGTCGTGAATCGTAACATTTTTTCCTAAACCCTTACTCGACTAATAATCACTTACACCATTTGGTAACTCCAATAAATCTTTTTTTTTTTTTGCTCATAGTTTAATTTTTATCCTAATTTATTTTGAAATTCTTGGACACCCTACATTACGAAAGATAGTTGTCACAAAGTCCGAAGAGAACATATTCAAACTCTTTGCAATTTACTGGCTGGTTAGTGTTTTGGCATTAATCGTCAATAACGTCAACATTGTAAACATTTCTCAAAAGAAAATTAAAGCGATTTATTTGAATAAATAAGCGAAAAATGCCTCCTCCTTATCCTTATACCAGCATACAAAGGTTTGACATGGTGTCTTTGTTCGCTCAGACTGGTAGAATTAGACGAACGCAAGAACTTTTTCAAGAAAGATATCCCGAGTCGCCGGTACCGAGACGTAATTTGATTATGAGGATGATACAAAACCTTCGCGACTTTGGTCAATTTAACGTTCCAACACACGCTCAAGCCCGCGGTCGCCCACGAGTCCATCCAGAAAGGTTGTACAGAAGAATACGGTTATTTTTTATTCGTAATCCACAAGCGAGTACAAGGGCTGCTGCAAGACGTTTTTATGTGTGGCAGTTGCTAAATGCATCAGGCCAACATCCGTACCACTTTCAACCAGTGCAAGATCTTGTGTTGGCTGATTATCAAAAAAGGGTGATCATGTGCCAGTGGTTGTTAGAAAACCAAGACAAAAACATACTATGGACTGACGAAGCAACGTTTACGCGGATGGGGCTGTTTAACGTTCACAATGAGCATTGGTGGTGTCGAAGTAATCCATATGTTACCCGAAGAGATGCCTATCAAGTCAGATTTAGTATTAATGTGTGGGCAGGCACTCTCAATGATGCATTGATTGGGCCTTATTTCCTTGAACGACGTCTAAATGGCCAAAACTATCTCCAGTTTCTGATCAACGTAATTCCAGATTTGTTGAGAGAAGTACCGAGTCAGTATTTGAACAACTTGCATTATCAACAAGACGGAGCCCCTGCTCATTTCCACCGCGAAGTTCGAGCACACCTAGATAGAGAATACCCTGGCCGGTGGATCGGACGAAATGGACCTATTGCGTGGGCACCAAGAAGCCCGGATTTGACACCCTTAGATTCCTATCTTTGGGGAGATATCAAACGACGAGTCTACGAACTACCGTCAGAAACAGTAGCGGAGCTGCGTCAAAAAATCGTAAGTGCATTTGAAGCAGTAAGAGCCGATGTGTATGTGTTAAGCCGTGTAAAAAATAACCTCAGGCCACGGGCGGAACTGTGTTTACAGGTCCAGGGCGAACATTTTGAACACTTGTTGAAATATGTCTAAATAAACCTTGAATTTAATACGATCTTTTCTTTTATGTAAACAAAGCCATTTAAACGTTAAATTAGTGTTAGTTCAAAATTCTGATAGATAACAGTAAACCTTTGCACTTAGCAAACGTTGCATTTCTAATCACGTGGTTGAGTAGGGTGACCACAGGTGATGATAACTAGGTATCAACTTGCTCTTTTTAGAGATAATTAATTAAGGAGCTCGTTAATTGCGATACCTACTAGTGCCTCGTGTTAGTCATCAGCAGCACTACCGGAAAACATGATTACGATTCACGACTTAAATTTCACCCTGTATACATACTACAATTAAAAGTTAAAACTAAATTTATTTAAATTAAAATAAAACTAAGCTACTCAAATATTAAAGATGTAAATAATAATCATCACAATAAAAAGAACACCCCCTCTAGCAGGCCCCCTCGCGGCATGGTCCCTAAGACACTGGCTGCGTTATGTCTTCATATCGGCTGACTAAGGTCCCACCATGGTCTCCACTTCAAGCGCCACAAATTCGTAATTATTTAATAATGATGAATATTTGCGGCGCTATCTGTTAATTTAACGTTTCAATAACTACTAAATGTAAAAAATAAGTATACCTACTACATAATTTAACACATTCAAGATGTTCTCCAAGTTTTGGATATAATACAACATTTATTAAAAGAGAATGCCACCAAGAAGCAGCGGGCTTCGCTGGGTTTCCAACACTTTATTCCGATATGACTTGGTGCGAAACCCTCGGAGCTCAGGTCAGACTCGCACGTGACCATTTTTATATCAGTATGTAGGTATTTGCAGCAGTACACACTTTAATAATGTATAATTTTATTTACTTAGGCCAGATTTACGATACGATACCAGTCTTATTCCGCTCATGCAATTTTCTGTGATGAGAGGACACAAAAATGGACTCCGAGATGAAGTGGAACCAAAGTATGAGCTCGAATTCAACCTGGGAACATACACTCCCGACCACAGGTATTAGCACCGCTACGCAGCTGCAGGTAGGTTCACTCGTTTAAAAAGTCCTGTGGCAGCGCAAACATGAGTTGCGGCAGTTCAACACGCTGCGACGGGAACATGCGTCAAACGCGAACTAGTGGCTGAGATTCTACACGGTAAAACCTAAAATATTGCTTTTTACGTGTTATCGTATTGTCAACGCTTTGATAGCTCTTATTTACTTGACAATAAGGGCAGCAAGTTTGTTCTAAAACTGTTGCAAAATTATTTACTAAAGTTTTAGAACAATATCTTCCGCAACTTAGACTGGGAACATACAGGGTGGAAAAAACGAATGCCACATGGACGGCGACTACCTTAAATATTGGAAATAGCAAATTCTACGCAATGTTTAATTAATAATAATAATGAATAAACGGTGTTGAGCACTGAAGACCGCAAAAACATATGGAAGAGCAAGAAACTACACGGGCGCTTCTACCGGGCCCTAACAAGGGCCGACACGTAGACTTTTTTGCGTCCGTGAACTGGGGAAACCGAAGGTTTTGTCTGTGTAGTTGCTGACGAAGTCATAATGATGAACAATTACCGGAAATATATTCTGAGGGAAGGCAAATGAACGGTTAACCGAATCGACTGCCCGCCTGCTTCGGCTGGGCGTCCCCACATATCATCAATATTATTTTACTTTTATATATTTGAATACTTATTGTACAAAACCAAATTTACAGAAAATTCAATAAATATCTAGATAATTAATTATAAAAATAATTAATTTTTAACTTATTTATTTTAAAACAATAAGTACTGCATTATTGGATTTTTGAAGAAACCCTCTTCCTTAACCGGGAATCGTACTGGTCAAATATGAGAAAACAATAAAGTCGTGTTTTATGAATTTATGATACATATTATGGAAAGCGTCATTAATAGCGATCATTTATATCGACCATACATACACCTTAAAATTGAATAAATACCGTAATAAACCCTACTTTATTCTTTTGTCATAATTGACCAGTTCGATTCCCGGTTAAGGCAGACGAATTTCCAAAAATCCATAAATGCAGTGGAAATGGAACCGAAAGGAAGGAAATGGAGGACGCCTTTGCCATAGTTGGGCAAACAGATGAAGTTGTCGATGTCGACTCAATACAATTGAGTCCATAATATAATATATACCTATGTTCATTGTAAATTTAACGAATGAGTAAATAATAATATCACCTATATAATATTATTCATGGCAGCTGAGTTAAAAATAATACGATAACATGCCAAAAGCGATATGGTTTTACCCATAGGGGCACTGAGCTTCTTATACTACGTAAGTATGTTCGAAGTTGGCTGTGTGGGATTGAGTCAGAGCATTTGAAAGCATAGGTGGTTTTTTTTTATATAACACGCTTCTGCTCACGACTTCGCCCGCGTAGGACACCTCTCGGAAACAGTGTTTTTCTAGATACCTCCATTTCAAATTTCATCTAAATCCGTTTCAGTGTGAAGGAGCTACAAACAGTTGTCTTACCAAAATCAGTAATTAATATAATAAATTAGTGATGATTCTTATTTAGTTATAATGAAAATAGGTCATGCGGTGATCTTCTTCACGACTGGGTGGGGGCGCTCGTAATATACGAGTGAGATTTTCAGTCACAGGATCAGATTAAAAATTGACCCACTTGGTGTAAAGTATGGCCATTGGCCATGTCTCTCAAAGTCGCCGATACGAGTATGTAGGCAGAGAATCATAGGATGCGATACACCTATCCTGGAGACCCGTGAGTTTCCGTCCGACTATGCGGCTTCAATGAAAAGTCGCTCTACGGTCTGATGCTACTTCTTCATGTTGAACCGTAATACTATTAACTGGTTTATGTAGTCCCATGGCAGTCTTGTATATTTAAGGGTTCTCGTCTCAATTTACCACGTCAAAGTCTCCCGAACAATACTGTAGAAACGTAAAAAACCTCGAAAATTGGGCACGTTAGCTCTTAAAAAAGACATTCGGGTTTGTACTTATCTCTCGCCTCCTCTCATATGCTCTAAGTACTTAATGTGAGTCTTATCGAAACCCGAGCCCGAATGACATTTTTGGGCAAGTGCACTGTATTAAGTGTAGGTGGTCATCAAATATACCTGATATCCTATTTACTGCATAGAGCTTAGCTGAAACCAGAAAACCATTCGGATATTTCGCTTAATGCGCAACGATAGATCGTTTCAATTTCAACAATATTGCCATGGGTTTGTTTGTGACTCTAACAGTAAATAAAATATATTTCAGACTTACTACTCCTATCGTCACAACAAGGTCTTGGACGAACAAGAACAGGACCTCGTGGAAAAAGAAAAAGTTACTAAATAAACCTGTTGAACTATTTAGCAAAGAACCTGGGTTCGGCAAAGCGTGAGTTTCAATAGAACCTTGTTGTAGAGGGCGGAAAGAACGCAAATTATGGGCGAGTCAATAAAGAACGTGTGACTCAATTTGTCCTTTCTGCCGAGGCAGACAGTGCTTTTCTCAACTCACTATGAGGAAATAAAACAAAATCTATTAACATTTAAGTAATTCTTATTCTAATTTTAATTAGTGGCTTTCACTCTCCTGTTAAGGTGTATTTCGCCAATGTTGATTTATTTATAGACACTCCTACGGACTTATTAGAGAAATAAGCCCATGGATTTCACACGCGAAAACAATTGTTCCGTAAAATACAATTTTTTCTAATGGACTAAACAGAAGCACATGGGGTTAGTTCCACGCGCTTCAGTCAAGTCCAACATTTAAGTAAATTTAAGTAAATTATAAATTATAATATTAGCATGACATAGTTAGATACACAAATGTCGTATCAAAGTAGTGACTATTTTTGGTCTGTGTATCTTTAGCAAAAATACGGTGTGGTTTGAATTTAACCTTTAATAATTTTCGGTGCGTTAATACAAAAATTTACCAGCGTATATAACAGCTATAAATCTGGGACGATATGTGGGACTCACCCCCCCCCCCCCCCCCCCTGGCGTACCATCCTGCTGGTTTGGCAAGACACCGTGGAACCGCAAGTATTGGCCACGACGCCTTACGGCAGCCTCAGCTAGCTGGGGCTACCCACGCTGATGGAGAGAGGGGCCGAACACGCGTGACCTCTCTCCCAGACCACCCAGGGATAGCCTACGGCAGGTGGGGGACTCCCATCTCCCACCTGCACCCACTAAGGGCGCTCCCGACTGCGCCAGAGGGGATGCGCGAAAGGAGACTCCTTGCGCTCCCACTCCGCGGCCTCGTTATGCTAGATAACCGAATCGCAAAAGGAAGCCACAGCCTCCCAGAACCCGTCGCTGCACAGCATTGCAGAGACAACGCTGTGCAGAGGTGCTGAGCCGTGTCGTCCGTATCGTCGCACTCATGGCTATTCGGGCCAGGTTTCCTACCAATCTTGTGCAGGTAATGACCGAAACATCCATGTCCGGTCATCACCCGCACAAGCCTGTACTACGTAGCGCCGACTGCCCTTTTAAAGAACAGGTCTAGCGACCCCAGGATCGCCCCTATAGTACGAGTACCATAGGGTGAGTCCTCGAGGTCGCTTTTCCATCTATCCCGCAGTCGGCGCTCCATCATACAGCGCGTCTCCTCCATCTCCTCAGGGTCCAAGCGTTCACCCCTCACCCCACACTCGGTAGGTCTCCGCCTGCACCTCTGCGTCCAACTCCCAGGGCGGGGTGCAGGCGAGGAGGCAGGCCGCTGCGTGGGCCACCATCCACTGGGGCCTCCGTAATAGTGCCTTGTTTCGATTTTCGATCGCGATTGGGGCTCATAGAGGGCCACTCTCCGAGTAACGCCGGCATAGGGAGCCTGGCCCACCCACATTAGGCAACAAAAGGCCCAGCTCCGAGGCGAGCCGGCAGCCTTCACCCCCGGCCCCGCCCTCCGAAGACTATCGCCTCAGTCTTCGGGAGGGCCAACTTCAGGCTGAGCTGCTCGATGAGAGAAATCTCCAGCTCGGCCGCCACCTCCGCCCTCCTCATATAACAGCGATAACCTAACCTAACCTAACTTTTAACTCTAGCACTAATTTTTAATTCGCTCTGTAGTCATTAAAATTCGTACTGATCCATTACTTAATGAGATGACATATTTTCAATCAGTTTCAGAGGAATTGCATTCATTCTGAATAAATTAAACAGGCACACTACTTACGAGCGCGTACTTTCACAAGAAACATTCAAAATCTCTGATGACACTCGACGCAAAGAGACCATAAGCGAAGATTCCATGGGATTGATAGAAGATATCATGAAATCACTGAATAAGAGCAAGGGCTACCGGATGGAAGGGTCTCAATTAAGCTATCAACCCTTATTAAAGAATATTTCGGACATGCATCACAATTTTAGCGGTTAGTATTATAGGTACCTACTACTTATATGACAAGCAGTCATTATCTTACGGTTGACATTAAAACATATTTGAAAAAAATGAAAATTTTGTCCTTTTTGGGTTCCGTAGTCAAACTCGCAACGTCTGCCTGTCTGTTTGAATATCACACTCACTTTTTCTCAGAAACTATCAAAATCACAAAGCTCGAGATTTATATAATATATAAGTATTTATACCGAGCACTAACCAAAGTTAAGTTAAATAACAACAAAAAACAAGATTTAAAGTTGGTTAGCAACTAACCAACTTTAAATCATTATTCTTATAGTTTCGTTCCAAATTAAAAAAGATTCAAGAAACATAATAGTACATTGTTGCCTAGGCGCGGAAAGTAAGGTTTTTCCTGACGAGGTGGTTAGCAGGCCGAGCAACAGCGAGGCCTGCTAAAATACGAGTCAGGAAATCCTCGTTTCCGCCGAGGCATACATAATGCTTTTCTCAAACAAGTGAGGAAATAATACAAATACATTTCTAAAAAGCAAGTAATTTAATTTCCTTAGATTTAGCGGGAAGCAGGTTTTGCCTAACCGAGGCAGCTTCAGATTTTAATATAGGCGGTGTGGTACCTATTTCGTCGCTTGAGCTCATTTTTTATAGTAAGTATTTCACACAACAAATAGTTTAATATTCGGTTTCACAATTATATTATGCAGAATGAACGAATGTTACCGACTGTCAATTGTTTTTAAATACTAACTATAGACATTGGAATGCAAATTCAAAAAGAAACACACGCACTGTGCTAAAAAAGCGAGCAGTTACCTTGGCTGTTTGGAATTTTTGTCTTGGTCCTTTTGATTTTGTATGCAAATTGACAGCATTTTTAAGAAATATACGGACATGGACGGAAAGTGTTTTCATATGGTTTTTTTACTCCTAGGAGTAAAATGAGGCTCTTTCCGTCCTTGTGTTTCAATCGGAAAACCGTTTTTTCCGAGCATGTTTGAGAAAAGATGATTTTTGATTAGGTATCTATTCAATGATACCCCACTTTTCATAGTTCGTCGACATTTTTTTTCCTTATTTACAATATGGCGGCAACTAGACGCCATATTGAATTTAAATTACTTTTATATCTTTAGTGAAACTCACATGATTAAGACAAATTGATTGACACAAGAATCATCAAAATCGGTCCACGAGTTTAGTTTCTAGAATGCCACACAGATCAAACATAGGAAGAAACAAGGAACAAACATACATTATATAGGCCGATAAACACAATACACACCTCCTTCGGCAGTCTGGTAAAAAAAATGTCGTTATTATTTTACCGTTTGAAAAATATTGATCTCTCAAAGTGTGAATGTGTGTGTGTGTGTGTTTGTGATGAATTCTACACTAAGTATGGTCCGACATTCTCTTGCCCGGTTTTTAGGGTTTCGACTTAAAACTAGGAGCCCTCACAGTTTAGCCATATCCGTAAATAAAAAAATTAGGGTAGGTATATAATATAATACACCGTGTTTTTTTTGATTTACGATAACTTTAAGGGAACGTTCTTTAGGTTAAATAAAGTTAATTTCCCGAAGACAGACAAATGATAACTCTTACGGTTTTAAAGATATTTCATTTTAAAATTTAATCAGTTAATCACGTTGAACTGGTGTAAAAGGCTCTTAATTGTGTGTGTACGAGTATGTCACGCCAACATTGACGTATTTGACACTGACTGTCTATTAGTTAACTCCAAAGGCCCTTTTAGAATGACCAAATATACAAAATTTAATTACTTTGTTCTAAACAGTTTTTTTTTTTTTTTTTTTTTGCAATATTTAAAAATCTAATCTACCACTTAGTTTCTACGGATGTTCCTAGTAATATGCCGAAGTTATGGTAAATAAAAAAAAACACGGTGTATAAAACACATGAAAAGCGAGGTTGTTTTTTTTTTAACTTTACAACGTCAAGTGATATATATATCACTTGATGTTGTAAAGTTAAATAAAATTCACGTAGCATTTTTGTCCTGTTAATATTTTTGTTTGAACTACAAAGTGAAATTATAAGAATGAAAAAAAAAACGTGGTTGCGCGGCGACCAATACTTAATACGGTAACTAATACTTAATCTCTTCTACAAATACTCCTTACAAATATGCTTGTTAATATTTTTTTCTATCAAATAAAATTAATAAACATAACTTCTTTGAAAAAAAAAACGCATGCTTGGGGCTGAACTTTTTGCAGGATACAACTTATACACTCCCCTGTCTGCACTGTAGGTAGGTACACAAAAAAAATGCTGTTTTTAATTTAGCCAGGCCAGGCGACTAGTTGTTTTTCGAGATAGATTTTTTGTGATGGTAGTAACGGCGTCGGAACCTTACTCTGAGAATGTTCAGACATGCTCTTGCCCGGATTATTTAAACTTTATTTCATGGGTATGAAATATAGGTATCCCGAGTTATTTTTTGTAAGATAATAAAGATACAAACACGTTACCTATCTAAGAAAGATATAGGTATGACGTTTCAAGTAGGTGAATATTGTAAGGTCACCAACCACATGGTTATCAGTGTAATCATAATTGATTGTTTGTAGCATATTTGCTTCCGTGGTCTACGTATACATACGTACCAGTAACACACATATTTCGTAATTTAACTAAGGAATCCAGTATGAGCCCGACTAGCAGAACTATAGAAAATACTACCAGCTTAAGGTTTGTACACGGGGCGATCGAAATACGATTACACTTTCTCGACAATAACGTATTGACGTTTAAGTATTTAGTTCACAGGTACAGCCAACCAAGTATATTAATCCGATGTGGGAAAAAGTCAAAACCACGCAGAATTATAAACGAGTGACGAGTCGTGGAAAATTAGGTACAAGTTTTAATGAAGAAAAAGGCAAGACATCTGTTAAAATGAAGAAAAACACAACTTACAGTTCTATAAATATATCACAGCGTAAAACTTTACACACGTCCGGTGAGTAATTAATTGTAGCAGCGATTAGAAGTTATTTATAATACTGAGTGGGTGATTTTGAAATGGTTGACATGTCGACTCATGGTTAACTCAGTTAAGATTTAATTAAGTTCCAAACCCTAGCATTGACACTCACACGTAGGAAGAGTTATGGTCGCATTATTGATCAACTCATTAAAAAAAACGTATCAAATAACTTTTATAATATTTAACCTGTTGCTAATTAATAAGTCGTACATTTTTAGGTAAGCCAAGAGACACCGAGGCTTTTGCATCAGTAACAGAAACTACCGAATATGTCAATACAGTTGCGTCGAGTAGGGTATTGTACGTATTGCAGATAAATGATGCGATTTTGGTGTTATTAATGTAGTTATAATTTGCCATATCTATAACTATATTTCTAGAAAACCATATGTAAAGGGGACTTTGGTGGATCACGAATCTTGGGAGAACGTTGTGCAGGTAGCACCAATGTTGGCCGGGGCGCTGAATCGGCTCTCACCGGGAGCACCTCACTCTTCTGCCTCTCCTGGCTCCCCAAAAAGACCTCCCTCTTCCGGAACACAACGATTACCAGAAGCGCAGCGAGCACCAGAATCGCCTCGCTCGCCAGGACGGCACGGATCGTCAGGAGCACCTCGCTCGCCTGGAGCGCGCCGATCGTCAGGAGCACCTAGTTCGCCAGGAACGCATCGATCGCCAGAGACGCCTCACTCGCCAGGAACACCTCATTCGCCAGGAGTACACCAACCGCCAGCCTCTCCTAGCTCGGCAGGCTCTCAACCGAACAGAAATCAAGCTAAACTTTCCATGGCCCAGTAAGCTCACATGATCTTTCGGCCTAGAACGTGTCTTGGTTTCGTTTTACGACTTACGATACACTAGTTAGGGAGATACGAAAAGTAAGGATCATTTAATACTTGTATCATTATTGGTGGCAACATTCGAAGGAAATCTAAAATAACTCTTGGCACCAACGTCTAGAAACATATGTAAAGAATGCGTCCATTTGGATTTAAGATTATTGAAATAATAACTATATATATAAAATATATATATATATATATATTTAAAATGTTAATAAAGTAGTTCTTATTTAGATTCCGTAAGAAGCGTACCTAAGGATATAATTCAAACCTGATGGTGCTAATTATTAGGTATATTTTTCTCATTAATTGAAAATATAACATGTGTTGCTTTAGTAACCGTAACGAAACATTCTCTAAGGTAGCCTACGGGTTAAAGCTTAATAATTTAACTTTTGTGCATGGGTAACGAACACACTGCAATTCATTTTAGTTCTGGCAGTAACCGGACTCAGAATGTGTCATTATTGCCTATATGTCACTCACTGGGTGAATACGAATCCAATGATCGGGTATCATTATTTTAGCCTACAGGAGGTCATGAAAAAATTGACACTCCCGAAAAACGTTATTCTCATTTTTGGGTAGTCGGGCAATTATGTTAAAGTATCAAAGCCGTACACTTTCTATATGATTTACACCACGTGGCGCATCTAGTCGCATAGCCTATGCAAAGGCTGTAAAGGCTTTGTTCCACAGCACATGCGTTTTGTTGTGTCAGTGTTCGGCGCGGGCGCACCGTGGAGCCAATCCCCATAATGAACGCGAAGCCGCACCCGCGCGCCACGACGCGGCGGCGCAGCTCCACCACGCGCACCACGCCGCCCATCGCCGACTCGCTGCACTTCGCGCAACTGCTCGAGATACCGGACGACGAGGCACTTATCCACTTAACTTGTTTATTGTTTTACGACGATCCATTGCGAGACTGAATCACTCAGGATCCTGACAATTGCATGACGCTTGTACTTAACAGGAGATTTGTTCTGCCTGCGGTTGTGCTGTAATTTATTAATCAAGGTTTCATCTCAACGCAGCTTAGAATACGCTAATCGATCGGCGTCAACACAGTTAACATCGCTATACAAAAAAGAATTAGACGCATTTACCGCATTTAGACGCATGTATGACACAGCTTAATTCACGCAGTGTCTAGTGTTCTACTTATTTAATAATTAAGGCGTTCAGAAGTAGTAGTGGAAAACATAAATTCTAACATCCATACATACCGAGGGCCTATATTATGAACCCCAGTAAAAGACAACGAATAGATAGGTTAAACACCCGATGCCACGGTGATCTTTTCTTTAAGAGCTGATATCTCTTAATACGGTCCGACCGATATCAAAGAACCACCGCTAGAAACACCTGCTTTCAAATTAAAAAAACGCTTCCAAATCGGTTCACCCGTCAGACACATAGCCAAACACACACACACACACATAGCAGTCAAACTTTATAACACCCCTCTTTTTACGTCGGGGGTTAAAAAATAGTATTACTTGGTATGTACGTGTATCATATTATCGAAATTACATGTATTTTATATGTTATTTTTAGTGATGCAACGAATACGAATACGAATATTCGTATTCGCCGAATAGAAGACATTTACCGAATATTCGTATTCGGCGAATACTAATACGAATATTTAAAAACTAATATTTTTGGCCTTTTGGCGAGAAGATGTCCATTTTCCATCCACGAGTACCTTAAAAGCTAATTATGTACCGTTGCATACTTAACCATTTTTTTAGGAAAACGTTTGAATCTACAAAGTTTGTCGTAATTAATTAGCTTAGTTTTACAGGCGGTTTCTAAATTGTCAGCGACCAGCCGACCACAGGGAATACCTAATACGTCATAGCTCATAGAGCCTAGGTGAATTAGCCATGAAAAAATAGTAGGTACTTAACAAGTTGCAGTGGGCGCTAATTCGATATGTAAATGTTATTCAACTTTATAAATGCACGATTTATTATGAACAAATAAACTTTTTGTATTATTTTAATTCAATATTCTGTATTAACATTTCTGGGACACCTCAGTATTTTGTCGCTGTCACGTCTCCCGCCAACAAGGGCTCTATTCTACTCGGTAAATAAAAATATATATTGAGATGTTCTGGTACTGTTTTTATCTCGGGCGCCATTACTGACAAGTAAAAAAGGAGCGATTATAACGTTGACAATACGATCACACGTCAAAAGCAATATGGTTGTACCGAGTAGAATAGAGCCCCAGGCCGCAAAAAATTGTTCGATGTTTTGTTTTGGTAAGAAAATCGGTATTCTCTGTTTTAATCTTCAGGGTCAGCAACTTTCTTGAGATGGAAATGTCTGGGGGCTCATTCAGCTTTCCTGATGATTGCCATTTGAGTTTTAGGGTTTGGATTTTATAACGCTGATTTTCGTTATGTATGTAGATGAGCTCGCATATGGCCCTGCGTTTCATCCGGCAGTACGCCGGCGCGCAGGTGTACAACATCTGCGACCAGTTCGACAACGCCGGGCGGAACCGGCACGTCGTGTTGTTCAACTCCTCCAGGATACTGCTCGCCATCTCCAACTTCACTGTGCGTACATGAAACAAGGTTGTTGGGTAGCGCAATGGTGTTTGACAACGAATTGGGCGTCGGCGCCGACACACTAAACGCCAATACTGATATCCGGAATGACCGGAATCATGGTTATAACAATACTATAATAATTATTATAGAACTTACGCTATAGGTGGTATTCTGATTCCATTAACGATATCAATATTAGCGGTTTATAGTACGCGATTAGAAAAATAACTATCATGTAACTGATTCATAATAAGATCATGCGAGTGTTTTAAGGCTTAATTATGTACATCTGCAGCACCCTAAGATGGGTTCAGAAGCCGAAAGGCAAATTAACTGCCTTGCTACCAGTAGTGCTAATGCCTTGTAGCGCTCTAACTAGAAAACGGAAGAAGCACGAATAGATCCCAGGGCTGTGCCTAAGATAAACGTTGAAATTTTGTACAAATAAAAATAAATTGAAAGCTAAAAATTGTTTATTTTGATGATTACAGTAGGGACACCGAGTGATGGCACTTGACACATCTGAAAATAGTGTCGTGAAACACTCCATTTAGTTAAATACGGTCCACGCTAACGGTACCTCTGAAGACTCTTCTGCCAGTCACACAATCGACTCACGAAAACACTCCATTTAGTTAAATGGAGTGTTTCACAACACTATTTTCAGATGTGTCAAGTGCCATCACTCGGTGTCCCTACTATAATTAAAGGTGTCGAACATTAACACAATACCAAATCGAATAATAATTGCTACACGACAAAGTTTACTATAAAAATATAAAATAAGTTACGCTGAAGTATGCTAGTTAATATAAGAGGTGACAATAATTTATAAGAAGGACATAAGACAAAGGATATAAGGAAAATAAACTCTAAAATCTCACTGAGTTTTAGAGGTTGAATAAATAAACTGAAGGAAAAGATGATAAAGATAAGGTTAGTTTTTGTTCCCAGGAATAATAGCCGAAAAAGAACAAATGTTCACGGAGCTCGCGGACACTTTCAGAATTTAGAGAAGACGCACCATTAACCAAATTATTACAGACTGTGTCACCCAAAAAAAATAGCATATTTTCAGGGTCGAAAAAAAGAAAAAAAAAATATACGTGGACCTATACCTACTCACATTGCGTAATGGGTTCCCCCATTCCTGCGTTCTACGTAAATCACATAATCATATAAAACCTGACTTAAAAGTAACAGTGCGCAAATATAAAAAATATAGAATTAGTTCACTAAAAAAATAAATGTTCACTGCGAGTACACAATGCCTAAAGTATCCTTAACTTTTGAAAAGGTGTGATGTATCCATTGCCTTGCAGCCGAAGTTTTCAGCGGCTTGCGCGTTGGTACGAGCCGTTAGGAAGATTAGATAAATAATCAGCTCACTTAGTTTACCTATATTATAGTTATTATTTCCATAGTGTCATGTCGTACGGAATTCTGGCTTGGGAAGGCAGCTGAAATACAGACTATATTTGTGTTACAAAAAAGGACCATTAATTCTATTTATAACTTAAATAACCCTGACTCCTTAAAATAACTTTTTAAATAAAATAATTATCTGAATCTCAAATTATGAGTATATTTTTAATGTAATTAAGAATTTAGATTCTTTCACCAAAAAATCGGATATACATAATTTAAATACTTGCAACTCTACTGTCCCCATTCAATCCTTTTTTAAACTACCCCACGCTCACACCTTTAGTTAATTCTACCAATAAAATTCATTCTAAAGTAAGCAAAACACTATACCTACTAAAAATTACAACCGTGCTTTTTAAATTGTTTTATTTCAATATTTTTTTAATTCATATGTGACTCACGGGCCATGGGCATTGTATATAAATAACTTAACTTAACTTAATAATAACTTAGTCAGACAAAAATATGTAAACATTGTATATTGTCTAGGGGACTCGGATTCTGTAGGAGAATGTTTTGAAACTTTTTATGTGGGTTGTCTTGCACCGTCATCATCATCATCATCATCATATCAGCCGAAAGACGTCCACTGCTGGACATAGGCCTCCCCCAAGGCTCTCCACTCAGACCGGTCTTGTGCTTGTACAATACCATGCACCGTCATAGGTAACTTTCATATTTTATATTTTATTACTATTACTTATTAGTTCTTGTGAAAATTCTGAGTTTTGACTCATTTTCCTGCTCAACTACGCATAAATATATTTATTTTTTGTTTTATATCAGATTCATTGTTTTATACAGGGTTATTGGTTATTGCATACATTCCCGTTAAGGGGTTATAGGGGAGGTCATTTGCAGTCATTTTGACCCTATAATGCATTATGCAAAAATGAACCAATTTCGAAATAATTCTTATCCAAGTTTTTTTCAAAAAAAGTCAGATAAGCAACTTTAAAAATTTAATTAAAAAAAGTAATCACTTAAATCATTTTTTTTTCTCTTTCGTTTTACTTACATGACATAACAGTCATTTATTATCAGCATTAAACCTAGAATTACCTGTACACGTTGAAGAATAAGAGACAGAAACGTTATTAATTTACGTATTTTTTCACAACTAGTTCCACAGAAATAGTTGAAAAACAAAAAAAAACCTACGACATCTGGCAGGCAGATTATGTACAAAACATCGACGTTTTTCTAGCTTTCTAAAGAGATATTATAACTACGAATTAGTTACACGGTTAATAAAAAAAAATGATCACAAAGAGAGCAGGCAGAAAATCATATTCAACCAAAACTTAAAAGTCGGTCATAAAATTAACTTAAAAAAAAAGTTAATAATTAACCGTGATTTACTGTTTTTATCTAGTTAATTCGTTTTTATTTGTTACATTAATATCCATAATAGTAACCAATAACCCTGTTTAATGCGAGGTTAAGTTTATTATTGTATAATCTCACAGGCAATATTTAAAAAACGACTGACTGCTGAGTTTCTTGCAGCGTTTCTTCTCAGCAGTGGTCTCTTGCGAAGCGCTGGTAGATTTTTGACGTGTAAAAGTGCCCGTGCGGCCTAGTTACTGAATAAACATGTTTTATCTTTTTATTTACGTCCAAGTTCGGTGAGTCTCATATATGAGACTCGTTTTAGTGACACATCCGTGACTCACGGGCATTGTACATAAAATTCGTTCGTCGAAGTGCAGTGAGTCTAATTTGAGGGCTCTTTTTAGTGACACATACGTGACTCACGCGCATTATACATAAAATTCCTTCGTCGAAGCGCAGTAAGTCAAATTTGAGGACTCTTTTTAGTGACTCACGCGCATTGTACATAAAATTCTTTCGTCAAAGTGCAGTGAGTCTAATTTGAGCACTCTTTTTAGTGACACATACGTGACTCACGCGCATTGTACATAAAATTTCTTCGTCCAAGTTCGGTGAGTCTAATTTGAGCACTCTTTTTAGTGACACATACGTGACTCACGGACATTGTACATAAAATTCCTTCGTCCAAGTGCAGTGAGTCTACTTTGAGCACTCTTTTTAGTGACACATACGTGACTCACGGGCATTGTACATAAAGTTTCTTCGTCCAAGTTCGGTGAGTCTCAAATGAGCACTCTTTTAGTGACACATTATGTGACTCACAAGCGTTGTATAATATTTCTTAGTCCAAGTTCAGTGAGTCTTGTATGAGCACATAATTATTTATATATGAATGAATTCTAAATCACCCGTCGCAATATTTTCCTCCGGGTAACAACTTTTTGTTATAGTTTTGTGTTATTTTAAAAATAACTTGAAAGAAAATTTATACCATAGTACGCAAGATATTTTATGTTATTTGTAAGAGTCGGATGAAAAAGATTTTAGCAGTAGGAGCGATGCCCTGATGAGGATGTTTTTTTGATTCGTTAAATGTATAATTTTGATTATTTTATTTTATACTGATTTTGCAATAAAAAGGTAAAATAAGTACTTGAAGAAACTAACTTTTATTGTTTTTAGTTATCACCATAGATAGTCCAGTAACTTTGTCGCCTGATAGTATGGGGAAGTATGCGTCAAATCCGGTAGTTCTGAATTTTTCCAGACTTGTTTATGATGTTGGCCTAATGAATAATCCAAGTTTGTGACCTCGAGCGCCGAACGCAACTTTGTCAAAAAACGAAAAAACCGCGAAAAATCCGTTTTTATTTAAAATTTTGGCGATTATAACCCTAAAGGACTAGTTTTTGAAAAAAAAAAAACTTTTTTGAAGAAGACTAAAGATTAAGTCTTTCAAAGTTTATATTTTTTTTCGAACTTCGCATTTTTTTGCTATATTTTAGATGTCACTCGAACAACTCTAGTGGGACGGGATGGTTAGGAGTCACACTGAACTCTCTTTCCTGGGGGTGGATATCCACGCCATAAGGCCTCAACCCCAAAATGATGACCAGAGATGCAGCCCCACAACACCTCTTGCAGATGATTTCTTGCGGCTGCACGAAGGGTTGTGGGAACGCGTGCAGCTGCCGGAAGGCAGGATTAAAATGCTCATCAGTCTGCAGGCACTGCAGCGGGGCCTCTTGTGACAATATACCTGATGTTGCAGTAGTAAATATCCCAGAAGGCGACGATCTGTCCGATGTCAAAATGGAGGATGACTTGACGGCACAAGACGTCGACGATTCATTACCACCCCCTGATGGGGATATGCCGTCCAAATACGAACCTCAATCGGGAGCTTCCAAGAGGGCTAAATTAATTTATTTTTTTGATTTTTAATATATCTCAATTTCCTAACAAAAAAACTTGTTGTACTTTTCTTTTTGATTTACTTCATTATTCGCAGCTTAGCTTTAACATTATCGTTCACACTCTTCAAATCATTATCTTTTTTTAACATCTCATCATAAAAGTACTCTTACAGGGCTTCAATAGCATAATCAGGGTCAAAATTCATTCTGAACGACAAAATTGCAAAAAATTGCGAAGTTCGAAAAAATTATAAACTTTGAAAAGCTTAATCACAGAAACTATTGGATCTACAGACACAAATTTAGTATCATATTGTAGCAACTTTAGTCTACTTTAAAAAAGTCTTAAGAAAGTTTTTTCAAAAACCAGTCCTTTAGGGTTATAATCGCCAAAATTTAAAATAAAAACGATATTTCGCGGTTTTTACGATTTTTGACAAAGTTGCGTTTGGCGCTCGAGGTCACAAACTTGGATTATACATTAGGCCAACAACATAAACAAGTCTGCAAAAATTCAGAACTACCGGATTTGACGCATACTACCAATGTATAAAGTTACTGGCCTAAGATAGGTAACGTGGGCTTAAAAAAAACTAAAGACATGTAGCGATTTTATTCTTTTTGGTTTTACGAAAACGGATTTTTTAAACACGTTCACTCTGAAAAACCAGATGTATCAAGACACGTTCAGCTAAAAAAATTAAACGAACATTACTGTAAAATTGAGTCACATAACACTCATGCATGAGCTTATTTCAAAAATCATGTATGTGTCATACTCGTATAATTAATTACACCTTGAACAGGGAAGTTGCTAGCAATAAAATAAAAACTGCTATTTGAAAATGACATGTCTGTAAATCTGACGTAAATAATATTTAAGTTACCCTTTCCAGCACTTATATTAAAAATTACTTGAAAAAGTCGTTATTAATATCTAAAGCGTATCATAGGATGGAGATGTTCAAATGAGGTTAAAGTTGCGCTATTTAAAGCCTATAGTCAATCCTTTTACTCGAGCAGCCTGTGGGTTAAGTACCTATATGAAACGAGCTGATAGCGCCCTTCGCGTACAATACAATAACGCTTTCAGGATACTGCTGGGCCTGCCGAGGTGGTGCAGCGCCTCAGGTATGTTTACGGAGTCGCGCACAGACGGCTTCCTGGCGATCATGCGTAAGAAAATCGCATCACACATGGATCGCGTCAGGAAAAGCCCCAACAGTATCCTGAAAATTATAGCTGGCAGGTTTGACTGTCCGATTTTGATTAACTGGTTAGGACAAGTCAAACCAATTTTTACATATATTAAATAAATAAATAAGTTAAATGTAGTAGGTAGTAGTACTAACATAGTCTAAGTAGGTACCTCTGTTACTAACAAATGTTATGGGTCTGTCGGCCTGAAATAAAGTATTCTATTCTATTCTATTCTATTCTATAGGGTCGAGGAATACTTATCAGACAATAATGCTTGTCCTTGGCCGAAACTGCGTCAATAATAATTTCTGGAAATGCAAAACTCGTATCTTGTCTAGGGGACTTAAATACACATACCTAAGTAGCTGTATTTTTTCTCCTTTTTAGGGTTCCGACATCGAACCAACCACAATCCCTCCGTCCGTCCGTCCGCAGCCCAGCTCAGAGACTCTTAGTACTAGAAAGCTGTAATTTGACATAAATATACACATTAGTCACGCCAACAAAGTGGTAACATAAAATATAGCATTTTTTTTTACGGTTACTTCCCTACACGTAACGTTGGGAGGTATTTTTTCTCTTCTACCCCATAGCGTGGGGTCTCGTACGCCCTTGAAAAATATTGCGAGTTTGTGGAAACAATTTTTCGATTAAGGTATCCGTTTATGAAATATTAAGCTTTGAAGCGCAAATCATAACGTCGTAACGTCAAAACGATGTGTTTCTTTTTAATCGTACGGCACAATCGTGCCCACACAGTCGCACACTCACACATACAAATACACTGACATATGCATACATGCTTACACAAAAATAGACACACTATCACATCACATCACATGGCACTTTTTCATTTGTTTTTCTTTTTTTGCATTCCTCAACTAAGTAAATATCTTTATTAGTAATTTACTCCCTTTTCACTTACCATTTGAAACATGACCTTTTTATTGTACTTTTTTACTTACCTAGTTTACTGTATCAAACCTTTTGTATCAGTTTGCGACCGTCCCGTTTATAGGGACCAGTGAGAAAACCAGCGCAGGGCATCGCTGCCTAGCACATGCTGAGATGGGGACCCATTGTTCAACCTAGTTTCTTAGTTAGTTAAGTTTTTATTTGTTTCTCATATAAATAGTAACCTAATTATTTTTTTATTCTTTTGTATTTGCAAAATTTAAGGTTGTGGCAATAAAGATTATTCTTATTCTTTTCAAGTGTCCCCCCCCCCCCCCCTCCCGTACAGCCAAAACTAGAAATACTAAAATTCTGAAAAATATCTTAAATGACAGCACATATAATGAATTTAATAGGAAGACTATCACTACTTCAGTGGTTCTTGAGTTACAAATGGTTTAAATGTTTATACCTACCGAAAACTTATTTGCGGTGTTGGTAAACTGACCGCGGCCTATGTCCATGTATGGGGAACAGTTTCCCAACGTCAAATTTCTTTGTAGTAACGGCTTCGGAATCCTACACTGAGCATTTGTTTTTCTACGCTTGATATTTCATATGCAACAACACTTTCAACCATCAACCATCACTTGCAGTGTATGGTTGTGACTTGCGGTAAGTTATACCATTATGCATGTTACAACAAACCCCTCTCTGAAGAGGAGAAAGCTTCTTGGGCTTGCCCTGAATGCGTCTGTGCGGCTAAGAAAGTTGGCAGCAACTGTAACACTCCGGTTGGGACCCCGGTCCAAATTAAAAATGTGACGTTGAGAAAGCCTTCTTCAGTCCCACCATCGGCGCCTACTCCGTTTTCTCCGGGTATTGATGTATCTATGTCTGCGTCTGCCGCCCTGGAATTTCAGTTACTTCGGGAACAAATAACCTGTTTGACGGAACAACTTGCCGATGCTGTTTCTATCATGGGGCGGTACCACTCTGCGCTTACCTTATGTACTAATAAGGTTGAGTTAATCAGTGAAAGGCTCAGGGAACTCGAGCTTTCTATAGAGTCCCGGACGTCACCTCAAGTTTCAGTGGCCCCTCCCCCTACCCCTGGGTCTACCCCTCAAGTAGACACAAAGTTGGGTAAGGCGGCGGATATGCGAGGTTCGAAAGCGGCAGGTGGTGGCAGCCGGGAGAGGCTAGTCACATCCATAGGTGCTCAGATCAGTTCTCATATAGCCGAGCCTTCTGGCGGTGAGCTACCCTCTGTGGCGGCCCACAACCGGGATGATTCCAACTGTGTTTCCCAGGGTGCCCCTCAGCCTGCTAACAGGTTATCTGTTAACCATGATGGACCCGATGATGGCGACGATACTTTCGAGGTTGTGCGGACGAGGAAGCAGATACGCCTGACCTCCGTTCGCTGCACCGCAGGCCCCAGCGTCACTTCTCTAAAGGCGGTCGAATACCGAAAGCACATCCACTTGTGGAATATGGTGTCGGATGCTGGAGAGATCGAGGTGTACTTGCGGGATTTATGCCCTGATGGAACTTGCACTGTGGAAGAGCTCAAATCTAAGGGCGACTACAAGTCCTATAAGTTAGGTGTCCCGGCTGCGTGCTTCGATAAATGTATGTCAGCGAACGTTTGGCCGGAAAATGCTCGGGTGAAAATGTGGTTATTTCGGAGAAGAAGTGATAAACTCCAGCAAGCGCATGCCTAGATCTCCACGCGGTTGTGCCATTGTCTCTTCCATCGGCATAACATATCAAAACGTTAGAGGCCTTAATATCAAGCTAAAATGTTTTAGACAAAGTATACTTGCAACTGAAAGTGATATTGTTGGTGTTACTGAATCGTGACTGAATCAGTCAGTTGAAGACTCTGAACTGGTTGGAAGCGAGTGGAGTGTGCTGCGCTGTGATCGTGCAGCTGGTCGTCAGGGAGGCGGCGTACTCGTGGCCGCGCGGCCTGGCATCTTATTGCGTCGCAGATCTGAGTTGGAGACGACGGATGGCGAAGACCTTTGGGTATCGTTCTTGATTGATCAAAGTGTCTGTCATATGTGTGTCGTATATATTCCACCTAATTGTGCGGATGATGTCTATAAGCGCTTTTTTCATAAAGTAGAATCTTTTATTGACTCTCTTAAAGGTGTTGTGTTAATTATCGGTGATTTAAATTTAAACCCTAAGCATACGTCCTTTAACATTTCAAGTTATTATTGCTATTTTAGTACAGTTTGTAATCTGCGAGAGACGAATGGTGTTCTTAATGCGTTTGGAGGAGTGTTAGATGTGGTGCTCGTGTGAGAGAGTACCCGTGGTGTAAAGGTTGGTGAGGTGGACGGAGGTGGATTGGTTCCTCATCGGGACGCTTATCATCCTCCTCTCGATATAACTTTACCGCTTAGTGAAATAGTGCGTGACCCCGTATTTGTTGAGCCTAGCAATGTGGACTCTAGACGTGATTGGAACTTTGTCAAAGGTGATTATGAGCTTCTCTACCACCTTTTGTCTGAAGTATCTTGGTGTGATGTGCTCGAGTCTTGTGATGTCAATATTGCTGTAGAGCTCTTTTATCGTTCATGCTATGGTATTTTTGACTTATGTATGTGACCCAGGAAAACTAGGTCTAGTAAACCATGCAGGTGTTATCCGGTCTGGTTCTCAGCAGATTTAATTAAGGACATTAAGCGGAAAGCGCGTCTCCATCGAGAGTGGAAACGCTCTGGAGATCGCGCCGTGTATGCTAAAGCTTGTCCCAGAAAAAAATGTCGCTCATTATTAGATGGGGTTGTATATCAGGATGAAATCTAAAGAGATTTGAAAACTATGTTTCCTTTTGGGATGCTCTATAATGTATTAATAAAAAATAAATAAAAAGTTGTCAGTACTAGATGTTCAACGGTGTCGACAGTGCAAGAATAGTTACACGATTGTTTTTTGTACAAACATGTTCAATATAAAGGCATCTCTGCGAAGAAAGTGGCATCTGAGCTGAAAACATCTACAAGAACCGTTCAAACGGTTTTAAAACGGTTCAGGGAGACAGGTGGTATACGGCGATGACCTGGAAGTGGACGTAAACCAGGGTTTTAAACCAGAATATCGAGAAGAAGATTATAACAGCTTTACAGAAAAAAACTACCCTCTCTGTACAAGACTTGGCCAAGAAGTTCAAAACCTCGAAATCTACAGTGCAACGAGTGAAGAAAATTTGTTTTATAACAACGTTTAAACAAACTAAAGTGCCCAACCGAAATGCAAAACAGTCAAAAGAGTATAAAACGAGATCTAGAAAACTTCATTCAAAAATGAATAAGAAAAATATTGTACAGTTATGGATGACGAAACTTACTGCAAACTTGAATTCAAATGACTTCCAGGACACCACTATTATTCTGGGATCGACAGAAAAGTAGTAAGTGAAGAGTATAAGGTTATCAAAATGGATAAATTTGCAAAGAAAGTTCTCGTGTGGCAGGCGATCTGTTCATGTGGCAAACGCAGTACACCATAATTATTTTGCTAATGGAACCATAAATCTATATATATAAAAGGCAATGTCCCGGGTGACTCATCATCGCCCAGCCAAAACTACTAATGCTATAAATATGAAACTTGGACAGTACTTTCTTTTTATGATGTAGAGATCCACTAAGAAGGGATTTTTCGGAATTCAACCCCCAAAGGGATGAAAGAGGGTTGCAAAGTTTGTATGGGAAAAATATTTTTATTGTCCAATTTACTTGAAACTTAGTAAAAATGCTCTTCATTGCAAATAATGAGACACGTATTTCAGCGATTACTAAAATTCAACCCTTAAAGGGATGATAGGGGGTTGCAAAATTTGTATGAGAAAAAATATATTTATTGTCCAATTTACTTGAAACTTGGTACAAATGCTCTTCATTGCAAATAATGAGACACGTATTTCAGCGATTACTAAAATTCAACCCTCAAAGGGATGAAAGGGGGTTGCAAAGTTTGTATGGGAAAAATATTTTTATTGTCCAATTTACTTGAAACTTAGTACAAATGCTCTTCATTGCAAATAATGAGACACATATTTCAGCAATTACTAAAATTCAACCCCTAAAGGGATGATAGGGGGTTGCAAAATTTGTATGGGAAAAAATATATTTATTGTCCAATTTACTTGAAACTTGGTACAAATGCTCTTCATTGCAAATAATGAGACACGTATTTCAGCGATTACTAAAATTCAACCCCTAAAGGGATGAAAGGGGGTTGCAAAGTTTGTATGGGAAAAAATATTTTATGGTCAAATTTACTTGAAACTTGGTAAAAATGCTCTTCAATGCAAATAATGAGGCTGTTATTTCAGCGATTATTAAAATTCAACCCCTAGAGGGATGAAAGGAAGTTGCAAAGTTTGTCTAGATAAAATATTTCTATGATCAAATTTACTTGAAACTTGGTAGAAATGCTCTTCAATGCAAATAATGAGACACTTATTTCAGTGATTACTAAAAGTCAACCCCTAGAGGGATGAAAGGGGGCTGCAAAGAATGTATGGGAAAAAAACTCTTATGGTCAAATTTACTTGAAACTTGGTAGAAATGCGATTTAATGCTTTAGGAGGGCATGCTCTACCAAAATACAAAACAGGCGTGAAAAGTTTTTGGATAACGTAAACTATCTGAAGGAAATAAACTACGACACAAATGCTTTGATGCAAGTGGTATCTAACAGTACGACTTCCCTTACAGAAGAACAGCTATCTGTCTATAGTGAGATTTTAAACAGCATTGAATTAGGCTTAGGAGTATTGTTTTTCCTAGATGCACCTGGGGGCACCGGCAAAACATTTTTAATAAACTTACTTTTGGCAAAAGTAAGAGTTGGTCGGCGCATTGCCTTAGCTGTTGCATCGTCTGGCAACGCTGCTACCCTACTGGAAGGTGGTAAAACAGCTCACGCTGCTTTTAAACTCCCGCTCAATCTCACCCGAGTTGAAACCCCTCTATGCAATATCTCTAAACAGAGTGAAATGGCCCAAGTTCTTCGGGAGTGTACACTTATTGTATGGGATGAGAGCAGTATGGCACATAAGAGCGGAGTTAAAGCACTAAGTAGGACCCTTAAAGATATCAGAGGTAATGATGGAGTGATGGGTGGAGTTACTGTGTTGTTGGCTGGGGATTTTCGTCACACTCTTCCTGTAGTCGCTAGAGGAACTCGGGCTGACGAGGTTAAAGCATGTTTAAAATCCTCACATCTGTGGCCCAATATCAAAAAACTCTCCCTTAGGAGAAATATGAGAGTTAATTTAAGGGGCGACGTCTTTGCTGGAGAGTTTTCTGAACTCCTACTCAAAATAGGAAACGGAGATTATCCCGAATCGAATGGAAAAATATGTATCCCTACTCAGCTGGCCACAGTAGTGTCAACAATAACAGAATTAATATCTAAAATTTATCCTGATATTTCTAATTTACAAATGAAGTCGATAGATTGGCTGTGTGAACGCGCTATACTGACTCCCAAGAACAATGTTGCTGCCACCATAATGATATCCTCCTCAAGTCCTTTGAAGGGTCAGAAATGGAATACAAGTCGGTAGATTCAGTCTTACAAACCGATGAGGCTGTTCACTATCCTGTTGAGTTCCTTAATAGTGTCAACCAACCTGGTCTCCCTTCTCACAAACTCCTCCTTTAAGTTGGTAGCCCTGTCATGATATTGCGTAACCTTAACCCCCCTAAGCTTTGCAACGGAACAAGACTGCGAGTAAAAGCACTTCACAAAAATGTTATTGAGGCTACTGTATTCACCGGATGTGCTCGGGGTGAATCGGTATTCATACCACGAATACCACTTATACCCTCTGATTACGCATTTAAATTTAAGCGACTGCAATTCCCCCTTAAAGTCTGCTTTGCTATAACCATAAACAAATCTCAGGGTCAGTCATTAAAGGTGGCGGGCATCGACTTAAGGGAGGATTGCTTCTCACACGGGCAGTTTTACGTGGCCTGTTCCAGAGTTAGTTCATGCAGCAGCCTGGTTATTTTAGCGCCCGACAGTACTACCACCAACGTGGTATACAAAGAAGTGCTCAATCAATAGTCGATAGTAGATATCGTTAGATGGTAGTGATGTTCAATAGCCGTGCGAAAAAATATTTGAAACTTGAAAAGAACTGACCTTTTTTTACGTATAACCAAAATAATGATTCTCCGCGGACGAAGTCGCGGGCGGAATGCTAGTGGTGATATATACCCGAATGAATGCCTCAAAAAACGATTTTTGCCATTCATTAAGAGGCATACTTCACCTGCCCTGTTCTGGCCTGATTTGGCCACGTGTCACTACACGAAGGAAGTAATAGAGTGGTACAAAGCAAATAATGACAATTTTGTTGAAAAAACTCTCAATCCTCCCAACTGCCCGGAGTTACGACCCATTGAAAAATATTGGGCTCGTGTGAAACACAAGCTTTTAAAACATAAAAGTAATGCCACTTCAGTTCAAGACTTCAAGCGGAAGTGGAATGAAGCTTCCAAACTGATCACCGATGACGATGTACAAACTTTGATGGCAGGGGTCAAGGGAAAATTAAGAAGTTTCTGGATGAACTAATCCTAAACTGGTCTTTATGCGTAAATAATAATATTTAAAGGAATATCAAATAAAACGATATCAGAAAATTTGTTGAATTTTAATATTTAATACGGAATTTTTTAAAGTTTATAAGCGACATTTTTTACTGGGACAAGCTTTATTTTCTCTAACCTCAGGGCGGACATTAAATCTCGAATATCTCTGGCTTATGACAACTATATTCACCACATTCACGCCAAGATTAATTGCAATCCTCGCGTTTTCTGGCAACATATTGGTAGTCTTAAGTCCAGGGGTGGCTTCGAATCCCAGTTTACCTATGAGGGGAAGGTTTACAAGGGCAGAGAAGTGGCTCAAGTGTTCGCTGATTTCTTTTCGAGTGTTTTTCTGCCCCGTGAACCTCTTCTAAACCACGAAAAGGTTATTCGTGAGGACCGAACTTGTACGGCCAATTATGTCCACATCAACAAAATCACATTCCATGATGTGGCTTCTGGCCTCGCCCGACTTAAATCACAAAGTTCCCCAGGCCCGGACAACTTTCCAGCGTTTATACTTAAAGGATGCAAAGAATGGCTAATACCTCCGCTAGTTCACATTTTCAACCTTGCTCTTTGTACTGGGGAATACCCTAATCTATGGAAGATCACACGGGTGAGGCCTATTCCTAAGTCTAATAATACAGACTGCGTGGATGATCACCGACCCATAGCCATTCTTTCTTCGATTGCTAAGCTGTTTGAAGCTATCGTAAATAAACTTCTAGTTCCTCAAATAAAGCCTTACCTTAGTGACTCACAGCACGGGTTCAGGTCCCGGCGGTCAGTCGAAACGAACCTCATAACCCTGGTTGATTCCATCTCAGATCACTTGGATAAGGGAATACAACGTTGACGTGTTGTACTTTGATTTTCAAAAAGCCTTCGATCGCGTGGATAACGACGTGCTTTTGGTAAAGTTATGCAATATCGGTTTTTCGCCAAAGCTACTTCGTTTCTTTGCCAGCTATCTGCGCGACAGACAGCAGTACGTGCAACACGGATGCTTTGTTTCCGAGACCTACAAAACTCGGTCTGGGGTCAGCCAGGGTTCAATTTTAGGCCTGTTAACTGTCTGACTGTGATTCGTTGCAGAAGGATTTAGACCGGCTACATGAGTGGAGTCTCAGCAACGGGCTTCTTTTTAATGCAGCCAAGTGTGCCGTGGTCACTTTTAGTCGTGCCCGGAATCCCATTCACGCGGAATACTTGTTGGGTGCGGACGCTATAGCCCGTGTCACCTCTATCCGTGATCTGGGCGTCATATTCGATACGCAACTCAACTTTCGCGAGCACATGAAAGCACTTGCTAAAAACTGCTATCGGAGGTTGGGGTTCGTTATTCGAAACGCTAGGGATTTTTGTGATACCGGGGCTATAAGAATTCTTTACACCGCCCTAGTCAGAAGCAAACTTGAGGCGGCTTCAGTGGTCTGGAATCCGCATGAGGTAACTTATGTTTTGCTTTTGGAGAAAGTACAGAAGGCGTTCTTGCGATTTTTGTATAACAAAACGTATGGTTACTACCCATTTTTGTACCCTTCGAAATTTTTGCTTGGCGTCTTAGGTTTTAACTCTCTTGAGGTGAGGCGAAATTATGGACTTGCTAACGGTGTATTGCGAGGAGATTCCGACTGTTTGGAACTGGTTATGCAGGTGGTACGTCTTTTTGTCCCTTCGATGACAAAATTTGACTTCCGTCCACGTTACCGACACTTGATGGCTGGCTCACACCAAGTCGCCACTGGTACACGCCTTGCATTTGGTGAACACGCTTGTAGAGTTTGCCCCTGATTGTGATGTATTTGCCAGTGGATGGAAGGATGTGTGTATTGAATGTTTGAGGTTATGCGAGAAGATGGATGCCCTCGTTTCTTCAGTTTAAATAATTCTTTCCTTCTGTCTACATTATAATATCATGTCTTGTATTACTTCAATTTTTTATTGTTCATTTGGTTGTGTTTGTTAATTTATATTTAGTATGTAATTCACAGTGCTCTAGTGTTAAGCTGTTATGCTGTGTAATTATTTTTAGATAAATAAATAAATAAATAAAATAAATAAATAAATATTATATTTAATTTAATCTTTATATATTTATATAAATGCTAGACCAAGTAGTATCATTGTAATATGAAATATGTTTAAAAAATGACTGACCGCTGAGTTTCTTGCGGCGGCGTTACTTCCCAGTAGTTTCCTCCTTTTGGTAAAAGTGCCCGTTCGGCCTACTTACTGAATAAATGTCTTTGATGGTTTATATTTTTTGACATGAATATTGAATATTGTTGGGGTTAGATACCTCGTATCACAGTTGTGATGACGACGGCGAACGCGCTGCGCCCCTCGGAGCCGCGCTGCCCCGAGGAGACCATCGAGTGCCAGGTGGCCGGCGCGCGCGTCTGCATCGACTCCGCCAGCTCCTGCGACGGCATCCCTAACTGCGGCGCGCACGGTACCTGCACACAACAATCATACTCGTATAAATACCCCTTGCGAAGAAAACTGACACTTTCAAGTAGTTTAAACATACTTTATCTAAATGACATTTTATGCTACAGCATAAAACTAATATTATTTATACAAAATCTTCTTTTTTCTTCGTAATCAATACTGTCATTATTTTATTCAATCTTGTTTAAATTACATTAAAAATCAAAAGTGGCAGTTTTCTTTGCAATTATTTCATAATATACTATTTAATGTCGTAATGAAAAAAGGCTACTGGCATATTTATTTTTAAACCATTATTTTAGTAATCAGCGGAGCCCCGGAGCAACAGGTCTATTAACTCACATTCAACTGCTGGACTCATAATTACGTCTTCAACATTTATTTGACCTTTCAGATTTTTCGTACAGTGAAGTAACTACCTAGTTAATGAAAACAAAAAAGAATTGATGGTTTCTTAAACTGTAATTATTCTGAAATGTACCGTAGGTATTCCACGATTAAATTGAATGACCTACCTACCTACCTACACCATCTTGAGTAGGTACGTTAGGTCCTTAGTACTTATGTGCAGTCACAACACGGGAATATTTTATATACTAGGTAAATTGTTAATTTATTGACACTGTTTTTCTTAAAAGCTATTTGTCTTCGCACCGGTTGACTGGTAGAGAATGCTATTTGCGTTAAGTCCGCTATTTGTACTTTATTGTGTTAACTGTAATTTAGTTCAAAGAAATAATGTTAAGCCATAGTTTACTAGATATACGAGTAAAACAGGGCCAAAATACAAACAAAATGGCAAGTAAAGTGGCTCAGCAACCCTGCGTTGTGTTGTGACCCTGTCCACGTGTCCGCGACTGGACACAAGGCATCGTGATCCAGGATACACACCGTGTGAGCCAATTTCTATTTAGGTACTTCTATTCAGCTGTTCATGCGTAATTTAAAGACAAACCATCCATCCATCCAGTCCATCATCTAAACGTCCTTAGAAACTTTAAAATTTGATTGTTAGGTAGGTACTAGTAGAATATAGGGGCATTTACAAAACTTCCTTGATGGACCTTTTTCAAACCCAGTCCCTATGTTGATTAGACTTGTACGATGAGGACCGCCTGCAGTGCGGCGTCACCATGGGGTTCCAGCACAGCGTGTGCCTGGCCGCCATGACCTTTTTGATGGTTATCCTGACCATGATCTGCATCGTGCACTACTGGCTCAACAGATGCGTGCCCAAAGTGGCAGACGCGTTCTTCGTCTACACTGATGGGGCCGAAAACGTGTACGTATGCGAGTGTGGCCCATAATTTCCGAAAAACAAATTGTATTGGTTCCTGGATTTCCAATAATATTTTTTCCCGATCTAGTTTTTCACAGTCGTGTTTTTTCACAGGCTCTTTTTTACCCGACTGCGTCAGAAGGAGGGTTATGATTTTCGAGCGTATGTATGTATGTATGTATGTATGTATGTATGTATGTATGTATGTATGTATGTATGTATGTATGTCTATTTCTGGGCACGCTCTGCAGCCTAAACGGCTTGACCGATTTTAACATACTAGGTGTCATTCGATTCGTCTTAATTGCCGAAGTGACATAGGGTATATAATATTTCAAAATGGCGTCTGCAGAAAAAAAGAGGGGGTTTAAAAAAAAAAAAATGTTTATTATAGCAATATGGGTCTCAAATGAAAGGTAGTAAATAGCCCATTCCATTTAATACTTTGATGCTACCATTTAGACAGGGAAATCAAAAAGGACGTTAAATGTTAAGTAATAAATATTTCTTACTACAGCCAAAAAAATGTGAAAAAAACTAAATTATTTAAATAAAAACAAAAAACCCGACTGCAGTAAAAAAAACAACTGAAAAGCGAGAAACAAGCTATATTATCTTTTTTGTTTGTATAATAAAGTGTTTACATTCAAACATACATAGGTAAATACTTATAATGTACCATGCAATGATTTTTTGTTTGATACCTCGTTAACAAGTAATGCAATTTATACCAATATACATACAACTTGAATAGTGGAAAAGGTATTGCAGGCGGGGACAAGCAATGAATTATAAAATGTAAGTATTTTCTTGAAACAAAAAACATTTGTATTAATAGCTTGTCCCCGCCTGGAAATCCTTTTCACTATACAAACAAAAAATATAATATAGCTTGTTTCTCGCTTTTCAGTTGTTTTTTTTACTGCAGTCGGGTTTTTGTTTTTATTTAAATAATTTTTCCCGAACGTTTTTTACCATTCGAGAGATTAATTTAAAAGTGCAGAGCTCGTATTTCTACGCGGTTTGGTCGTTCGGGCCTGCTGCAAAACTAATATAAAATAATCCTACCTTCCTTTTGTGAACTAATTATTATTATAAGTGGAAAAATTTGCAATTGGGAGAAATTCTATTAGGAAAATATTCGATTGGAAAAAAATATGATCGGGAAAAAATGGGAATGGAAATTCTGCAAGCAATAAAATTTGTTTTTCGGAAGTTATGGGCAACCCTCATACTCAATCAATTTTAAAATGTTGAATATGTATACTTTATAAATTATATAGCACTTTACCTGTTGGCAAACTTATTAAAACTAAGTAAATAATTTGCTACTGCTAATAGTACGTCATATTTCAGGTTGTTTTTGGACACAATAATGCGTGCACCGACTGACAATGACGTGCCCTCGGCGTATGTGTATGACCATAGTTCGTTTGAAGATAACATTATTGCACCTACTTACACGCGTGGATCGAAAAAACCCAAAGGCTTTTGTCGGCGCATGTTCTCCTGTTGCTTGAGGTGCTTTAAAAGTCAAAAAAAGAAGTCCAGTGATCCAACACACAAAGAAAATGCAGAAGATCCGCAAAAGACAAAGAAAGAAGCATTGGCGCGAAAGCTGTATTCATTTACAGAGTTGGAGTTAAGCAAAATACAAGGCGCCTACAATAAAGATCAAGCTGTACAAACGGGAGAGAGTCTGGAAATGGCATTTTTGAAAATGATTAATTCATTAAGTAATGCCTCACCGAGCCTACATCCAAAACGTAGCTATATGACGCTAGCAAATGCGCCACAGCGTAAACCATATAAACCGGTCCCGGTTCCATTTCCATTACAAAATCGTGAATCTAGTTTTCAAGAGTCATCTAGTTCAGAAGCCCAGGGGTCCTCAGGTTTTTACTTTGATCGGGGCGTCAATACGATGGAGGAAGAAAAGGAATTGCGGAGTACTCTGTATGATCGACCCAGTCAGCGTAGCGATGCTGGCCGAACTTCCAAAGATATGGACACAATGACTACAGGTAACGCTTGGAAACGTTTGAGATTTGAGGAGCATGCGAGGTATATATCTATAGCCGAGGTGAAGCCGGAGCCGGACCCGCAGCAGCGCGAGGTGCGCGCCACGGGCTCGCGGGCCAGCTTCACGCTGAGCCCGGGGGCCGCGAAACAACCACCCCGCAGAAACATCAATTCCTTGGAAAACCTAGCCCAAGAACCAGATCCACTACCTACTATCGATTTTAAGAGGTTTTTCAGAGGCAAAAAGAAAAAAAGTAATAAATAGAAAAGTTTATACATATTTCAACTATATTATTTATTATCTTCTTACAGCAAAGTCAAATAGGTGTGTATGTTTAGTTTAGAAAGTATCTGTAGAGTTTTATGTTTCAACTTATTTGAATGAAGGATTAAAATGAAAGAAAGATTTGTATCTTAGCATCGATAGCATGAATTTCCTAATTCAACTGAGGTTCCACACTCGTGGGTCGGTATGTGTCCTGAACGAGCGAACTGGCCGGCGCCGGCGTGTCGTGTGCCGCGCTGCTGTTTCCTAATTAAGACCAATTGTGGACCGGATAAGACACGTGCCAAAATGTATTTGGTCATCGTGTACATTCCTAATTAAAAATTCAGAGTAATAACAAACAAGACATCTTTTTTTAAACGAAATTCATGCATTGGAAGCTGTTTCCGCTACTACGAATGTATGCAATGTTATTTTGCGTTTAACTTATTTTATATCTGAATATGAGTCTTAACAAAGTTATGAACACGTTGAGTGTATTTTACATGCGCTTGCAGTACTTAGTATATTTTCTCAAAAATGCTGTGTAATCTTGCCAAAACACCTGTAATTAGGAGCCAGTAGGTTGAAGTTCATGAACGACTCCGCAAGTGTCCAGTAAAATTAAAGTGATTTTGAATTTGGAATCAATAAGTGCCCAGTAAATAAGTATTGAAATTGTGTAACGACTATAACGTCCATAAACTACCAAATTATTTGAATTTGGAACTAGCTGTACGGACGTGTGACAGCCTTTAACAAACCGTATTATTTGAATTTGGATCGAACTATCTGCACAGACCTGTGACAGCCTTTAAAAAAGCTAAAGAGGTATCTCACAAAACATTTTTTTTTTTAAATTTCTTACTCTATCTGCTTGATTTAGGGTTCCGTAGTTAAACTAGCAACCCTTTTAGTTTCGCCATGCCCGTCCGTCCGCAGCCTAGCTCAGAGATTCTTGGTACAATAAAGCTGTAATTTGGTATGAATATACATATTAGACTTTAAAGCGCTAATTATTGTTAGAGTTAAGTGTCAAAAATCTGAAAAATATATTTTTCCAACTCCTGTACTTTTATCTGTCATTTATATAGTCACGAACACTAATATAAGAATATAGATAATATGTCCGCAGAACATTCCGTAGAAAAGTCTATCTAGTCTATACCCCTTAACAGCACTTGTGCTTTTTTGAGCCAAAACGATATGCCTAGCTGCCAAAGCTTACACCTAGGTTAATTTGACCAATCAAAATACTTCACCAAATTAAACCACCAATCACAGTACACATTGACTGTCAATCGGAACGTTAGGTTCTTTTTGGTATGTAAACTCTTTTACTAATTTAACTCTTTAAAAAAAACATTTTATTTGGTATCAACCAACCAGAACGCAGCTATATTAAAATCGACCAATCAGGTAAAAGAATTCATTTCTCAAATCATTAGGTGTTTTTTAGTCCCTATTTCACAAGTCCAATCGATTGTGCAACTTTAAAAAAAAATGAAACCTGGCAAGTGCACATCAATTTAAAAACAAAGTTACCCATAGACACATATTTTCTTGTTTTCGAATGTTTCTCGCTCGTTTGTTGTTCGTTGTTCTGTGCTTCGTTGGTTCGTATTCTAACCTAGGTGTATTAATTTAATTTTGCATTTTATTTGAAACCTAGTCGTAGAAAAAGTATTGTATGCAACGGTGTATAACTAAGTCAAAAAATACTCGTGGCGTCTTGCTTTACGATGTGAGCCGCAGGCGAACCACACCACTCGTCTTTTTTGACCTCTCTT
Organism: Acleris emargana; assembly: GCA_927399475.2. NCBI lineage: Eukaryota > Metazoa > Arthropoda > Insecta > Lepidoptera > Tortricidae > Acleris > Acleris emargana. The sequence goes on along the minus strand of OV656835.1, from coordinate 82,287,034 downwards.
ATACAACTGTTGCATAAACTACTATATCGAAAGCGCATATTATAACGACTTTTTAAGGTATACTATCACGGCTAAGTAGACATGATTTGTTTCTGAGATACAGGCGACTAACGTGTTTATATATACCTACTAATATCGCCTAAGACAGCACCAAATAACTTTAAATAGATAATTAATACGAGTACATACTTGTTGTTTATTAAGTTTCTGTGAAGTAACGGCTTCGGAACCCTACACTGAGCATGGTCAGACATCCTTTTGCACGGTTTTTTATATAGGTTTTGGGATAGTCTAACTCTCCTAAAATGGTACTCAGCTGTTAAAACTAAATTATAAAAAAAACGAATAACCCGACCGCAATAACAAAACAACTGAAAAGCAAAAAATAAGCTCTATAATCTAAAGAGAATTGTAAGAGCAATGTACTTAATAATACAATTTAATACTATTATATAGTTACATATAACTTGAATATTGGAAAAGGTATTGTAGGCGGACACAAGCTAACCAAATGTATTTTTTTTCAAGAAATCGGTTTTGTAATTCATTGCTTGCGGATAGGTTGGTTTCAAACTGGGAAATTGCGTTGAATTTGGACCTTTAAAACCGGCCTATAGATCCGCTATTCACACCAAATAAGAAATGAAACTAAAAACACGTCCTGCAGGATAAAAAAAAAACTGTATAGGTAAGCCCTCGCCTGACGGCTCAGGATTTTAACTCATACTCGTCCAGTAAAGCTCACTTACTCTTTACTATTAATATTTATTTCACTATACTATGTCCTAGGTCTTTGATATTTTCTATGTATTTAACCGCCGTACCTACTCAAAGACATTTTAGGGAGAAATTACTCGTTCCTTTTTCAAACGCGTGTATGATGAGGTACGACTTAAGGTCATTCCACAAGAGCCTCTGGTAAGCCCATGTGTTCTATGTAATCTATCTTCATCCCTTACAGTAGGTAGCACGAGTAGGTATATGGGCCATTCTCATTTTTGCGTATTTTTTTTGTGCATTTGTATTAAAAAATTAAATACTTTCATTATTTCTGGTGTTACTATCTACAATTCATTGAAATAGTTTATATTAATAAAATAATTTTATCAACAGTAAATAAATTAATTTATATTATTTTACGATAAAACATACAATAAACTGTCTAAAAAACACCAAATATTTAAAACATAAACACAATAACGGATTCTAAATATTTCATAACTTTTGTGCATGGAAAAATTGTCACCTCCATGGATCAACTTATTGAACGCAGCCATTACTCATTAAATCAGTGAACACAGTTTCTGAACGAATACAGACAACAAACACAACGTCATCTTGAAAGTTTTTGACCGTTTGTAATTCCTGGGATTATTATTTTTGAGTAAAGACCACGGTAAGGTTTTTAAAAATTAGCATGCTATTTCGGTCACTTCCGTGGATTACATATGTAAAAGTATTTATTTAATTAAGGTTTGTCACTTCCGTGGAGAGGTATTTTCATTTTTCCCTTTTTTAGTGAAAACTACAATGAAAATAGCTAAGCACATAAGTGCTACATAATGTAAGATAAAGTATCTTTCATATGAGACTACTTTGGATCAAATAAAAAAACATTTCCTTTTTTCAAATTTTAAGTCCGATTTTGAGAATGGCTCATATATGGTATATGATATGAAAGTACCTAGTCGTTTCATAAGTTCTGTCACTGAGACTTATTAAAATTTATAAAATAAATAAAAGAGCTTCATAAACTTGTAGTACATCAATCAAAACCATATTTTATGAAAAATAAAAAGAAGCGCAATTTATGTTCTTACTGTTGCAATATTTTGATGTACCTACGAGCTTTAAGCATTTCCATTCGGGCCAGGAAAGCATGTGTCAAATCACGCACGACCACGATACTGATAACGGCTACAACTATTGTAAGATTTCTTGTAACATATTGATCAGACTTTTCATCTTTAAATTCTGATACAAATGTATTCCAAGCAACTAAAGATCCGCTTATACACCGGTCAATCTTGATGTCTCATTAAATCGACCTTAAGATTTCGGTTTCACATACGAAAACCCACCAAATTTCGTGATATATGAGCTGGATTTTGAGTGTCTCTGAACATACCTCGAGATGAGAGGTTTCACAATATTAACAAAAAAGTTTCTTGGTTAACAAAGACCTTTAAAGGTATTAAAAGTGATTTTTTTAGAAAACTTGTGCGTATTTTAGTCGGTGCCGGCCGTGAATGTTAAAGATTGTATCGAAAATTGCGGCGACTATGTGATTTGATGATTAAGGTAACGGCGCCTATTACCGGGGGTATCAAAATCGGCGCCCATCACCGCGGTATTTTCAAATACGCTTTTTATAAACAAACCGATCGATATTCTAAAAAACAAATTTTACACGAACGAAGCTTATTTAGTGTACTTACGGACCTGTTAGCGCTAGCGTGTGTGAATGAAACAAAGTGCTCGCAATTCGTCAGTTTCCGCGAAGGCAGCGCAGAAAGAGGACGTGCCATACTAACGCGTGACGCCGCATGCAAGTGAACTCGAATCTTATTTAGGGTTTTACGTAATATTTATGGCAATTGAACTAATGTTATGGTATTTAAATGGTTGTTTATTGTTTTCTGCACGACTTATGAGTGTTTATACATTTTTTGGCCTGGAAATACGTTTAAAATGGAAAATCAAATACAGCGGTGATAGACGCCATTTTTTGCGGTGGATACTAATACCGTGGTGTACCCCGGTAATAGATTTTTTTGATTTCGGTTATTTATACTTTATTTTTGGTATATGCGATCGGTTATACATACTTTCTTACGGTTATTCCAATCTTGATCTATTCACGCTATTAAAGAACTATTTCCGTGGTATGGAAAGTATTCAACAAACCCTTATTTTTTAACAAAAACTTCAGTACTGAATTTGTAGTTTGTATAGGAACCTTAAATTGTCAAGTTGTTTAAATATTGAGATAAAATCGTGTATTTACTTACCAGTTATGTTATGTTAGTTTTGTTTTAGGTTGTAATATATACTTTTGATTTGTAATGAAAATAAAACTGTATCCGTTTGTTTTTATGGGTCGGAATTAGGTTTTTCAAACCCTCCATATTGAGCCTATTACCGATGGTACGATCAGATAACCCTCGGTAATAGAATGTATGACCGACCCATTCAATATTTGTTTGGGTCGGTAATAGGTTCCTAAAGAAGTGTCTATTACCGAGTGACATTTTAGTATTCTATAAAATTAATCACATTTAGGGTACCGTAAGTACAGATTTCTTTGATAAAGTTGAGACTTTTACTCATCAGAAGGAAATTTCCGTGTTTATGTATTGCATATGTAGTGATCATAAGTTATTTCTACTTTTCATACTTATATTATATTTATTTATTAGTAATTATAATTATACTTCCTTAAAAACGTGATTTAAAAAATAATATACAGAACCAAGCCATTATTTATTTTATAACCCACGGTATTCAGTTCCAAATCGTGAGTCGGGCGCCTATTACCGATGGTAGAAAATTGCTGCTTTTTATACCCTCGGTAATGGAAGCTGAATTCGCGGTAATAGAATCACAACCTGTGTATTACCACGGTAATAGAAGACTTGGGTATTTTGGTTTCAATAATTATTTTACAATATATAATAAAGTAAAATGAGTCCAAAAAGTTACGAAAGACACTTAAATAAATAAAAAAAAAATTTGGGTCGCTAAGGAGCTTTGATAACCTTATTTTTTTGGAATGATTTGAAAACTTCCTTAAGTACCACGGTAATAAGCGCCGTTACCTTAGTTCATCAAAATGTACATTACTAAAGCTTTTATTGCTTATATATTTTAAAAGTAAAAAATCATAAGAAGTTAGTTTTATTTGACTAAACCACACTAAACCTTTGTGACAGAACTTAAAGACCGTCTGGGTACACATGTGTGTTAAATGAATACAGGTTTGAAATTCGAACTACTTACGTTTAAAAAAACCGCACTCGTTTAATCATAATAAGTGACATTCGTTTTGTTCCGTTTCGATCACAGTTCCTCTGAATAACGATCTACATACATATACCGGGTGGAACAAAACGAGGGACTTTTTAGAAAACGGGGATTTTTTTAGGTCTTGTACTTTATTTTTCCCCAATTAACTATATAAATGTTTCTAACCGTTTTAGAGTTACAGCTTGTTGAACAGTAGTGCACAATCTGCACATTAGCAGCCCTAGCGAGTAGGTCCGATGACGTTATTAACGGTGCACCGTCAGTCCGTCACACACGAGCACGAGCGGCAGCGTGCATAATACGACACGGTGGTACTTTTGAGCATCGCATGTAAAGTTAAGTTGATGACATGTGTCAATTTAAAATGTAAATAACTTTGAACTAGTAGTAGTAGGGTTGTCACTGATATTAAATTGATTAATTTTAATAATTTTGTTTTACTTTTAAGTCCAGCTTTACAATTATAATAAATCGATTGTATATCACTTCGATAACATTATCCTTTCAGCTCAGCCCCTCGTTTTGTTCCAGCCTGTATATACATATACATGTTATTACAGTAGACCGGAAAGTAGTGCCTGACGAGGAGAGTTAGCGCACCGAGAACCGAGTCGGGCATGCAATTTCCGTTTCCGCCGAACCCATCATCGGTCTAGATGTGACCACACCTCGTAACTACCATTTTTTCGTATAGTTATATTTTGATGCAGAAAGTTTCAAATAGTATTTCAGGTTTTAACTCGTAAATGTCTCCTGCATTACAAACAACGCTACTCGTAGTTACGAGTGGCCACATCTAGACGCCTCGTATCCTCCATCAAGATTTAAAGCGGTCAACTTGCATACATACAAACAGTCCAAGTTAAATAAAACCTTGTATAATTAAATGCCATGTAGGTAGGGGAAACCGTTGTACCCCGCAGATAGTTCTATCTCAGACTGTTGCCAATATTTAATAACGCCTGTGCTCCTTTAAAACTAATGAACATGTTAAATAGGCATTTCACTTAGGTATATGAAGTAAAGAAAGTAGGTAATTAATTAACAAAACTTGAGAGTGGAATGTAAATCGAGAAAATTATAAAAGTGAACCTGTTGAAAAAGTAAGTGTTTTAAACTTTATCTCAAGTTTCTTTCATTTAATATCTTGTAGATTTATGATAAAGCTGAATTATACACGTAAAACGTATATGCATACATAGCTACTGAATAGTGACGTTGCGTCGTTTTAACCTAACTTAAGCCAAAGTGCGTTCAAGAAGTTTTCTTAAAAAAAGGGTATTTTTGTATCTTGGACACCGCACTTACGTTGTACCTTAGACACTGACCAAAAAGATACAACTTCCTTAGATTTGCTAAACTAGGTGTTCAGTTTTTTAGTACTACCTATAACATTTTACATTTTTTATATTTATACTATTTGATGTAAATTTTTGCTGATATTTTAAATCGATTTATCTCAGGTAGGCACTCCGTTTTTAAGGGCAGAAGGAAAATTTAGGACTTATTGTTAAATTAATTAGGAAACCTTAAAAATATATGAAAAATCTAGTTTTAATACTTAGGTTAGTCTCATATTTCCTAAGAGTTATTTCCTTATGAGTTGATTATTATATGTTTAAGTTCTTTAAACGGCAAAAATATGTGTACTTAAGTACGGAAATTAGACGAGATATAAAGAATGTCAACGCAGGATGACCGTTACTGAGTTATATAGCGTTTTTTTTTTTTATGGCATAGGAAGGCAAACGAGCACACAGGCCACCTGATGGTAAGTGGAAACTGTGACCCATAGACATTCGTGTTAACAAGACTGCAAATGCACTGCCAACCCTGAGGACTAAGATGGAATGCCTGTATTGCTAGTCATTTCACCGGCTGTCTTATCCCCAAACCGGAACACAACAAAGCAAACACTACTGCTTGGCGGTAGGTTAACACGTTCGCTGCGGGGCTCAACTTGAAAGACTTTTGGCTGGTGCGGTTGAGATCGAATCAGCCCAAACTGGAACTCTTTTACAGTGCGGGTGAGGCCGAATCGCTCTCAAATTTCAGTAGTTACTTAGATCCTTCATAACTTTGCCAAGAATAGGACCAGGGTTTTTTTTTTGTGTTGTAGTCATTGCTCAGTAAATATTTTAAATACACTTAGCTTCGCCCTTGGTTCTGACCTCTGGCTTAAGAAAAAATACCTAAATAATTTTTGAGATCTTTTAGACCTCAAATCGCACTAAATTTTATCTGAGACTAGAGCAGGGAATGGCACTTATAGGAAAATTATCGATAAAAGAATGATCATCTTATCGAACATCTTTAAAGGCGTTTAATTGTGTGTTATAACAAATATTTGTTCCTGGGTCATGGTTGCTTATCTATATAAGTATTTATTTATCTATACATACGTTTGTTAATTGCCGCTTAGTAGCAATAGTACAAGCTTTGTTTAGTTTAGAGGTAGGTTTGTATAAATGCTCTATCAGGAAGAAAATAAATTTTGGTTTATGTAAATAAAACCCATTCATTTATAACATTATACAGTGCAGATAGTTATATGTATGATAAATATCTTGTGTCCAGATTTACTTGTGTAGAGTAAATTTTGTTTCTTTATAATAATGAGAAAATGTTTCTATTTCTATTTAAATTTAGCGGTCATTATTTTTAAAGAAAGAAAAACCAAATTTTATAGGGGTATTATTTTTATTAGGTATTAGGCAAAAAAAAACAAGAATATTAACATAAAACTGAAAACTTCTGTAGAAACAATCATTCATACAAATAAGATTTGAACCATTATCAAACAAGCATCGATAACTAGCACCGCACTGACGTCAAGCTGTCGACTCCCGCGTCGCCCGCCCCCCGCTCTGTGCGGCGTTGAGGTCAACTTCCTTGAGGCTAAATAAACCTCAACCCGCACTGTGTGAAAAAAAAATATGCCCAGTGCGTTTGAGGCTTATTTAGACCTCAAACCTTTTTTCTGTATAAAAGAGTCAGCGTTTGAGAAACATAAAGAAATGTATATTTGACTTTATCATACGCCTTGTAAGTAAGCGGCAACAGCTCCCGCACGAGAGAGATATCACAACTTTTAGCCCCGCACCGACGTAATGTCGAGCTTGAGGCGGTTTTACCTCAACCCGGAGTGAACGTGTTAATGGATAAGATGGTGGTACCAACCCGGACGGACCCTGCACAAGGTCCTCCCACAAGTAACCAAGTAAGTAGAGTAGTCGATTGCGAGCGATTATTACATCTGTCCTTATTTCTCGTACGCAATAATATCTTCAGTTGGTCGATGGCTGTCGTTGCGTGATTCGCGGCGGAGAGCTGTTAGTACAGAAGTTGTCAACATTAGGGCTGCCATTTCGTGAAGTTCATTCCTGCTTGGATTGCTTTCGAAGTGACACAGTAAAAACATTTGAACTCCTGAAAGTTTGTTTACATTCTTTATCTCGTCTCGTTGGCCTTACCTTAATAACATCAATAATTCAGAAAAATATTATACCCAGGGGAGAAAATTGTATGAGACAAATGGTCCAAGCCAACTAAGGCTCAGACATGTACCTACTAGAGAAATATATACTTAAATAGTTACATAGAAAGTATGACTCAGGAACAAATAATATAATAACTTGAGTTGAATATTACGGCAAAAGAAAGGACCCTTTATACCGTTTTCGAATTTTTTTTTGACTTCGAAGGTTTTAATGTTATTGGTAAAAAATACTACATTGCGATACACTATTGGCTATACATTTAAGCTGGGAATAGTAACAATTTGTGATTCTAAAACCTTATTACAAACCACAAAAAATAAAACAAATATAAAAAAACAGCAGAAACGCGCCTCCAAAAACGGAAAAGTTAACTTCTTTTAAAATGGTAGGTCAACCCAACTGCAGACGGCTATAGGTAAGAAATGCTGCCGCATTGCTGCTGCTGCTGCTATGTGTCCCACTTCTCAATTAAAAAGAAACTATATATTGAACATTTGAGATTTGCCGCAAGCAACGCCTCGGGAAAGTTAGTCATATATTTAAACAATTTAAAAATGCTTCGTAATAGTCGCTCAACTATCTTAATCAAGATATTTTATCGCCGCCCTTCAAATAGGTACCGTTGAGGAGTTACGGTGGCCATCTTTGGTCTTCATCATCAGTTCCACTTCATCAAAAGATACTTTCTGAATGCAAAAGCTAGATATTTTACCGAAAATATTTAAATCGCTGTAAGTATGCCTATAATAAGTTTTTGAGGAGTTCCCTCAATTACTCACAGATCCCCTCATCAGATACCAATTTGGTGACAAAGGAAACACCTCGGAAGTACATATGAAATAATAATAATTCAAAATCGGTCCACTGGGCCCTATTTCACGAATCTACAAGTCTACGGATTTACTTGTTACCAGTCACCAGTGTTACAATTACAAGTTTTAGTAAATCCTGTTTCACTATTACCTCTTATTAGACTTATGGAATCCTGTTTCTCAAAAGCTATCAGACTAGTATTACTATTCTATGGACTATTATTTTTCACTAGCTTGTAAGATTACGTTTCACAAATTACAATATTAATCTACCAGTTACTAGTCGCCAACTAGTAAATACTGGCTAATTTCACCATGGTAAACTGCTTTTTGTTTCACGAAAGTTAAAAATAATAAATGGGTGGATCAACTTTTTGTTGTTGTTATTCTGTCCCGTAAGCCAGGAGACAACAGTGATAGAGTTTCTTAGAAAAAATGTTATAATATATACTTCCAGCACACTCGGGAGAAAGGCCATAAAAAATAGGTGTGTAATTGCCAATAAAACAGTTTTTTAGTGGACTTATATCCTTTGAAATCATGGTTTTAAAGAGTGACCCAGGAGACGTCACCATGGCAACGAGCTACAAAGAAAAGTTGATTGACCCAAATACACTTGTTAATTACAAGCCTAAACCTACCAAGGTCGGAAGCTTTGTAAAAATTACAAGTTGAATTTACTCTTGTCAAAAATATCGATTTTATTGTGAAAATTGTTGTGTCTTGTCGATTTTAACTGTATTGTGAAGTTTTTAAAGCAATGTGGACTGATTCCGACAGCAGCGATGAAGAAATCGTTATTATCCGTCGGCGTCGAGTATTTCTTCCAAGAAATCAGTTTAGTTTACCATTAAAATCGCAACAAGTTTTTACACGCTTAATAATTAATACGATACTAAACAATAATTAATTAACCTAATTAGATCCGGCACCTCAAAATAATGTGTGCTCGACTCTCACTTAACTGATTCTTTGAATAAAAAATTTAGGTAGGTACCTAATTCAGCCTTGATAATAGCGTAAACAGCCATTCGGTAACTAGTATTTTTAGTCTGTGCACCGCTACTAGCTACAAGTCTTGTAAAAAAAGTAATGAAACGTGATTTACCAAGACTTGTACATATTAACTAGTTACTACTAACTAGTAAAGCCGTATATTTGTAGATTCGAGACACGTACACTAGTAATCCTAGTATTTACAATTTTACAAAGAAGTAACTAGTAACTTACAATTGTAGCTTGTTGAAACCCACAATTGTAAACTTGTACAAAATATTAGTCCATGGACGGGTATTACTAGACTAGTACCTTTTGTGAAATAGGGCCCAGGTGACGGTGAACATATGTTAAAAAGTACAAACAACGGAACATAGAACATCCTATTTTTTTGAAGTCAGTTAAATATAAACAGTCTTAACTAATTTTATGAGAAAATTATTTCCAAACGTATGACATTCTTTGTAATATATTTTACGTATTAAAATGGGGATAGAAGCTTTAGGTCCACATCTCGATAGGACTCGGTAGCCAATAAGACCATCCGTGTGGATAAGGCATCCGTCACCTGTTGACACGTCAATAAGTACGAGAATGAGCGATGCTTTATTCACATTTGGCATGCGATATAGATGCAACCATACTAGGCCCGCAGATCGCTTTGAGACACCATCTCGATATGACTACATAGCTTTGTGACTAGATCGCTTTGTGAATAAATCTCAAAAACGGCGAGGCGCTAAATGACCACATTGTTTTTCATCTTATGTCTGTCTAAGCAACGTCGACGGAGCACCGCATGGCGGGGCTCCTGTTCCTGGGCAGATTGCCCTTCGGGCATTTGAAGTTACCTACCGAACGTAACCTACCTAGTAAGAGTATATAACCGAACACAGTATGGAGGACATGAACCTAGTAACGTAAACGAAGTTGTTGGTCATTTTGCAACTCGAACTTTTTGAGATGTAGTCGTAAAGCGACCAGAGGCCCTTGCCAAGTTGCATTACGCTAACGAAAGTTTCTATTCGATTCGTTTTTAAACCAATCGCGTCACTGGTAGATCAAGTGTTTTTCCGTATCACGTCATCTATAATATAGATGATTTCGTTTTTAAACCAATCGCGTCACTGGTAGATCAAGTGTTTTTCCGTATCACGTCATCTATAATATAGATGATTTCGTTTTTAAACCAATCGCGTCACTAGTATATTATACTAGTGAAGCGATTGGTTTAAAAACGAAACGAATAGAAAGTCTAGCTAGCGTATTGCATTTTGGGTTACCTATCTGAACTCCTAGAAATGTTTTACCTAATTTTGGTTTGACAAATATGGATTGTGTTCTTTTACGCTTGCCCGAAATATTTTCATTTAGTCATTACTTGTTTTGGTGTTTTACCGATTTGGCAAATTATCTATTCCTAATCACTGGTTTCGGCGTACAAACAGTTGTCCAATGTAATGGTTTGTCTATTTCCCATTTCTGAATTTACCTTAGTATAATTATTAGCCCAATTTAAAAGCTCTGTTTATTAATATACGGCTGGTCCATTATAGTATGAAGGAAAAAAAGTATATCAAATCATTCTTAGCTTATTTTTGTTTACGATAAGTTATTTATTTATGTGTCAAATTTTAACTCGTGAAGTGGTCGTTTTCTGGTCGCCCAAAGCGTTTAGTTCATACCAAAAGTATTTCACTTCCATACAAAAAGACATCTGGTAAACTTAGCTAGGATTAAAAACAGAACTATAATTCTTTGCCTACTGCTGCAACACAGAATACAGTGTCATGATCTGTCCAAAGCCTTTCTCATTCGATATCTTTATTAGATATGTGAAGCTCTATACATATTTATATGAAACAATCCTAACAGTATGGCAGCTGTAAAGTTTATTTACATACATACATACATCATTTCACGCCTTCATTCCCAGAGTGGGGTAGGCAGAGCTAAAGAATTACCAAGAAGTCTTAAAACTTCTTGATAATTCTGTAACCACTTTTTAACTTTTTTTTTTGTGCAAGAGTTTATTTAATTGCAATAAAACTTGGTATAGCCATTTTTACGTACTTTGAAATAAAAATAAACTTGTGGAGAAACGAAAAAGTGTTTTTTGAACCACCCTAACCCCCCTGTTAACAGATAAAAAATAAAACCTCGAAAGCCAAGGCGGGAGCTGTGCTCTAACCTAACCTATCCGAGTCGGTTCTGCCGTGCACGACTCGGATCTCCCTTTCTATCTAGTCTGTAACGGTAGAGACGCACTGAGCGACAAGCGTGAAAATACAACTTGTGCTACCCGTGCTGATTCGTCTTGGTCGTTGCATTTTCTGGATAGTTAAAACTAAAAACGATTTTTTTTCTGGGCTTCAATAAATAATTGACGTAGCGTAGCGAAATCTATATGTAGCATTGATGAAGTGAAAAATGAGTTAAGAAACCAAATACGAAACGATCCCTAGGCTAATTGTAGCATTGGTGTATGAAAAATAGGCTTTGAAATAAAATACGTAACAATACATAGGTAGGGCAATTGACTACATGCAGAAAAGTTAATTGGACTAAAAATAATTTTACTCGAAATCAAAATTGACGCATAATGCCATCGCCAATGCCAAATGTTGAAAAACGAAAAGTTTTCGGTCAAATGAAATTCGTTCAAAAGAAATCGCGTTTGCGATAGGTTACCGCATCTTGGCTAGGGCCACTGGCCGTACTGTGATCTATATAGGCACCACCCGATGTAGTGATCGAGAAGAAGTCACAAACCGATCTTGTTGTATTTGCTACCTAGTCCGATCGCGATGTAGACTTAAAGCTTCTATACCGTAAAAGTTCGTAATTAAACTAATTAATTCAAATGCTAACAAAGGTACACGCATATTTATTATATTGCCAAAAATTAACAATTGCAAGCGCCATTATTAAAACATTGCATAAAACGCATTTGCAAGAGATTTTAAATCATTTTCAGTTGAATCATCAAGAAAAAACAAAATTCATGACATTGCCACTATAAGCTTGATACTCGTATAAGAGTTGATGAATACCGACATCGCTACATCTTTATGTAAGTTCCAAAAAAAGATAAATATCGTCGTGTCAAGCTAGTGGTGGCGGAGTCGGCGGCGAGGTCATTTCAATTGAAATCAATTAAAGCAATTGAGTCCAATTGAGCGCGCGGCAGATTCTGCGTCGCTGCGTCGCTAGAGAGATTTTATGGGCGACGCCTACACGGTCACATGATTGTATAGTCAACCAACGCCACCAGTAACCGACCACTTATGTGCCTTCACGCTTTCACTTGTCGCACCATTTCATGTAGCAGATCCAAGATACAGTTATATTTTTTGATTTTTTTATTAATCATTTATCCAACCCCCAGAACCGTACTTGACACATACAATTTAGTTCTATCCTTTTCTTTTACATGACAAAGGTTAGGGGAGCGAGAAGGGGAGTGCCTCATAATTGTTTGACTTTGAATTGACAAATTTGTCAGAAACTTTATTACATACGAGTATTTGTTAAATAGTGTAATTTCGAACTGTAGCGCTCCGCTCGAGTGGCTAAACATCTCGTGTTATTATGGCTTGCATTATTCCCTTGTTAAACAATCTACTTTTAAAATCTACTTTTTCATATCTTGACCAGGGTTTCGTAACCTTTTCGTTCTATGGAACAATTAAACATTATTTCAGGTCATTGACCATCAGGTATTTGTTGCCTTTGTTGGTATCGAAGTAACAGAACAAAAGTTAGTTAGAAAAAATAAATGAACTGGATAATGGACTGGATCCATAGGTAAATTTTAGATACAAAACACTACCACCTTATTATGTCAAAGATGGGTAACATGAATGCAGAAGCCGAGTTAGTCGCAAACGCGTGTTGAATGTTGTACCGAATTGGTGGATTTGTGTGGCAACAATACTGATGACGTCACTAACAGAATAGTCACAGGGGATGAAACCTGGCTTCATCACTATAACCCAGAAAGCAATAGAGTCTATGCACTTATGCAGTAGCATGTAAGAGGCAAAGCTTATACCAAAAATTCGGCATTCGGCTGGAAAGATCATAACCACTATTTGGGATTGCAAAGTGATCCTGAAGATTGGATCCAAAGATAAGTCGGTAAATATAACGGGAGGGGAAAGGCATGCAAAGTATTAAGACAGCCAACACAGGTGAAAAGGAGTTGCAGAGTCGGCCATTCGTGAGTGTGGGTTTCAAAAAATTTATCAAACTCCCTACGAGTAGTCCGACTTGGCACCAAGTGACTATTATGGGTTCCTTAATTTAAAAAAAAACCGTCCGGGAAACCGATTTCCTGATGATGAAACTCTGAAGCCAGCAGTTAATGAACATTTTGACAGCATAGAGAAAAAATATTTTTATTAAGGTATCAATAAATTAGTATGTAGTAGAATTAATTACATCTTCCAAATTATGTATTAAAAAAAATAGAGATGATGTTAGTCATATCATATCATACCGAGAAATTATTCCTCCTCGTAGTTACTCGAAATTAAGCTTATCTTAACTTGTAATTAGTGGGGCTCAGGACAAGCTCAAATCTATCACGCGATCTTGCCATTATCGCATAAGAGCCATACCATCACTGATCGACCATTACTGGTCGTATGACACCATTGGCGCAAATAGCGATCGCGATATTTCGCGTCACGTGCAGAAAAATATACGCGGTACTGACTGGGAGCATTATGGGCTGGTTACTAGATTTAACCGAAATTAGGTCACATGAAGAAAATCAGCTGTAACTTTATTTTTGCCCGTGTCAAGTAGTACTCGTTGCACATCTTTCAAATCTTGATTAAAGGCTCCAATTGTCGAGATAACATGCCACCTTGGTCTAGAGCTATTTTTATTTACAGTACGAATACTTAGTTGTGAAATGAAAAACGATAAATACTTCGGTGGCTTAAAAAGTATGGATTTATTTTGAATGTTTTGATAGTTTGGAAATATGATGTACTTAATTCAATGCATTCCTACGTTATTGGATCGGATTGGATAACAAATTGTAGAATTACTAATGAGTGATAGCTACTCGTATTTTAAGCCAAGGGAGGCAAAGGCGTAACTTGCCAGTATCATTAAAACCTTATTAACTCTTAACCAATTTACAGATTTACAAGTTAAAAGTATCTTCTGGACCGGTAAGGAAGGGGCTTTTGTATCCTTTAATATTTACGTCGAATTCTCGGACACCTGTATATGTACGGTGATTCAAATAGGTACCTATTATGAAAATACTTACTTTATTTGGTTTTGAGATCCTTTTAACACGAAATATTTGAAATTCACGCTTATAACTTATTTAGTTTACTAGCTTGAGACGCGAGACTAACGGAGAAACAGTCATTAGGTCTCCATTTTCCATTGTTCCTTGGAGGTAACCGTGGCCAGATAACTGGTTACCAGTTTTTTTTTTCCTCCAGGGTAACTAGTTATCTCCGAGGGTTTTTTTATCCTCGCAGATAACTATTAAAAATAACAGTTATTTGTACAGAAAAACTATAATTAGTTACGAGTATTGTGGTTGTTGGGTTAGAATAGTGCCACTCCATGTCTTCCCGTGGATGTCGTAAGAGGCGACTAAGGGAATAAAGGCTTGTAGTACTGTTAGGCGAAAATGTCACTAATACACTGGGAAACATGTTAGCCTACTTGTGCCAAATGTGGTTACAGAATTATCAAGAAGTTTTAAGACTTGTTTGTAATTTTTTAGCTCTGCCTACCCTACTCTGGGAATGAAGGCGTGAGTTTATGTATGTATCTCCAATGATTTTATTCTCCTCATATATAAGATAAAGATAAAGGTAAAGACATTTATTCAGTAAGTAGGCCGCACGGGCACTTTTACACGTCAAGAATCTACCAACACTGTCTGTCCTTTCTTTCTTTTATCTGTTCTTTTTAACAGTTATCTGTAAGGACACTTTAATTTCTGTCTCTTTTTGTGTCTACAGGTAACTTTAAATATTTAAAAATACCAAAATAGGGCAATTATAGTGTCCTTACAGAAAGCTCTTCAAGAGAACAGTTATCTGTGAGGAAACCAATTTTCTCAGAGATAACTAGTTCTCTCCAAGGAAAAAATAAATTAGATAACCAGTTATTTTGGAGGAAAATAATCTTCACAGATGACCAGTTATCTGGCCACGCTTCTTCATGGCCAGTTTAAAACGTTTATTAGTCAAACAATCCTGAAATAAGACGTTTTGCTTCATAAAGATCGTTCTTCAAAATTTATCGTCAGATCTGCTTTTTTAAACACCGTAAATGAGCATTTCTAAAAAAGTTTGTACATTTCATTTACGACTTCGATTTGCAAAAAAAATTGCAGATTGGTAGGGTGAATGAAGCTGAGCCTAAATAACATAGTCTCCCAAAATGTCCTCATACATTTGTATGAAACTTTCCTTTTTTGTCACTAAATTTCTTAGGTTCATGGTAACAAAAAAGGAAAGTTTCATACAAATGTATGAGGACATTTTGGGAGACTATGTTATTTAGGCTCAGCTTCCTTGACTCTACCAACCTGCATTTTTTTTGCAAATTGAAGTCGTGAATGAAATGTACAAACTTTTTTAGAAATGCTCAAATATGACCGTGAACCGTAAGTCGGACTTGCTAGATACGTGTGCTATATTTCTGCTCAATTGGCCCAGGAGTTCCCATTAAAATATGGTTAGCTTTTAGCCGCGCGCAACGTCACTCGCGTAGAACTCGTTTATCGCTTTGCCCTCGGGAACTATAAAATTTTCAGGGATAAAAAGTTTGTATCCTATTCGTTGATCCATGATATAGACTCTTTCTCTGCCACATTTAATTTAAATCTGTTCAGTGGTGTCAGTGGCGTGGTTGAGGGACAAACATTCCATAATCCTAATCCGAACTTCCACGTCACCGTGAGTATCATATTATAAAATAAATAAATAAATATTGCCAGCGTCATATCCTCATCACACGCCGCGGCGGCCTGTCGCTCGGCCGGGCGCTGCTTCTACTCCGCAACGGATTTTGATGCGGTTTTCACTATCAGTAAGATTGTTTCTTCCGTAAGGTAACATGTGTATCATACCTATTTGCTTAAATAGGTATGATACACATGTTACCTGTGAGATGAGAATAAATTACCTGACGTTGTTTTAAAGTTACCATTTCCAGTACTTCAAACTTACTTGAAAAAGTCGTTGATGTCTAAAGCTTACTATAGGGTCGAGGATTATCTAACAGATAAAAATGCTTGGCCTAAACTAAACACCTAAATAACGTAATAATAACTTAAGTCATAAAAAAATATGTAAACATTGTATATTGTCTAGGGGACACGGTTTCTGTAGGAGAATTTATCGAAACTTTTATGCAGGTTGTCTTGCACCGTCACAGATAAGTATAACTTCTATAATTTCTATTTTTTTTATTACTATATCTTATTAGTTTTGTGACAATTCTGAGTTTTGACACATTATCCTGCTCAACTACGCATGAATATATTAATTTTTGGTTTTATATGAGATTCATTGTTTCATATAATGCTAGGTTAAGTTTATTCTTGTATAATATGATTAGTAATATTTAAAAAAACCGGTCAAGTGCGAGTCGGACTCGCGCACCGAGGGTTCCGCACAAATTCGTAGGTACATATATAATAGTTCAGCGGGTCTATTGCCTGACGCACACGCAGTCGCAATCGACTTTAAAGCGGAACAAGTGTGCTCATTTTGTATTCAGACAAGCTTTCGATTTTCAAAATGAAAACGATTGCTATTATTGCTATTGGATATGCCGTAATTTGTAATTTTAGGTGTTTAATCATACAAACAAAGTAATTGAATCTAGAACTGCGTTAACGTTTATTTCTTAGTTATAGTTACAGTTATTAGGGTGGATCAACTTTGTGTTGTTGTTATTCTGTCCCGTAAACCAGGAGACAACAGTGATAGAGTTTCTTAGAAATAATGTTATAATATATAGTTCCAGCACACTCAGGAGAAAGGCCATAAAAGAATGGGTGTGTAATTGCCAATAAAACAGTTTTTTAGTGGACTTACTTATATCCTTTGAAATCATAGTTTTAAAGAGTGATTTGTTAGATGACTTTCCCAAACGCATTTTTTCTTTGAAGCTAATTTTCTTTTCGCGTTTTTCCCCGAAAGTGATAATTAACAGTCACTTTTTTTCCGGCGGTTTATTTTTACATTCGTGTTTTTACCCTTGCGAGTTTTATCCAGTCGCTTCTTTTCCTACCACCATATTTTCAAGGTCGTGTTTTTCCCGTTCCAATTTGTCGAAGATACAGAGTCGACGGAGCTCCGCTACCGCGGAGCTCCTATTTCTGGGTGGTTTGGCCCTCCGGGCCTGATGCAAAACTAACATAACCTAAACCTACCTACGAATTACGATGTAAATACTTTTGGGAAAAGTGCGACTGAGATAGAAATCGAACGGGAAAAAAACCGACTAGGAAAAAAGTCGAACAACAAAAAAAGCGACTGTAATAAAATCGAATGGTGAAAAATAAAATTAGGTAATATCGCGTTCGGGGAAAAATGCGAACGGAAAATTTAATACAAAGAAATAATGAGTTCGGGAGACTGATTTAACAAACCAAAATTACCATCATTTACGATTACTATCGCCATCTGCTAGCGAGTAGCTAACACTTCATTTATTACACCAAATTTATTTCACCGTGCCTTGCATAAAGACCCTTTCTTTGTGATTTAATTAAAAATGTACAGTTTCAGATATTTTCCTATACTTGTAGTTCATGACGGTATTACTTACCAAATTTCAAAGTTCTATTTACGATTACTAACGCCATCTGCTAGCGAGTAGCTAACACTTCATTGATCACACGTCGTTTCCTGCATAAAGGCCCTGATTTTTTGGTTATTTAATTAAAATTTACAAATTTCAGACTTTTTCCTATACTTGTAGTATAAGACGGTGCTACTTGCGAAATTTCATAGTTCTAGGTCATCGGGAAATACCCTATACATTTTGATTCCCTCGACAGTGTCGAAATACACGTTTTTTGCGGCATAAACGGCCGTATCTTTTTTTTACGTTAACGTAGGAGCTTGATTTTTTCACAGTTTCACGGGGCTGTAGACCGGAGTATATGGTTTTAATTTCAACTCGATACCTCCTCGCGTTCCCGTGATAAAGGGTCTTGACAGACAGACAGACGGACAACAAAGTGATCCTATAAGGGTTCCGTTTTTTCCTTTTGAGGTACGGAACCCTAAAAACGACTGACTGTTGAGTTTCTTGCAGCGTTTCTTCTCAGCAGTGGTCTCTTGCGAAGCGGTGGTAGATTTTTGACGTGTAAATGTGCCCGTGCGGCCTACTTACTGAATAAACATCTTTTATCTTTTTTTTATCTTTTACATTCAGGTTTGTGTACGTGTAATGAATATGTAATACAGGAAAACTTATATACCTAAACTTAAACAAGGCTAGGGCGGTTCGTAAACTAAAAAAATCAGATAGGACATTTCCTGCCTCTTGCGGGCATGAAATCAATATTTATTTCTATTCTTGACCTCAGGGAGGAACTGCTTGACAAGCATGAGCGTCTGCAAAACGTTTGTATAAGGTATATTTTTGGTTTGCGGAAGTTTGAACATATATCCCAGTACCGTGTGCACTTCAAATGGTTGCCCATCCGCCGTAGCAGGGATGTGCATATTCTGTCACTCCTTTTCAATGTACTTTTCACTCCTTCGTCTCCTTTGTACCTTTCCGAAAGGTTTAGTTTTTTGGCCGATGGTAGTGGACACCGCCTTCGGTCTAGTGCTAACCTTTCCCTTGCCGTTCCATCCAACAAGACTCGTACCTATGCTAAATCTTTCACGGTACACTCTGTCCAATTGTGGAATGAGCTTCCATCGTGCTTGAGGCAATCTAGATCTGTCGGTTCATTGATGAAAATATTAAAGAAGTTGTGGCACAATAAACAGGATGAGCCTTAGTGTTGATCCTTACCTCTGTTGTAGGTTTTAACTGCTGTTTACGTATGTGTGGTAGTATTATATTGATATATTATATTATATCTATGTTTACGTATGTATCTTATTAAACAAGAGAGGTCTGTGGTAGCACTGACAGCTGCAGGACGTCAAATTTTTGTCCTCCGTGTTTCTTTATTAATAAATATTTTAAACTAAAGTAATTTATGTTTATATACTTATAGTTGCTTTAGTCTATACATATATTAGTGACAACAATTGAGAAGCCCATAAAACTTCAAGAAAACTAAAAACAGGCCGCTCGCAACAGCGCCTGTCAACCGTCAACGGAAAATTTCAAATTCATTCAGGATACCTGGGGAGTATTTCTTTTAATTTATTTTATTTTATTAACACTGTGTTTACATTCATACTTTTCACTGCTCATTGCTGAAGCCGTGATCGACGTCAAATACAAACATTGGCACCGTGCGATCTCTCTTTACTTGACATACAGTGGAAGTGGAACTGAGACAAGTCACATTTGCCACAGACATTGCCTTACACGATACACTGTTCACCAATATCTATTTACACATCCTTGCATAAAACAACCAGCTTATCAAACTCTCCCACCTCTTACTCACTAGTTTAATATCTTTCAGTGTGATTGTGGAGTAACTGAAACCATGGCCGCATCGAACATCAAATCGCGCAAAGCCACTACACGTCAGCTTGAGATGCAACTAAAAGCTACCTTGAAGGAACCCCTGAATAAACATCTTTTATCTTTATCTTTAAGATATTTTATTTTCTTACTATTTCTCTGTTGTAGGTATGTACTATTTGTTATTTCCTAAAATTTTGTTAATTTGTCTATCCTTCGGCATTGTCCTTGCTCATTTTACTCCAAGGTTAACTGGAAGAACTTGTAATTGTTTATGTGCAATAAAGAGTTTTACATACATCCATTTCTAATCGACTTGGCAGCAGGGGGCACCGGCGAGGATGACGCAGACACGTTGGATTTGACTTCACCAACCTGTCCGATTCAGTCCCTTTTTTAGGGTTCCGTACCCTTAGCGCAAAACGGGACCCTATTACTAAGCCAACGCCGTTCGTCCGTCCGTCTGTCCTACTTTTGAAGAGCCGTATCTGTTTAACCGTAAAAATACGGATTTCTTATTAAATAATAAAAAAAGAAAAATAATCAGGCCCATACAAGACGCTTTTGTATTAACTTTTCTTTGTTTTAATTCTATTGTAAAGTGTAAACCCCAAATAAAAATGATAGTTAATAAAAAGCGGAGAAGTATCAGTTGGTTAATAAGTACTTACGGGACCTTCAGTGCATGAGCCATTTCGCATTTGACTGATTTTTATCATGTTATACAAGTGGACACTATCATCTCCCTTTATTCAATTTTCTATACAAGGCTAGTTTATTTCACGCGGGCGCGTATTCGCTTGGTTCACTAAACATAGTTAGTGCAGTTATAAATCATTTACTACAGGTTGCTTCTCGTCTTGATAGATTGGTCCTCATTATAAATGACATGCATGAATGAGTAGCAAGTACGGTGGGCCAAGAAAGTGGTCTACCTGTTTTGACAAAAGTTCTTGTGAGATCTAATTATCGCTAAGATTGACACTTGTCACCGTCATAATTTTATTGCAAGGGAAAATCGAACTAGTTGTATCTAGTGATGGGCGATTTCTGAAACATTACAAAACTTTCCTTAACTGCGAAAATTACAACTTCTGAAAGTTACATAATTAGATGGAAATGATTCTGATACAAGTAAATTTCTTATAAATTTCATGAAAAGTTTCCGTTACTTGCGTTGCTTTACAAAACTTAAGTTTTTTTCAGAAATTAAACGATTTCACTTTGGTAACTTTCAGAATAATACATGAAATTTTAGGTGAAAGTTTCACTTATGAAACTTTCAGAATATTGCAGAAATTTAAGTGAAAGTTTCACTTTTGAAACTTACAAGCCGCCCATCACTAGTTGTATCATGCATGACGTGCAAATGAACTTCATGGTGGTAGACCACATGTTTGGCCGTCTCTGTACCTATAGGTATAAACCATCACATCAACTAAAAAAAAAAACAACAAGCCCATGCGTAATAATAATAAACGTGACTTTAAATAACACAAAAGATACCACGTAAAAATATTCATTGCCTTACATGTCAAGCTTCTACATAAATTTAATTTTGTCTATGAATATCGTTCAGTTAGTGGAATCATTGAATCGGCAATATCTCTAATGTTTTTTAAGCTACAGTAAAAATAACTACACATCGGTAACTCGTGGCATTTAGGTAGCACTTGACAGATTAGTGATGAGACAAGTTTTCTAAGTGTCTTTTCAGATAAGATAAAATAATAAATTAATATTACCTACATGGTCTTAACATATGACGAAGTAGGTTTGATCGGTAGTTTAAAAACATCAATGTCAATGTCAATCATATTGTCATTCATTCATAGTAAAGATGTTGAAATCGAAGAGATCACCAATAAAAATACGCTGCAACTTTTCAATAGAATCCTTTTTTTACCTATTACGTCATCAGTGGAAGTTGAAAGATAATTTTCTTACACAAAGTGGATTTTCTCCAGTAGAAGACGTAGGCTGACTTGTAAAAATTTAGAACAATCAATTGTTTATCACGAATGTCATATATTAAAATGAGTGAAAATACTTATTTTAATTGGTTTCGTTTTCTCGACTCGTACAGGAAAAACATTGGCACATCACTAGTCTGTTAGAAACTGTCAAGTGCTACCTATGCCACGAGTTACCGATGTGTAAAAATAACACAGCATTTGAATAACAATAGCGAAGCAAATATTTAAAAAAATGCATTTATTGAAAAATTACCCTGTATAATAATTTTTTTACAATCACAAGGTAGGTACCTATGTGGCTGAAACGAAAAACAACTGCCAGTATGTTCCATATAACATAGGTAAAGAAAACTGATAAATTCTCAGTTTTGGGACAAGCTTTTGCTGCCAAGTCTTTTTTTTGCACATACCTAGTAATCATTTGCTAGGCGAACTAACGAGGGACTTCATAAATTTG
Organism: Acleris emargana; assembly: GCA_927399475.2. NCBI lineage: Eukaryota > Metazoa > Arthropoda > Insecta > Lepidoptera > Tortricidae > Acleris > Acleris emargana. Next base: position 82,264,611 of record OV656835.1, on the reverse strand, counting down.
GGACCCATCAGTCTACGTAAAGTAGTTATAGGGGAGATCCTACTACCGCCTTCCTTCTCCAGTATCACATCAGCTCTTAGATACGATAACATAGGATTGTCATCGGGTTTACATAAGTTGATACTTTTTACTGGCGTCACTGGCTGGTGAGACTGCTTACGGCGCGGTGGAAGTTTTGTGTTAAGAAGAAGAAAAAGAGGAGGTTTTGTGTTCCAAGATAACCTCAAATCGCAATTTTCAAATAACCAAAAATTGATTTTAAAAACTTAATTGTGATATGATATGCCAGAATTTTATTTATTCACGTTTTTACTTTGGGTATTACACCATATCACAGCACAATGAGGCATAATATCGCTTTTTTGATCATGTGCACTCTACAACGTCCAAATAGACACTGACGGCCTTTACCTCCATCAATTGCGCTCAGCGCAACTGCGAAGCACGAATATTGTCTTCGCTGCCGTCTCTAGTAGAGAGAGGCGCGCGGTGACGATTCAGTGCTCTGTGGTAAAATAAATTATCTCACGCTGGATACCACATTTACTTAGTGAAAACCAAAAAAAGGCTCGCGTTAGATGGTGTCGCAAAACTCTGCGGCAATTCTACCGAGGAGAGACTAAACACGTTTATGACATTATCAGTGGTGACGAATCTTGGATATATACCTACGATCCGGATTCTTAACAGCAGTCGACTGTTTGGGTGTTTCAAGATGAGCCAAAACCGACCAAAGTAATACGCTCATGGACCACTTCGAAAAAAATGGTCGCCACGTTGGTAGCGAAAAGTGGCCACGTTGCGACCATCGTGCTCGAAGATCGTAAAACAATTAATGCTGACTGGTATACCACTGTTTGTTTACCAGAAGTTATCGGCGAGTTCCGAAAAAATAACCCAAGACGTCGTATAGTACTGCACCACGATCAGAGTTGGGCGTTATTTAGATAATTTCTCATCTAGATAATTATTTCAAATAAAATCATTTCAAATAAATTTATTCGAAGATAAATTCAATCACAAATAATGCGTTGAAAACTTTTTTATTTAGATAAATTATCTAGATGAAGATAACTGGCCTCGATTGTTGTTGAAGTAAGCTTAGATAAATAAATTTATATAGAATGTCACGTCGGGTGAAATCGTCACACTGACATTGCTCATAAAATCAGAAAATTATTGTTGCAATTTCATAAACGCTGCAATGTCGTCTACTAGGTCCAATTCAGCAATATTAGACGGCAAGTTTTTAAATACCATTCCGGAAGGTCTGATGGTAAAAATTTAATGTATGTGTATGTTATGTTTACCGCTGAATGAAGTGAATATAAAGGGTTCTCTAACTTCTTCATCAAATTTTCTAAATCATTTAAAAGGAAAACATGGAAACGGAGCATTTGAACACGTTAAATATTGTAAAAGAGACAAAAAGAACGGTAACGGAAATATGTCGACGAACAATACGGAAACAAATGTCTCATATATTTATATTTCATTAATTTAAATATGTACAAAACATTCATTAATTTTGTTGTAGGTTATTTTCATTTCATCATGCCCAACCGCTTCTAGTTCTACATGACTGTACTACTGACATTCATCTTTTGTTTAAAATCCCAACTAATTTATCTAGATAAAAACGAAAATCATCTAAATAAATTCAAAATAACAAATGACGGGTTATTTAGGTATTTCAAATAAAAGATGATTTAGTTAACTTCCCGGTTATTCGTAAATAGATAGTTTTTGCCCAACTCTGACCACGATAATGCTAGCTCGCACACCGCACGGCAGACAATTGCGTTTTTAAAAGAGCAAAACGTCGAAATTCTGGATCACCCGCCGTATTACTTTTCCAAAAATCAAGCAACGAATTTGTGGTCAACGGTACCGGACGCCTGAAGAAGCGGTTCGGGCATACAAAACGGCCATTTTGGAGACCCCGACTTCAGAATGGAATAAGTGTTTTGAAAACTGGTTCGATTGAATGAAAAAGTGTATTACATATCACGGTGATTACTTTGAAAAACAATAAATACCATGTAGGGTGACGGAACCAGTAATGGACAAGGCACCAATAATGGACACTTGATTCTTATTTTACAGAAGATAAGGGTTATTCATTTGTTTTGCAACAATCAATTTAGGACCGTATGAAATTTGATTTAAGACTGAAGTGTCCATTACTGGTGCCTGTCAGCTAAAAGTGTCCATCATTGGTGCCGTCACCCTAACATTTAAATTGTCTTTAGTTTTTCCAAACGACAGAACTTAAAAGGCACCCCTCGTACCATAATACGAGTATCGCATTGTGGTCGGGTTTACACTACCTATATTCATTCGGAAATTTCGATCATTTTTATATCGAAAAGGTCTTCATAATGGAGTTGCAAGATTTGACCCAAACACAAGGCGCGCTATAAAAATTAACCAAAATTCGCTTGCAGACTTTAGCCTAGAAATGTATACCACCTATTAAATGTTCAAAATAAACTAATACAACCTAAACATAATTCTAGAGGCCAGTACCAAAAAATAAGATGAAAATAAAAATATAATAAATACTTTCATTTTACCACGACATTATAACGTTATCAAAACAAATATTAAAAATACTACTACTACTTGTACTTACCTGTGTCCCGTGTGGCTTCTCTTAACCCTCTGTATCACAGTGTAGACTGTAGGCGACATACCGTCTTAGTGAATATATATTGATTGTGCACTGAATGATGGTGCAAATAGTGAAGATGGTCTAGATTACGATGACGACAGCCCTGCAGACCCTGATTTTGTATCGTAATTTTTGATCTCAAAACTCAGTGTTGCCTCAAGGCAACAATTACGTTTTTCACAAAATATGAAGAAAATAAGATCCACGTATTTTATACGTAGATATAAACTCGAATCTAAAATATTTAAAAAAAACCGAGTTCATGCGTGACAAAGGGTTAAGAGTAAGCCAGTTACAAAAATACTAACGCTCTAATATGGCCTACCTAATTATTTCATCCTTCTTTTTGGGCCCAGTTCAGGTAGCGCGGAGCTCGCAGGAAGCCGGCGGTGCCCGAGCCGCGAGCTTCCGGCCCGATGCTCGCACATCTTTCTCACCCGTGGCCGGCAGCCGGTGCCGACACGTACTCGCAGGCTACACCGAACATTCGCGTCACATATGCCGCCACCACTTGCCCGTGCACTACAACTCCACGACAATCATAACCACTCCACTCATATAACACGCACAGGTAGCCCAGCCCGCGCCGAGGCCGCGGGTCATCAGCGTGACCTAATTCCGCCGTCAACTCGTGCGTATGCGACCAAGTGCATCAGCGAGTGCAATTCGTGTTGTCTGAAAGTCACCAATAAGCCCAATGAAGCCGAGATCCCGCTGGCGAGCGCCAGCACCAACCTAAATAGACTCTGATCATCTAAATTGACTTCAATTAAATAACAACCGAAATTGCTGAAACGCGCCATATCTCCCTCTGCGTTAATCTAAGTGCCAATAGTCAGGGCGAATGTTTTATTAATAATCCCCAGTAATAACGGTTAATTAATAATTAGGCGGCGGATGCACCGCGCCGCCCAGTGCGCCGGCGCGGCGGCGCGAGCGCTGCTGCGCCTCGCTCTCCCTCACATTCTTTTACATTTAGTTAACCGAATATAGGTACATTCAGAAAATATTTATTATAGAATATTTCGATTTACATTTGAATTGTGTCTCAAAAAGTTTTTCTTCTTCGTAACGCTCGCTAACGCTATATTATTATGTATACTTGATGGTTCAAAACTATGTTCCAATTTTTTTTTGACAGATGGCGTTTGAGCTTTACGATGGCTATTAAACTTTACGAAATATATGATTAGGTAAGTGCTTGCCGCTGATTCTGGGCAATTTGTTCAAGATGTAAGAAGCAAAAAGATGTCAGCTTTGACTAGATAGATACATTACACTGTAATTTTATGAATCGTCGGTATTGTTGCAAACGTAAATGATTTTCCCACGGCTATAAATCATGACATGAGAGAGACATATGAGTTGTACTGATACGGATTTACAATAAAGTGCTATGCACTTTTATAATAATGATGTGGGTGTTCGCGCCCCACAATAGTATGACGACAAACAAATATAGTGTTTGTGGGAACCCCGCATGCAGGCGCGGCGGGCGCGCCAAGCCCGCAGCTCCACGCGCGGGGCGCCCGCCGCGGCAGGGAGGAGTCGCGGCAAGCAGCCATTGGCCCGTGCGCATCGCGACGCCACGGCCATAAGCGCCCCACTCGAGCGCTGCATACGCACCTTTCTCATGTTACACTACGCTTCAAAACAGCGCTTCCACCAGTTCCTAGTGAGCCGTCGATGCTCTCCCTATTGGCTCAAAACCCGCGCGCTCCGTTGTATTATGATAATATAAATTGACCAACCGTAGAGCAAATCCAGTTAGTTCGTTAAAGTTGATTAAAGTCACTTAACCGGGACGGACACGACGAAACGAACGGCGCGCGCGTTCGTCGATCCCGAGGGCTAGGCTAAATGAAGCAAATTGTTTAATATAGGAGCCAATAGATAAATCGTGCAGGAACCGGTCTCGGGCTCTCCGAGACGCTGAGGAAGGTAGCGGCAGCAGCCGCGACGGAGCCCGAGGCGGCAGCGGAGGTAGCGGGCGCGCGCCCGCCGCCGGCCGACGGGTACATGTACGTGTGCGCGGAGGGAGCCCGCTACGAGTGCGCCTTCGAGCCCGGCGCCGGCGCCATGGAGCCGCCCGGCTTCGACGATCACATCTTCGGCGAGTTCGGCAAGGAGCGGCATGCGCAGCCCCCCGAGCTGTACCGCGACGAGCTGCCCTTCGCCGAGCCCAAGCGCAAGGACGAGCAGCTGCTGCTGCCGGCAGCCGAGCACGTGCACCACGCGCATGTGCACACGCACGCGCACGCCACACACGCGCAACACGCGCCGCACGCCCACCCCACGCACCCTGTGCACCCACCGCCCACGCCCAACACCTCTTCCAAGAAGGGAGACAAGAAGAAGAACGACAACAACGGTATCAAAAAGAAGAAAACTAGGTGAGTCTCCAAACCTAACGTTTTCATGATCCTTGTTATGCATATGTCCTATCGCAAACTACTTTCTTATGCGTTCAATGATTACTATCATTCGATATAGTTATATAGTAAAGCTTGTTTTTTTTTTAATATTTATGTTTAATGCGATGCGATTTTTTAATTCCCAGTTGCTTAAGCGATTGAAAATATAAAATAGAATTTCTGCCTTTATGCTGAAAGTGCTACCGAAAGTAAAACACTTTCTTTAAAACTTTACATCCTACATACACTTGATTGAGTTACAGTTTTAAAGATATAGTACATTGTTGCCTAGGCGGGGAAAGTAAGGGTTTTCCTGACGAGGTGGTTAGCAGGCCGAGCAACAGCGAGGCGTGCTAAAATACGAGTCAGGAAATCCTCGTTTCCGCCGAGGCATACATAATGCTTTTCTCAAACATGTGAGGAAATAATACAAATACATTTCTAAAAAGCAAGTAATTTAATTTTCATTTTTGTTTGCCCTCCACAGCATAAATTGGTCATAAGTTCGGTTATATTTTTACTTAGATTTAGCGGGAAGCAGGTTTTGCCTAACCGAGGCAGCTTCAGATTTTAATATAGGCGGTGTGGTACCTATTTCGTCGCTTTCGTCGCTTGAGCTCATTTTTTATAGTAAGTATTTCACACAACAAATAGTTTAATATTCGGTTTCACAATTATATTATGCAGAATGAACGAATGTTACCGACTGTCAATTGTTTTTAAATACTAACCATAGACATTGGAATGCAAATTCAAAAAGAAACACACGCACTGTACTAAAAAAGCGAGCAGTTACCTTGGCTGTTTGGAATTTTTGTCTTGGTCCTTTTGATTTTGTATGCAAATTGACAGCATTTTTAAAAAATATATGGACATGGACGGAAAGTGTTTTCATATAGTTTTTTTACTCCTAGGAGTAAAATGAGGCTCTTTCCGTCCTTGTCTTTCAATCGGAATACCGTTTTTTCCGAGCATGTTTGATAAAAAAGTATTTTTTCATAATGCAGCTACGTAGGGCGCACGCGCCGCGCTGCGCGTAGGGGTTCCTCAAGCTACGACCTTCTTACGCTACGAGCGTCTTGCTACGGGCTACGAAAGCACCCGACCATGCTCCTTTGTCAAGAATATTTTACTATACCGAAATTTCATTTATTTACTTGTAAAATATTAATGAATACGTACCTACTTATAACTTTTAATTCTCTTTATAATATTTAAAATGCGAAGATGAGCCTGTTTGACAAGTTTTTACTTGGTACTTAACCACTGATTTGATTTCATTGAACCCTGTCAGGAGCTTGCTTTGTAAAAACTTAATATCGTTAAAGACAGATAATTAGTTAAAACATAAATTCAAAAAACAGATAACAAGATCTTACTTTCCGTAAAAAGAAGTGAATCTAAACAGGTGCCAAGTTCGGCCCTACATTAACAGTCAATCCAACTTATTGCTACTAAAGGCATATTTTTGGTGTTTTTGTTGGGATACCATTACTTCTTCTTAGGTAAGAGACATCAACCTTCTCAATACTGTTATATTCCTATTAAATGATAAACATCATAACTAGCTGGTTGTTTCATATTTGATGTTTCATACATTTAATATGGGCTTTCGAATTTTTTCCTTTAGTTGTGCTGTAAGACCTGCCCCTATCTATGCCAAATTTCTAGGTCTTCGGGAAATACCTTAACCAAATAAAAGTTATTCTGTATAGTATAGTTACCATACATTTTTCAATGTGAATTTTTAACTTTTTTTTATTTAATAAAAATGGGTAAATAGGTGAAATTCAATGAGGCTAGATTTCAGTTTCTTTTTTAATTTTGCGACTTTCAGGGTTAAAGGATTTGATTGATTGATTGAGTTTTTAGTGGGTTAGAAGTCATTAACTTAGGTACCTAATCCGTAAAATATTATTTATTTCGGCACTGAGAAAATGCGATGGGGATGGGAAATAGAGCCCGAATGAGTTCGTGTACGTAAATTGTGACGTAAATGCAGTGTCGCTCGACTTTCTTCCGAACTTGTCCCTGGAGGAGCCCAAGCTTGGGATGTTTTGAAAATATTCCTTGGACTTTGTACATACATACATACATACCTTCACGCCTGTAATCCCAGAGTGGGGTGGGCAGAGCTACAGAATTACCTACAACTTTAAAAACTTGTTGATAATTCAGTAACCACTTTGTAGTATAGTATATTTTTAGAATCGGCACTTTATGTGCTCTTTCATTTGATACTATACACGATAGTTTTCTGAGATAAGAAAACAATTCCCATACATAAAAATAATGAGGTTATTACCGCGCAAAATGTTTGTTTGTTTTATCGTAGCCAGACCACTACTAATAAATGCTTTTTCAGAAAATCTTGTTACCCAAGATCAATTTATTTGTACATACATACCTAATAGGTTATTTCTTGAGCAGTATTTATTTATAGTACATTGAAATATTTGTCAGCATAGTTATGGCACGAGACTGGGCGTGACGCCACGGGCACGGTACGAGCCCTGCACCGCACAGGTGGCGCGCGCGCACCCTCTGTTTAAATTGTTCAACTCATCGCTTTGCACCCCAACACTATTATTTGCATAGCTAATTCAATGTTTTTACAATTACGATAACAGATGGTAAGTGGATTCCTTCGGTGGCTCAGGTAGGAAAGTATCTGAATACGCGTCTACTGACTATCTTTACGGAAGAAACTGAAAAGCACGTGAAGGTTAGGTATGAAGACAAGCGGAGTGAGGAGGGTTGGGTTGAACTGCGACAATGCGACATATTTTCTCTTGGTGCGAGGGCAGGTCCAAAAAAAGTTCCCTATCCTATGGATTTCATTTTATTGCAGCTTAAAGGCAAATTTCACTACGAACTCTTTTGTGTAAAGTCACTGGCCAGTAACATTCAGTATTTTTTTTATGAAATTAGAAAAAAAAACATGTCTGTCACTTTTTATTCGCAACAATGGAGGTAACGCGGGAAGTATTACAACTAAGTATTACGAGGGCTAACTTACAAGGATTGTAATGAAAATTTTACCAGTGCTTTTGGGGAATTATCCCTATCTCTTGCTACTGTCAGTTACTGGTACCGTGAATTTAAGCGTTGGAGGAGCGACGTCAAAGATGATCCTAGACCGGGGCGACCGCCAACGGCAGTCACTCCAGAAAACGTCGTCAGTATGGAGTGGCTAATCAAGGAATCTCGAAACATTACCAAGCGAGAGATTCAGAACGAACTGAAGGTTGGATCCCAAGCAGTTTCAACCATTTTGCATGATCACCTTAAAGTTCGGAAGGTTGCGTCTCGCCGGATACCACATTCTCTCACACAGGAGCAAACAGATAGGCTTGTCGATTGGTGCAAATTTATGCTAAATAAATTCGAAGGAGGCAATTCACAACAAGTGACCTACATTGTGACATCCGACGAATCTTGGATATACAGCTACGACCCATTTACAAAACAGCAATCGACAGCATGGGTCTTTGAAGAAGATGATTTACCCACTAAAGTAGTTTGCGGCCGAAGAGTCAACAAAAAAATGGTTGTTTTTTTTTTTCGACGAAGTGGGCATGTAGCCGCATTGCCACTAGAAGATTGGAAAACGGTTACCAGCCAATGGTATAGCGAAGTTCCAGCAGCTGAGCGTCAGTCGTCCAAGTAGTGGAACCCGGGCCATCATTTTTCATCAAGATAACACAAGATAACAAGAGAACACTCCTGCCCATACGGCTGCCAGAACCATATTTTTTTTTAATAAATCCCACCCATCTCACCCATGAAACTCCCTCCCTATAGCCCTGACCTGGATCCGTGTGATTTCTTTTTATTCTCCACGGTCAAAAAATCATTACGTGGGCGACAATTTTCGGCGGCGGATGAAGCAGTGGACGAATTCAGGCGACTTTTTTTTTAACCTCCGCAAGAACGGATTTTTCCTGTGTTGAAAGTTGGTTTAGTCGAATGCATAAGTGCATAGATGTAGCAGGGGAATACTTAGAAAAATTGTAAATCATGTTTTATTATATTCCTTTTATGTTTTGTTAAACTAAAAAAAATTGGGCCTGCTCTCGTATATGTAATCATTTTGACAAACGATTATTAGGATCACCAATGTTATGGAAAATTAAATAAAGATGATAAACGATTGGCAAAAAATAGAAAGCAAAAGCGACCCGAGTAAAACGGTATTCAAAAAAACAACCATTACTGCAACAATTCAGAAAAAGTGCAGCCATTAATGTTGCTTACGACCACCGATTCCAAGATGACATCTTAAGTGTACAATGAACACATAGACACCCCCCCATTGCAAATATGACGCGTACCGACAATCGTCACTTCGTTAGAGACACACGCCACATAATTCAGTCTTCATTCGTAATTCACTGATCCCCACTGCACGAAATACATTTCAAGCAACAATGTAGAAGCTTCAATGTATGCCATAGCGTTGTTCGGCGTCTGTTTAGTACAATAGCGGTGCATTCGTGGAAAATTAATTACCCGTATGACTGCGGGAGCCAATTGCTCTATCGCGCCGGCATCTCCGCTACTCCGGGGGCGCCTAATAGGGTACCGGCACGCATCCGTCCCACACCGACTTGCGCCGGACAAACGTTTGCCTAACAAAGAGTTCTTGGCGCCGCCTTCATAATTAGCAAACATAGTTAAACACGAGTTAATATTTCAAAAACATTAAAAATACTTCCAATTCTACGTTCATATATTTGTTATTCATCGTTATTAATATCATCTATATCATGATAATATCATCGTCGTTAATATTTGATCCAAACGGGGGAACCGTTTAAAGCAATTTCTTTCTTTATTTGATCCAAACGGGGGAACCGTTTAATGCAATTTCTTTCTTTATTTGATCCAAACGGGGGAACAGTTTAATGCAATTTCTTTCTTTATTTGATCCAAACGGGGGAACTAGGGTTCACCCGTTTGGATCCTAGGCGATTGTCAGACATAAATTGCGAACGTGGAATATCTTTTTTTCGTTGGGCCGGAGAAAATATGAACACGTATTATTAGGGCTGATATAAATTTGAAAAGTAAAAAAATAAATCAAGTGCGAGTTGGACAAGAGCACCGAGGGTTCAGCAACTACGTCTTATTTGTATAAAATATTAGACACGCAATAAAGTCCTGCTGTTGCTTGTCTCTCATACACGTAAAGCGGGGCTGAATTTAAATGTTTACACTCGTACCAACTAAAATCATCTAAGATAGCACCAAACAAGTTTAAATGGGAAATTAGCTCAAAGTATAATGGTGATAGTTTTTTTTCTGTCTTTGCAGTGAGCATGGTTCAATATGCCCGGTTTTTTCAGTATTTGATACGGCACCCTAAATACAACGCGGCATCCCCCCTATTACAGTGCAAATTCCATCGCGTGTTAATAACGAAGGGATACAATACGGGCGGCAAATCAATTAATGGCATAGCGCTGGTAAGGTCGGCGTTATTGGCAGGCAATTAGAGTCGTCGCTGTGGGGTACATTTCGTTTCACGCACAATCAACTCACGCGCACCCGTAGCCATATTGCACGCGTCAGATGGACGCGCGGGTGATAACAATCATTTATTTGTGAATATCTAATTGAGCGCTACTTATGCAGGTTAATTAATTGGCCGTGACGTATCGCGTGCGACCTGGGGCACGATTTGAGATTGGTTTAGACAATGTTGTAGCGAGATGTCGTGCTAAAGTGTATTCGTCTTTTACATAGCATTTAAACCCCTGATGGCCAAGTATTTTGGAGATACCTAAACACCCCCCTTATTCATTATCGTACTATAAATTAAATTCGAAGGAGAGTGAGAGAGAGAGACAGTTTAATAAAATGCGTTGTCTTGAAATGTTACTGTTGCATTGTTCGTAGGACTACTTTCACTGCATACCAACTAGAGGAACTGGAACGGGCGTTTGAACGCGCGCCGTATCCGGACGTGTTTGCGCGGGAGGAGCTCGCGCTCAAGCTGAACCTGTCTGAATCAAGAGTACAGGTACAAAACAAACATATTTTACGTTTGCCACCTACGTATGTCAAGTGACTCGAGTCAATATCATAAACATATGATAACTTTTTGTACTTGGTCGTTTTTATGGTTTGTCAATTTTATTAGTAAGTTACTTTAAATGTGACGTTAAAGCGACGTGAATTTGATCACCTGTAACGTCTCGTCTGCTCCAATTTGGCAAATTATAAAAGCATCCTATGTTGTACAAGTGTTAGGTTAACGTTCAATCACTTAAAAATTTCAGGTTTGGTTCCAAAACAGAAGAGCGAAATGGCGAAAGCGCGAGCCTCCCCGTAAGACTGGATACATAGGATCCAGTTCCCCGAGCTCGACAACGCTGGGCGGCGGGTTTTCGGGCATCGGGGGGAACCTGCCGGCGTTCCCGCAGAACGGATTACCGGCACCGGCCGACTCGTGGTCGTACCAGCACTCGTACGAACTGCCGTCGCACCACTTGCTGACACCGAGCGCGGGTGCGTACCCCGGGTTCAACGCACAGCCGGCTTACTCGTACACAACGGTGCTGAACGGGCACGACGGGCAGATGTACGCGCCACGGTATGAGTACGGCGAGGGCAGCCCGCCTGCGCTCGGTGTCCGCGATTACCCCATGATGGCGGCGCACTCGCCGCAACTCGAGTCGCATGAGCACGAGGAAAAGTACCCCCCCTGCGCCCTGCACGAGGAGCCCACCCGGTACGCGCCCGAAGACTACGACAAATGCGCGCTCCCTGCGCCCCCTCACGACAAGCACTACGAGCCAGAGCGCCACGCCGACCTCTCCCAACCCGTCGTCGTCAAAATGGAGCCCACCTCCGGACAACCCTATACCGCCCTTCCCCCTTTTTTGAATTGAAATACTCCTTTTCAAAAATATCCATGATCCAAGAATAATTTCGAAAAGGAGTATTATTTCGTAAAAAAGAACGACAACATGTTCTCTTCTAGCGCCGCGACATATTTACAAATTCCGTGACAAATATATTGTGGCGCTTCGAGGGACATACTTAATGCAAAGGGTGATGAATAAAAGTGAGATTATACCATTTTTTAGACCACTTAAACGTGTTTTTTAAGGTAGGGGTAGGGTAAGGACTAAATGAAAAAAATAGACAGACGCAGAAGGCGACTTTGTTTTATACTATTTAGAGAAGAGATTAGATTTGCCTTTTAAAACATAGAAAACCCAGGACCGTTAGCTTCATAGGAGCAGTCACCAGTAGGTATGTGCAATGTGACCGTGCAATGGCTAACGACACACCTACCTACCGAGGTGCCGGGCAACCTTTGCTCGTTTGACGGTTTGGGCATCCAAGACTAAGAAATAATTGTTTTTGAAAGTTATAATTTATAAACCATAAACAATTTTTGATCATTTCTTCTTTTTTTTCATTATTAAATGGTTTATAATAGTGACAGAATCATTAAAGTCTCTGCAGGAATTAAGTAGAAAGAGATTTATACGTAAAATATGAAAATCTTTGGATTTTGGTCTGAAAACACTAACGGTAATAAAAAAGATTATTTTATTAATGAGTTTATATTACACGTAACATATTTTTTCAAAGTATTCTAGCCACCCGTTTATGCGGAGTAGGCCTTCAATGAAAGGCCTTTAGTTATGGCAGAATGGTAGCCAAGTCCTGCGTTGTGTGGCTTCTGGAATTTTAATAATTAACGCCACCAAGCAAAGGCTAGACTTTATAAACCTGTAAAGTCTAGCCTCTAGCTTCTGCCCGCGACTTTGTCTGTGTAGATTTCGATTATCGTTATTCCCTCGGGAACTTTTATTTTTCCGGGATAAAATCTATTCTATGTCCTATTCCAGAACCTAACCTATATATATATATACATGTGTGCCAAGTCTCATCACGATCCGGACAGTGGTTGAAGCGTGATTGAGTAACAAACATCCAAACTTTCTCATTTAATAATATTATAAGTAAGATTAGTATTATGCATACAAATAATACGTGTAGGTGTGAAGCCCCAGTCCGACTTGCACTCAAAAGAGTTATTTTTGTAAAAAAGATCTTATAAAAAGTATTTTTATTCCAAGTACCAGGAATATTTCCGTTATAATTTAAATAAGCTTAGGAGGTAAATTATTTAATTGTTTCTGGATTGCGTGTTCATTACCAATATTCAAGGCTCGGATAGATAAGTTTAACTCAGGTAAAACTCTGAGATTTGCCTCGTACAAAATATGTCTTAAACCGAAGTAAATATCAAATCCATCCGCCGTTTAGATATTGAGAAAGGACATAAGTCCACAATTTTTGTTAAGATACTTATGCCATGTGTGCCTATTAAACTGTTTAGAATAGGTGACCACACATGGATAGTGCGTCAAAAACCTTCGCTTAGTAAAGTAACGAGAGAGAAGAGTAGAAATGATTGGCGTTTAGTATGAAGTAGTAATATTTTTTTTTGTTTTTTTCTGTGCTTAATGTCTATTGTAATTGGAGAAATTACAACTTTAATTAATATGAAGTTGATTGGCAGCGCTCGTTTAAGTAGTTTTGCTGAATAGATTAGGTAAACAATAATTAGATTCCCGTGCATTCCCTGTGCCTTATTGCTTTAGAATACTTAATACGAGTGTTATCAAGTATTTAGTTAGATTTAAATACTATAAACTTAATATTACGACTGGTTTTGAAAACATGGCAATTCAATTCTATTAAATATTTATGGGGTGCTAAGCCTATCGGCTGGTAAAAAGGGTTCGGCGTGGTAACAGGTGGACGACTTACATGGTAACTAGCACATTAAATCTTCAAACATTAAAATTACACAATGTTGCCAATATATCTACTCCAAGCAGACCCCTTATTTTTCCCAAAGTATTTTTTGCTATGCTATGTAATGTCAGGGTCACAGTATAGGTGATGGGAGTGAACGCGAGCTCTCATTGGAGTGAGTTATATTATTATGAGATGGTATGTAATTTTATCATGCCAGTTTTAGGTTAACAGATGATGAATCTACAGCTAAGGGAACCAAATAATTAGGTTAATGATATCACATAGGCATTATACAGGTTGTCCCAGAAATTGACGTACCTAAATATTAGTACAAAACCTCAATGACTCCTTAACTAATTATCATATTGGCAAGTTAAAACTATGTTCCGGACCGTAATAGAAGGCGCGTTCTTATCTTATCCTTTATTACTTATGTCAAGTTATTTGGACAACCTGTATATGCTTATTATTACGATGTACATATTAGACCAAAGCGTGAATAAAGTGTGCCAACAGTACTAAGTTACAATTTAATAAATTACAATAACTAAGTAGTTACATTATAAATAAATATAAGGACATATAATGATAAAGACGATAGTGTTAGAACATAAGAGGTTGCGGCGGGCTGCTTCCTCCCTCTAACCTATATATTTTTAGTTAAAAATACGCAAACGAATTTCTATAAAACCTGTCAATGCCAAGTATTGAAAAGACCTTCGAGGTCGAGTAAAACTAATAAGAAAAAGCTCGATCGGATAAAATCGAACCAAAAAGCAGTACTTAAGCCCAAATACCCTTTTATGTTTTGACGAAGTGCGATGAAAATGAGTTGAGGTAAAGTCACCAGCGGCATTCATATCTTAGCCAACATTGGGGTCAAAAATATCGGACACGTCCCATTAATAGGCAATTTAAGGCCAGATATTTTTAAATGCATTGTTGTCATGTCAAATCATTTTTCCATTTCAAAGTGATTAAATATTAGGATCTTTAGGATAGAATAGAATAGAATAGAAAAGAAAAGAATAGAATATAATAGAATTATATCTATTCTATTCTATTCTATATAAATACTCAATAATAATAATATTAACAATACCGTAAGAGACTCTTGCTAGATAGCTGGATCAAGGGCCTGATATAGAAA
Source organism: Acleris emargana (assembly GCA_927399475.2). Taxonomy (NCBI): domain Eukaryota; kingdom Metazoa; phylum Arthropoda; class Insecta; order Lepidoptera; family Tortricidae; genus Acleris; species Acleris emargana. The sequence continues at coordinate 82,249,586 of OV656835.1, read as the reverse complement.
ATGTTACTCTCGAAAACTCGACACGGCACGTACTGTGAGGAGGTTCCTCTCTCTGCAGCCCTTACCACCATGAGCTTGCGTCCAGGCCCGCGGTTGTTTTTTATAATGTTCATTTTTGTATTTGTTATTTTACTTTTATTTTTAAATATTTATTGTAGAAAACCTAATTCAATAGAATAAATATCCTGAGTATTAATAAGTCGTACATTATATTAATAATATACTTCCAATATAACTTTACCAAAACAGATGAAAAGGCAGGAACCCACCTGATCTCCCGATATACTTAGTTAATTAGCTGTATGCTGATGTAGCGAGAATTCTAATTACATAGTTGGATATAGTTTGTACTTTTATATAAAATACTTTTAGATCAATTACGTAGAACATATGTTTTTGTTAGCTTTAAGGCGAGTATTGTAACCATAACTCTATCTTAATATGTTTTTACCTACTGCATGTGTATTTTTTAATTTCATAAATATAAATATTTAGTAGTGTATTTACCTTCTTAAAGTATTCCAAAAGCAATATTGATTTTAAAGCACAAAATTTGAGAGATTGCGATCGTAGATGTAAGCAGCCGATTTACAGGAATGTTAAATAATATTACTGATGTGCTTAAAGGAGTGTTTTATTTCTCCATTTATTATTTATAGGTACATATCTTCTTCCTCGTATACTTACATAACAGTTCATACAAAGGGTGTATTACTAACCGAATGCTGATGAAGTGGTCAGTTAACAGAGTGGGACTCTACTTTAACACCGTCCTGTCGGGTCCAAATGCCGTCTCCGCTAAAGTGGTACTTCTTTTCAATCTCGTAAAGCACCAAGCTCAGTACTTGGTCATCAGTAAAATTTTCACACTTCAGACTTCCGTAAACGGCGTCAAGTTTCAGTTTTCCTTTACATTCTCGGCCATCTCTCATGTACAAAAGGACTTCGATGTATTGTTCTAAATCCAGTCTGAAAAGTTAACGCAAATATATTATATAAAAGAAGAAACTGACCGATTGATCTATCGACGCACCGCCGAAACCACGTTAGGCCTCGTGACTTGAAATTTGGAGGAATTATTCCTTGGATACCCAAGGGGTGCCCTAAGAAGGGATTTATGAGAATTCATCTCCTTAGGGGTAAAAATGAGAATGAAGATATTTATTTGAGAAACAAGAAGAAATTGCAATTAGCAATATGCCGTGGACCCCTATGGCTATGCCCCAAACTAGGCTGAGCCTGTACCTGGTTCTAAGTATGTGATACAAATAGGGGGTCAGCGGGAAACGAATTCTACGCGTGCGAAGTTAAGGGCGCCCTCTAATTTAACATAATGTCATAAGACCCCAACGGATTCGATCAACGAACATCGTCTCTATAATACAGTCTGCCTGCCGCGGACTACACAATGTAATTGTCAGTTAAGAATGCTAATGCGTTGCAAACCCTCAGGATTCACATGGAATGCCTCTAGTAGGTAATTTTCACCCGTTGTTGTTTTATTTTATTTACATATTTATTTTAACTTCATTACTATAGTAGATTGATAACCAAGGGTGGAAAGTGACCCATTTCACCCGAGATATTTCTAGGGGAATAGTTCGAGGGGAAATGGGCAATTTCACCCGAGTTAGACACTCTACTTTTCATTTCGACTGTGAGGAAAATATATTTAATCTTGTTTCTCGCTTTTTCTATTGCAAACTTTTTTTTCTATATTCAGAAAAAAGTTACAATACTATGAGTATTGTAACTTTTTTTATATAAGATGGCCATGCCGAACCGTGAAAAAAAATTGTCATGCTATGTTATCATGGCATTATGGCGGGCAGCAAAATATAAGAGGAATAATATTAAATGTTGATTTTTTTGTAATTGCGAAAAAAAGAGACCAGTCGTAAAATGATTTTAATATGTAATAAATACGTCGTTTAACGTATAGTCGAGTTTAGATATATGAATGATTTTAATATGACGTAGCTCAATTATCTTAGACTCCATGTACAATCGTAACTATTAAAAAAAAATACTTTCCACCCTAGAAGGGAAAACGCAATTTTCCACCCGGCTATCAAATTAAACTTTCCAAACAGGAGAGATAAAAAAATATATTTAAATAATAACGCTTTGCGGTAGGTTAAAGGATTACTCTATCGAATTTTGTTTAATAATTTCCTATGACTAGTTTTTTTATTTGTTCGCATTATAGGTAAGTATAATGAAAAATTGTGAAACACGCGGGCGGTAACAGAACATTAAATCTCGTGTAATGGCTATACATGGCAAGGTAAAAAGGAGGCTTTCTAAAAAAAATGCGAGGTAAGGATGCTGTAACTTACACGGGGTACAGTAAGATCTGACAATTTTTCAGGATAACTTCATTTGGAAATCTTTGTTTAAGAAAATATATGTTTTCATCTACTACATTGAGTGCTGCATGTAGCCAAAATGTATGACGCCTGAGTTGTGACAGAACGAATTTTAATGGGTCCTCGAGAACGGATGTCGTGGAGCTGTTGAGGACTTCGAGGGACGACGTTATTAGCACGGCTATGTCTCGCCCACATACTTTGTTGCCGAAACTGCTTATGTAACTAAAACAGAAAAATATTAATAAATATATTTATTTAGTGATTTTTATTGTCATCCAGTAATATTGCTCGTTTAGTACTCACTCATTAAATACTTTGCTGGAGGAGACCAAGTGGTTGAGACTGTAGCACTGCTTACGAGCTGCCTGTATTTTACTAAGGCGGTTCATCATTTTCCGTTTATGTATAACCATCGATAGAACCTTAAATAATTCAAGCAATTTTGTATTTTATTACAAAATATTATACGGTTTAAAACAACATTTTCATAGTTGAAAATGCTCTTACCCTAGGATTTGTTGATAAGATATTGTATTCTTTCAAGTTTGTTAACTCATTTAAGCGCTCGCGCACGGATTTAGGGCACATGCAGAACACTTTCAAACAACGTCTTTGGGCATCTTGAGGTAATCGGTATTCCTGAGAAAAAAACCTTTTTTTAGATTATATTTTTGTTATGGAGACCAAATATACTCGTAGACAGGTGCACGAGGGCTGATTAGGTATAATCTTCAAAGAAGTTCAGTAATATATTATATTATGTTTAATAAACTACTTAACTAAATCTATGTTTAAAATTCATACTTCTAAAATATTTCTGATTTGCAAGAGAGAATTATAATTATTCTTCAAAATAGCAGGCTCGATCCTAATCGCGTCTCTGATATCTATGCCAGCCAGAGTATCCACATGTTCTAATATCAGCTTTGTGTTTGTAGGATCTGCTGATATTATGAAGCCATTTCTTCTGATTCCTTGAACATCAAACTTGATTTCATTTTCTGCTATGTTTAGAGCTTCCTCAATGTCATGCATTGGTTTATGTTTCAGTGGCAAATAGTTCCGACAGTATTTCTTAAACTCATCAGGACTAATTTTTAGTCTCCAAGTGAGGTAACTCTCTAAAACGCTCAGGCGAACAGTCACTGAAAAGGATACAAATTGCAACTTAGTTAATGAAGGAACGTTATCAACGATGGCTATCGCTAACACACTCACACTCACAACTGCCTGCATATTTGTCATTCGTACATCATATACTCAATTTCTGTCAAAAAAATCATTTTTGGGAGAAGCTTTTGTTACCAACTCTCCTTTTTTTGCAGTCATTATCTGCTTATCAAGACCAAACAAATGAGTCCCGACACGGTGGGTCTACGTTAAGGTCGTTAAGTATAGCGGAGATTCTATCGCCACCTTCTGACTTCATCATCAGATCAGCTCCATGTCACAATAGTATTGCATTGTCATCCAATTTACATATGTATGTAAATTTTCAGCTTCATCGGTAAAGGGGAAGTGGGTCAAATTTAAGTTGCAAGATTTGACCCGTACAATCCGTACATACATATATACTTACATACATACATACATTGCAAGAATAAAAGGTTGTAAAAATATTAAATATAAAGTTTGCCGGTCGTTAATACAAAAAAAATATTGCATTGGCATTAGGCTATTGCACGATGACAGGTGACTGGTGACAGTTCAGTATACGTTGCGCAGCTTATATGAATCAAATTAACTCTGCAGTCTGCAATGGATACCGAATTGTCGCTAGTCACCTTTGATTATTAGTATGGTGAAATAGAGGGCTGGTATACTTAAAGCAAGATGGGCCGACGACATTGTGAAGAAGTAGAGAAGAGACTCCATCTTCAAATAACCGGAGGAAATTAGGGGAGGCATATATTTAATACTGGACGGCGGCAAGATAGATGAGCATTTGGGTCGGCTGGTACTTATTTTAGGTATCATAAGGGTAATTACTAATTACCTAGTAAGTATAGAATGTTTCACGAGAACTAGTGCTGCAATATATTGACCAAATGGGTGAATGAAAGTATACATAAGTACCTATGTGAAAAATAAAAAAAAAAATGTTTTTCTTCGATATTCAAACTAAGGTCAAAAAGATTAGTTTCGTTCATGCCATTTATCACACCTCTTGTATAACAACCTATCACACAGTAGATAGTCACATACAAATAGATGTGCTTGAATCAGGGAAGCTGTGCCTTGTCTTGTGAAATGGGGGCCATTTCATGAAGCACTCTTGCAACTTCTCTTCTAGTTGAATATCATCTCTGATAAACCCTTCTCGTTTATGCTGGGCTATTGTTCGAGATTTAACTAGTGTGCGGTATCTAAAATTAGAAATGGATTGCTATAACTTAGGTAATGCATGTCTATCTATAGCATAGCTGTATTAGAACAACAAAGACTACATACCAAATGTTACGTTGTAAATTTTACAGATAACAAATAGGTTTTAAGCTGATTATATTTTATTATTTCATGCAAACCTTGTCTTGACAACTACGAACACAAAAAAAAGACATCAGCCAAATCGATTGTCATTCTCAAATGATGCTCTATCATACATGTGGCAACTGTTTTTCATTTATGCGGATAATGTACTATCAAGTAAATTGATTCCTAGACCACTTTGGACTAAATCAAAGTGACGTAAAATCAATCAAAACGTCAGAGACTTCTTTTGATTTTATTAACATTTTAGTTCAAAGTGGTCTAGGAATCAATTTCCTTGACTGTTCAGTACTATTATAAAACCATTTCTTTAATGGCCATTAGATTTATCGCTAACATTATACAGGGTGACTGGAAATTCGCCGTATTCCTTGAATGGGGTTATTCTACAGCTCATTTGTAACGATTTAGGTCCAGTGAACCAGGGGTCAAAACTCATTGGTTATAGAGTTATTCACGTTTTTAGAATTTTTAAAAAATACCCGCCTTTCTACCTAAAACTAGTCATTGTGTAAAAATTTCGTCATTTAGAAATAAAAAAAAGTATTTTTCAAATAGCCAATGAATTACTGATTACGAAAAATAATAAAAAATGCCAAAGAAATGCAAAGTTTTGCAAATAAAAGTATTTGAAGTTAAAAGTTCAAATAATTATTTTCCAAATTTTGTAACATTTTAAAGCATAACCAAAAATAAAAGTACAACACTTCGCGTACAAATGACATGAATAGTTTGCTCAATTCATACCTAAGCTTTCTAAAAAGGTACAATTTATTTATGACATTTTAAAATTAATTTTCATTTAAAAGTGTACAATTAATAATAATAGCAGAAATGTTCGCGGTTAACCCAAATCAAAAAACGCGGGATCGTTATCGTTTTTAAATTCAGATAATCGTGTTCTTTTAAATTTGCTTTTTAAAAACATAAAGTGCGTTCCATTTTTAACCGAAAAACGCGGGAAGTGTGGAAGTAAAATGAATAGAACATCGTTTTCTTTTTTAAATTCAGCTAAGGGTGTTCTATTTTTAAATAAATTTGCTTTTTAAAAACAAAGTGCGTTCCAATTTGAAATTTCGAGCATCTCAAAACTTTTTGAGTGACCTACGTAATCAGTTACTTTCGACTTTCTTTCCATTTCGGATGATATTGATAACTAAGCTTCTTTCTCAAATGCCTGCTTGCCAATTCGAACAATACGCAGATATCATTTATTGTTACGGATTCTGCGATGGAGACGCGGCTGCAGCTAGAAGGGAATACCAACGTCGTTACCCTAACCGCCGTTTACCTCACGCAAGCGTGTTTGGTTCATCGTACCGTCTTATTCGGGAAAGAGGATCAGTTCAACGCCGCCAAGCTGACGCTGGAAGACCTCGACATGATACTGCTCAAGATGAAGAAATCCTTCAGTGTTTCCGGGCAGACGGCACTACTTCGACGTTGGGATTCCCTTCTAGCTGCAGCCGCGTCTCCATCGCAGAATCCGTAACAATAAATGATATCTGCGTATTGTTCGAATTGGCAAGCAGGCATTTGAGAAAGAAGCTTAGTTATCAATACCGTCCAACATGGAAAGAAAGTTGAAAGTAACTGATTACGTAGGTCACTCAAAAAGTTTTGAGATGCTCGAAATTTCAAAATGGAACGCACTTTGTTTTTAAAAAGCAAATTTATTTAAAAATAGAACACCATTAGCTGAATTTAAAAAAGAAAACGATGTTCTATTCATTTTACTTCCACACTTCCCGCGTTTTTCGGTTAAAAATGGAACGCAGTTTATGTTTTTAAGAAGCAAATTTAAAAGAACACGATTAGCTGAATTTCTAAACGATAACGATCCCGCGTTTTTTGGTTGAAACGATGGAGCTTAAACGCGAACATTTCTGCTATTATTATTAATTGTACATTTTTAAATGAAAATTAATTTTAAAATGTCATAAATTGTACCTTTTTAAAAAGCTTATGAATTGAGCAAACTATTCCTTTCATTAATACGCGAAATGTTGTACTTTTTTTTTAGTTATGCTTTAAAATGTTACAAAATTTGGAAAATAATTACTTACTAGAACTTTTATCTTCAAATCCTTTTATTTGCAAAACTTTGCATTTCTTTGCCGTTATTTATTATTTTTCGTAATCAGTAATTCATTGGCTATTTGAAAAATGCTTTTTTTTATTTCTAAATGACGAAGCTTTTACACAATGACTAGTTTTAGGTCGAAAGGCGGGTATTTTTTAAAAATTCTAAAAACGTGAATAACTCTATAACCAGTTTTGACCCCTGGTTCACTGGACCTAAATCGTTACAAATGAGCTGTAGAATAACCCCTTTCAAGGAATACGGCGAATTTCCAGTCACCCTATAGGAAGCTGATAGCAACTTAACACATGTAGCTACTGGTAGTAACTGTACATTTAATAAGAAAAAAACTTATCACAAAATGCAATATATATTTTCAATGCTCCACTTCCACAATGCTAGCAATAGCCAAATTATGATATTTTATATCAACATGACGTGTCTATTATCGAATATTACATTGTGACTATTTGGGATTAATGGTCACCCATTGCACACGTTTTCTCTGAAACTGACAATAATTTTAATTGTCTGTTGTTCTAAATGAATAAGTCCTTCAAAGAAGCAAGCCACGACTAAACATTACTTTTTGGTCTGAAGTCTACTAGAAGTCTATTCTCCTGAGAGGAGGTTTTCCAGTTTGGAGTGATTTCACAAATACTAATTTGAAAAAAACTGCGCTATTTTTTACATCAATTCCTTACTTATCGTATGGCTTTATTCTCTGCTTAAACTTATAATCAATCAGATTTAAGATATGCGATTGCATCCGTCGAAAGAGTTTTAAGTTCCGCTGCTTCCCCGCTAAATTTGGTGAGAGGACACTCGAAGATGATATGGTGGACTGTCTTGTCTGGGTAGCCACACTGGCAGCCTGCCGATTCGCTTCACCCCCATTTGTACCACAGTGTCGCACAGTTGCCAACCCCTGTCTTGATTCGGTTCAGCTAGCACCAAATTCGTCGGTCACCCTGAAAACCAGTCGTCCTGTTAGTGAGGTCGAGCTCGAGGTTCCTCAGATCCTGGATCCTGGATTCCCATTCTGCAGCCTATGATCGCATCAGGTCTTGTCGGGAATCAGGCTCATACATATTCAGTGCTTTCGGGACTTTAGCCTGGTGTCCTTAAACTCATTTAGATCATTGTGTAATGGCAGTTCATCGTTCGTGCGCATTTTCATGATCTCTCGGTTGAGGCATTTTTGTCTGCGAGGTGGCATGATGTGACCGAGTGCTGGCAAACAGTACGTGGGGGTCGGCTTGAGGCATCCTGTGATGAGGCGCATGGTGTAATTCAGCTGTACATCAACCGTAGGGGTGAGGGTGCTGTTCAGCCAGGCCGCCGAGCAATATTCAGTAGTTGAGTAGACCAGTGAGAGCGCAGTGGTTTGCTGTGTGGCCGCATTAGCACCACATTAAGTGCCAGTGAGCTTTTGAATGATACTGTATCTCCAACTTTGCGGATACGTTTTAAAGGTGATTTTTTGTAATTTTTATTGGTTCTTGTACAAAACGCACACTTGCACAAAATATTTTAGAAATGAGAACTTATTATGATGTTTCTCGACGCACAGATACTTTTTTTTATCTTTGTCCGGCAGCTTGAGTATGCCGTGCTCACTTAAAGGTCTTTGCTTACGCTGGCGTCATTGATCGGTTCGCTACCTTCCCGAACACATGGTTGAGGGAGACGATGGCTGAGACACGCGTCATACTCGTGAACCGGACCGGACCCCATCCGGTCTGTTCACGCTTGCAAGGACCTGTTTTTCCAAAAGTTATTTTCATTATCGTTTCTGACGTAGACCTCTTCATTTCGTTCTCCTAGTCATTATTTTTAATTTTATTTTGTTGACCTTACATTTGTAATGATTTTATTTGAAATTGAAATACCGGCCAAGTGCGAGTCGGACTCGCGCACGAAGGGTGTGACTTTCGTATACCTATGCTGGGTTGTGTGCATTTGATTATGTAATTTGTTTGTGTGGTGATGGGCAACTGTGCCATATTATGAATGTCTAAGATTTTGTTATTACTTTTATAGTTTACTTTTTCCCCTTTTTGTTATTATTAGTTAAGTTTCTAGGTGTATTGGTTATTTGGTTATATTGTAATGCCATGTAAAATGTATTTGAATTAATAAATAAGTTATTCTCTTCTTCTATGAATAATATTGGTGACAAGAACTAAAAGGGAAAACCTAAAAAATATCAAGAGTATTTTGTACCAGTGGATACGCCTACATCACCACTTTAGGTAAGCCCGCTCACACCATGAGAGTTAACAGTATCTATCGAGCATAATTTTGTAGAATCAAGGAACATTCAATATTCTAAGGCCTCTTAATTATTTGCAATCATATTTTAAATCTGACATTGATTGATTGATGAAAGTCAGAAGCCAGATGGTGGAAGTGGAACAGTTTGAGGTTCTGTTGATTAAATTGAAGTTGATTTCTTCTCAAATTAATAACAATGCATTTCATATTTGGGTCATTCTAAATTAAGAGGTAATTTGTGGTATGAAGTGACGGCATGACATTTTTTTTTATATTTTTACTTAAGTTTACATTTTTTTTATGGAAACTTTTAAGTTAAAAATGTATACGAAGTGGCCAGTCAATTTGTTGGTTTTATCTCGATTTATAAGTGACCAGGGTAAATACTCAGTACAGGGTAGAGACAAGATGCACAGGGAAGGATACTTTATGGACAGGGAAGAGAGATAGACATATTAAAAACAGGGTTATTTTTAAAAATCAACTTTATTTATTTACTTTTATTTTTATTATGAATTATGTAAGATCAGACTTTTCATTTCTTAGCAGTCTTTGTTTATAAAATTAAATGTTTCTTAAGTGCTACGTACAAAACATAAAAACGTTCTTACTTTTCTATTCCAACGAATCAAAAATAACTATGCCTTTGCTATCAATAGTCAATAATTAAATAAAAAGAAACAAATACTTCTCTGAGTAACAGTAATAAACTTTTCCTGTACTTAAACTTTAAAAAACATTTTAATTAAAAGGTAACTAAAAATAATCTTTATCTAAAACCCGCGTTCAAAGACATCAATAGATTCATTAAATGCATAAAAAATACGCTGTCCTCTCATTTTTAAGTTAGGAGGGTAGTTTTTTTAAAACCTGATCCCAGGTGATGAAAGAAATATCATCATCATTAATTCTGAACTTTTTTCCAGTTTCATCACAGATTTTACATAACTTGTAGTTCGTCATCTTCTTCAACACCTGTGCACATTGCAACATAACGATATTCTGTTTTTTTATCTTGAAGTTTAACCAGCACAAAGTCCCCGTTGCAGAATGTTTTCTTTCCAGATGTTGAGGGCTTTGAATCATCTTTGTGCAGTTTGGTTTTAATACCGGTGGGTACAGAATGCTGTAGTGTTTCTTGAGGCTTCTTCTTGTGTTCTTGAGATGTGAAATTGATTAGTGGTTCATCTTCTGAATCGCTAGGTTCATTGACTTTTGCTGTGCTGCCTGCGCTCGCCTGTTTATTATATTTTGAGGGGGCGGTGGGTCTTCATTATCTAAACATGGTGGTGTTTCAGGCGCATTGCTTATGTCTTGGAGTGCTAAACGACGTCTACGAGTTTTGGCTTTCTCTCTCCATACTTTCCTAGCCTTCCGCTGCTCTCTGGGAGTCATTTGCTTGTCTGTCTTAAGTACTCCTTTTTCTTTCTTCTTTTCACATTTTTCCCTTTCCTTAACTTTTTGTTGAGCGTACTTATCTTTGTAATTTTTTATTTTTTGGTATCGTAATCGTTCTGCTATCCTTTTTTTTTCGAGCCGTTCTTCGCGCGTCATTTTTTTTCTAGGTGCCATTTTTTCTGTAAAAAACATTTTAAATTGTAAAGCTAAGACATAAAGCCCAGTAAAGGTTCAGAGAAAAGTGTAGAAGTATTCATGAAAACGCATACAAAAGTATCTCCCCTGGACATTAAGTATCTCCCCTGCTATCAAAAGATCCAGGGGAAATACGCCAGGGGAGATACATTTTCGATTAATAACTAAAATAGCCGTAAAAGTGTTTCTCGTACGCAATTCACAACCTAACATAACAATGTATTCACTATTTATAGTGAATATTTAAGTTTATATTAGTATTTTAACAAATAATTGTTAAATAAAACTTACCAGAGGAATGACTGCATTCACTCGACACTTCTACACCGTGCGAGTGGCGTGATCGAAATGACCGTTAAAGTGGCTGCGCAGTCGGCGTCTGCGGCGCTTGCTGCTAGCTTCATGTTAAATCCTATTCACTCAAGGACCCAACTTCCACAGACTAGCAAAACAAAACTGATTTTTAAACGAAAACAAAAAGCCAGGGGACGAGACACAAAACACGGAGGACAAATTTCGGCGTTGATATTATTTATGAAAAATTGGATTATAAGTAATTTTACTTATCAGACACTGTGACTTAGTTATTGTTCTATATAAAATTAACGATAATAAAGTAATTATTGAATTTGAATATATTCATATTAACTGGTTTACAAATAAAATCGGTTTAAGGACAGACCAGGGGAGATACTATTTTCCGATATTAGAACTTATTGTGACTAAACTATGTACATTTCTGTAACAAATTTAAGTGAGCATGTACAAAACATTTAGTTTTCAGTAATAAATAGCTTAATCAGGAAGTTAGTATATAAAAAAAGTTGATTTTTGTCCTGGCCATCGAAAATACCTTTTAACTTATAATGACCCATTTGCTCCAGTGTGACTGTCCAACTCAAAATAAATGTTTAATATTTTGAATGATTATTGATTATTGCTTAAAATGCCTAATGAGGCTGACACATCCAGGTTATGAAAACCTTTAAAAATATTGTTAAATGTAAATAAATACAATAAAATCTCCCTCACCTTATAAGATGGTTGGGCACGATGTTAACAAATCCACATTCTCTAAGTATTTCCCCGTAGTTATCCATTGAAATTGGGTTAATGCAGAACACATGAGGATTGGAACATGCTACCGAGACGTCTATACTGAATTTTTTTAATATTTGCAATGAGCATTGTAACTGGTCTTGACTCAGCATTTCTAAAGATGGATATTTCTTTTTGACTTTTGCTTGCATATATTCAGAAACAGGATGCCCTGAAAAAAGTTTTTGCATTACTCAAATGGGACAATGTCACATCTTATACATACATAAACATAAACATAAATACATACATAAACTCACGCTATATTTTCCAGTAAATTTAAGATTTCATATTTTATTAGTACTATCTCTATAGACTATTTTGCTTACCTATTGCATTTTGATAGAGGTCGAAAAATGGTATGTTATTATAACACCTCTGAAGAGACTGACAGAAAACAGGAGATAAACAAACAGGTTTTAGCTTCAAGCTGCTTATGTTGAGCGGCATAATGGAATTCAAGTTCAATCTTTGTTATATGGCTACCGGCCATTAGAATAATACTGCCATTGTTAAGGCAGGTAGCTACAAGCGATAAGTGGAAATGATTTTCCTACAAAAGTTGCTGATTCATAAGCAGGACGATCTAAAAATAAATAAATAATTTAAAACAACTACAACTATAACAACAAAAAAGACAAATTTATTATATACATTATTTTAACATACGGATATCAAAATCATTTATAAACTTAGCTTAAATATATATAATAGAAGTATTCACATTCGGAGCATAGGGATGGTTAAAAAATGTGATCCCAAGTTCCTTCTTCAGTCTGCATTCACACAGAGAATGGTCCACGAATCTTCGCTTAACAGGAGGGCGAACAAATAGGCGAAAGTCGTAGACTAATTGCGGTATTTTACTTAAATTAAAATCAAAAGTACGAGCAATCTTTAATAATACGTCGGACTACTTAAAATAGCGGCAAGAGGCTCTGCATTTTTAGAATTCTGTCCCTTTTACGGATTAAAAGTGTTCAAAATTATAAGTTTACAAAACACTACCTATACGATATAGACGGTGATTCAGTCAGTGACAGCAAGACATACCATACGTACCCCATATACCATACATTTTTGTACCCATCAATCATGTGCCATTGCATTGTACCATACGTGCTCATGACAGTGACAGATAGCAGGGTTTTCAAAGATGGGTGGTAGATGGGTGGTAGGCAGGCAGGGATGCGTTGCCAAAAATCATAATTATTTCACTCGTCCAGAGAGGCCCGTTTCACGAAGCTACAAGTTACAATTTCACAAGTGTAAACTGGCAACATTGGTGAAACAAGCGTTTCACGATTTCACGAAGCTACTTTTCTACAATTTGTAAAATTCCAGTTACAAGTGTTAAATTTGAACCATAGACATTTTATTTTATTTTATTGTTAGAAATTGCTTCAATCGAACTAAAGTTTCTCGTAAATTTTGTTACATTGTCAACTTGTACTTGTCACTTAGTAAAAAAAACTACCTAGCTTCCGAGCTAAGTAAACTTGTAATTTGTTAGAGTCGCTGTCAAATCATTCATACTATAGTACCTACCTGGTTTGTTTTAAAACGTCACTCTCATGTCGTACCTTCGTTGAGTTTAATTTTCTGTTAAAGTTTGTTGTTATTGTTATTTTGTTATTGTATATAAAGACACATAGTCATGGTCCGAGTGCATTTGCGCTCTATCGGGTCGATCTATATAGGTGGGTAAACGGGCGAGGAGACAAAGGTTTGCTAAATAACAAGCTGTTCCGTATACTATTATGCTATAATTAAATCAAGTGGGAACAAAGTATTAGCCTTCTTATTTCCGATGGATGACCAAAAATAACGATTAATTATCACGTTCCACCGCAGCACGTGAGGAGCGAGCGCCGTTGTTTTTTTATCCTTCAAAGAGACAGCCGTCAGTTCCGTTTTTCTTATGGCCGCCTCCTCAGCACTCGGTGTTACGTCACTTAAAAATGCGATTGTACAATAATCAAGTAGGAAATAGTAGCATTAGTAGCGCCATCAAGCCAATTCTCTCGATGCGCCGTCACGGCCAACCCTGACAGTCGCGCGCCCTCGCGCGATTAGTCTCCTTTACGTGGGGCATCTGAAAGGAGTATGAGTATAAGTAAAAGGGAATGATAGGATTAGTATTAAGTTCGCTCGACCACTCCTGACTGATACAACTCACATCTCAGAAATAGCGTGGACCGGGCGCACTTGGCCCTTCCGACCAGCCTGCCTTAACTCATGGCGTGAACCGGGCGCTCGCGGCCCCTTCGATCAGCCTACCTCTAACTATGGCATGGCGTGAACCGGGCGCGCGAGGCCCCTTCGATCAGCCTACCTCTAACTATGGCATGGCGTGAACCGGGCGCGCGAGGCCCCTTCGATCAGCCTACCTCTAACTATGGCATGGCGTGAACCGGGCGCGCGAGGCCCCTTCGATCAGCCACCACCCACCTCAAAGCATGGACCGGGCACTTACAGCCCCTTCGACCAGCTTTGCGTACAACTGAAGCGGACCAGGCACTTAGAGCCTTTTTGATCGATCACCATCAGCACCAAATGGATATCGTGGCGCAGGTACTCACGGCCTCTTCTGCCAACAGGTAACAAGTGAAGGATCCTAACTTCTACAACTGCACGAAGACTAACACGGGTGTTTTATGACTTAGTGTAAGCTATATGTGAGAATTCCGCCTATTTTTATAATTAAATTCTATACCATTTGATAAAACTCACTTTTATTTGCGTGCCCTTCCTTTTCAGAGGTAGCTAACCACTCTTCATCATCTGAACCAGAGAGGGTGTCTGAGCCGGCGGTCATGGTGCGGTCACTAGATACCGAGAGTGTATCACTGTCGCTATCGTCATGGTCAGCGTGTTCCCCATTAACCGCCGTCTCGGCCTCCTCATTGCCTACCAAGCTAGTAGCGACTTCGACCAAACCCTCGAAACCCTTTGGTACCAACCGTAAATTTTCATGGGAATATTTATAGATGCGATTACCACCAGTGATAGCTTTCAGTTCGTACCTGTCATTATTGAGGACTTTCGCGATTACAAAGGGCCCACGAAATTTTCTGGATAATTTTGTTTGATTTCGCTCACTGCATTTTATAAAGACATAGTCTCCTTTCGAAAATGGCCTAACTTTTGCTCTACCGCGATTGAATCTCTCAGCGTCAGCTAAAGCTGCGTTTTGGATACTACACGAGGCTTCATTTCTGATCATCCCTAGGTTAGCGCGCTCGGGGGACTTCAATTTGGGACATGTTTTGGAGAGTCCTAAAGATTGAGCGCGTATACCGAACATGAGTTCAGTCGGTGTGAATCCTGTTACTTTTGACCTGGTACTATTCAATGCTAATTGGACACTATCGAGTTCTTCACGCCATACCTTGTTAGGGTCGTTTTCTATAATTGTAAGTAGACTTTTTAGGGTACGCATAACACGTTCCACCTGTCCATTAGCCCGAGAAGAGCCAGTCGCTATTAGGTGCAGTTCGATGTTGTGCTCATTGCAAAGTTCTTTGAAACTCGAGCTAATGTAACACCGCCCTTGATCAGCTATGACTCTTCTCGGTGCTCCAAATAATGACACAGCTTTTCGTAACGCTCGGACTGCACACGCAGCGTCAAGAGACTGGGTATACTCGAGTAGAACGAACTTGGTGAAACCGTCAATAATGACCGACGCATATTCTTTTCGGTCACTTTTGCCACTAAGTTTTCCCGTTAGATCGATGTGTATAGTGTGCCAGGGTACAGAAATCTTAGGGATGGGATGCAATCTCATTTGTTGGGCTCCTGAGGGCCCTTTTGAAGCCTTGCACACTATACACGAGTCGACAAACTTACGTACATTTTTCGCCATTTGTGGGAACCAGTACTGTTCGTAGATCTTGTCTAGAGTTTTGTCATAGCCTAAGTGCCGTATTTCGCTGTGAACGTGATTTATTAGAGTCCAAATGAGGGATCGTGGAACGATAGGCAACCAAGAACTGGTCTTATTACGTTCAACTTTCCTGTATAGGATGCCATCACGTACGTCATAAGTATGAGCGATACCTTCTGGCAGTTGGTTATTTGTCTGTTTGTTGATAAGTTCCTGAATCTCGGGGTCGCGTTTTTGCTCAACCTGAAGCCAGCTATCATGGAGCTCTACAAAATTAACTGCTTTGTAACGAGTGTTAGGGACACTATCAGATTCACGATTGTCAGACGCAGTTGTTATCGAATTAGGGAGGGGGTTTCGTGACAAATAGTCGGCATGTTCCATGCTACGGCCTTCTTTGTACACGATGTCAAAGCTATATGCCTGTAAGTAAGCCCACCAGCGATGGACTCGCGGAGATAAATCAACTTTAGATTTGGAGGCTTTTAGCGAATTGCAGTCTGTGAAGACCGTAAAATGCTGACCGTATAAGTAGTGGCGGAAGTTTTCTACCGAGCGCACCACTGCCAATGTTTCCAGCTCATATGAATGGTATCTGGTTTCCACATCGGTGGTGCGACGGCTGAAGTAAGCAATAACGTGTGGTACATTGTTTTCTCTCTGGATCAAGATACCCCCGTAGCCTTCCGAACTCGCGTCTGTACGGAGTTCGATCGGAACATTGGGGTTAAATATCGCCAAAACTGGTTCAGAGGTTAATATCTTCACAATTTTACTGTGGACCTCTTTATGTTTATCAGTCCAGGTAATGGGCCCCTTTAATTTCATGAGTGGATACAGTGGGCCGGCAAGGGAGGCGAAGTTAGGAATAAACCTCCGGAAATAGGATGCTAGTCCCAGGAACTGCAGCACCTGTGTAGCTGTTGCTGGGACCGGTGCATTTATGAGCGCTTGAATTTTTCGTGGGTTGGGTCTCACTTCACCCGTTTTAATGGCATATCCAAGGTAATCAACTTCGGTCTTCATAAACTTGCATTTACGGCGATTGAAGGAGAATCCCGCCCCAGACAAGGCCGCAAGAACAGCATCTAAACGCATTAAGCCTTCAGCAACGTCTACCGAAAAGCAAAGTACGTCGTCCATGTATGCCAGGGCTACGCTATCTTTGAGAAACCGCAAGGCCTTGTTAATACAACGCTGATAGACCGAAGCAGCGTTACGTAATCCGAACGGCATGGCCAAATACTCATATTGGCCGTCCGGAGTCACGAAAGCTGTGCGTTCGATAGAGTCGGGGTCAACTAATATCTGGTGATAACCAGATGCCATGTCCAGAGAAGAAAAGTAATGGGCGCCGGTTAGTCGGTCTATTTGTTCGTCAATTCTCGGGAGGGGGTAGTGTTCGGGTCGTGTGTTACCGTTAAGCTCCCTATAGTCGACACACATCCTGTCGGAGCCGTCTTTCTTTTTCACCAACAGGATGGGGCTAGCAAAGGGAGAGGAACTTTCGCGAATGACACCAGCTTCTAACAGTTCCCCTACTTTACCCTTCACGATCTCTTTTTCGGTTACAGATAACCTATATGGTCGACGTTGAACGGTCTTGTGTGGATCTATAGGTTCGATTTTTAAACTCCCCGTTGTGACGCGGCGAGTCGGAACGCCTTCAATAAAGAATTCACTATACTTTTTGAGGATACCCAATAACGCCTCTCTTTCAGCACCTACCAGATCAGTATCGATTTCCCTTAAGTCAAATGTACTTTGGCTCTCACACACATACGTATTCTTGCGGGTTGAAAAATGAAGGCTATCACTGTTGATTTTGACATTAATACCTAGCTCGAGGACATCCCTACCTATTATAATTGCTTCTGGTATCGCGCTATCGGGGACAACGTGAAACAAAATGGGCAAGGAAATGTCTTGAATTACAACTGTACTAAAAATTTGTTCCGTACACCTAACATTATCTCCGCCTATCCCCATTAAACCAACTGAATCATTGCGCCTCGTGCCAGTTAGCTTGTCGGTTAAACTACTCTTAATTAATGAACAGGCAGAACCGCTATCAAAAAGGAACGTAATGACCTCACCAGACGATGTCGACAGGGTACCTCTTGTTGACCGCCGCTCGCAGATGTGAACATCCTTTGACGTCATCGGTTCACTCGCTCGCTTCTTCATAGCATCGGGGCAGCTAGTACTCATGTGCACTGGTTTCCCACATGTGTAGCAAATCCTCTCCTTCTTTTCTTTGTCCGATGATTTCACGCCATTTCTTGGTTTCAAGGTATCACGGCGCTTACGACAGTCTTCCAACTTGTGTCCACGGTTACCACAAAAATGACAGGCTCCCATAAAGCGCATATCCGTTGCGCTACTGGTATTCAAACGTGGTTTCTTGATGTCAGTCTCATTGGTTTCAGAATCATCGTGGCGTCTCTTCAGTGATATGCCACCAAGGACCCTACAAAGTTGAGCTCTTGTCGAAATTACGTGCGAATTCAATTCTCTACGAATCAACAAATCCTTCTGGGATAGCACGGAAATTGCGAATCCTGTCATGACTTCTTCATTCATTTCAACCTTCGGAATACGCTCAATAAGGTTCCACAGTCGCGCAGCCGCTTCCGCCGCGGTTTCTTTACTGCCTATTTGAAATTTTAGGACTTCATCAAAGTAATCTTGCATTAACATGTGACGGCAAAATTTGGCAAGCAGGATTTGTTTTATGTTAGGCCATGTTAAATCCGATGCCTTTAAAGCAGTAAGGCATTTAGCGGCGCGTCCCTTTAGAGCGTGCGTCAGGGCAAGTAGCAGCTCGGGTCCGGAAAGATTTCGGTTATTCACAATTATTTCGGTTATATTACACCAACCTTGTATGTCTGCATCAGCTTCATCTGGATCGAACTTGATTAGATTTGCCGGAGCATTGGTCGTAGGTGTATTCTGTGTTGCCGCGAGCAGGCGGGACAAAAGTGCCTCCATGTTGCCAAAAAAGTTTGCGCTTCCTCTGTCCGTGCTCGTGGGGCCGGCGGAGTTTCCACTTGTCTCCTCATGATCAGGCCCTCGGCATCCCACTTCTGATAAAGACACATAGTCATGGTCCGAGTGCATTTGCGCTCTATCGGGTCGATCTATATAGGTGGGTAAACGGGCGAGGAGACAAAGGTTTGCTAAATAACAAGCTGTTCCGTATACTATTATGCTATAATTAAATCAAGTGGGAACAAAGTATTAGCCTTCTTATTTCCGATGGATGACCAAAAATAACGATTAATTATCACGTTCCACCGCAGCACGTGAGGAGCGAGCGCCGTTGTTTTTTTATCCTTCAAAGAGACAGCCGTCAGTTCCGTTTTTCTTATGGCCGCCTCCTCAGCACTCGGTGTTACGTCACTTAAAAATGCGATTGTACAATAATCAAGTAGGAAATAGTAGCATTAGTAGCGCCATCAAGCCAATTCTCTCGATGCGCCGTCATATATTTTGTTATTGTTAGTTGCTGAGTTTAATTCTCTGTTAAAGTTTGGTGTTATTGTTATTTTGTCATGGAATGTGGAATTCGTGGGAGTCTGATTCGGAAGACGAAGATGATGCCCGGGGTAGCCAGCGGTTACCAAGAATATTCCGAATGAGAATAAATACAGTTTCGAACGGACTACGAATTTAACGAAAGGTTTCGGATGACCTCATCTAAGATGGAAGAATTATTAAACTGTTTTGTCGTGGTTGCCGAAAATGCTCCAAAAAGTTATTTTTTCTTAAGCAACACTTCTTTTAGAAGTGTTGCCTTCAAAAATTTCCGGTTGCTTTCCATAATAACTAAAATAACGCCCCCTTTTTTTTGTTTTGATTATCGAACAACTACTTACACACAAAAGCAGCGGAGTAACTCGCTTAGAATTGCGTAATAGATTTGCACTTTTACGACCCGCACCCAAAACCTTATAATCACAAGAAAAACAATTAATGTATGCGAAGGGTGCTAGAGAAATAGTATTAAAGGAGGGGGACGTAGTTAATGTTAAAGACTTTCGAAGGGGAAGGAAATGGTCTAAAGGTTGTATAAGTAAAGTTTAACGATGGGCCACGGTACCACTTTCACCGTGGAAGTTGATGGATTAAAATGGAAACGTCTTGCAAATCAATTACAAAAACTGTAACCTTAGTTTTAATATGTTATAGTGAATAGTTAAGTTGGACATAGCTATAAAATAGACTTAAGGAGGCGGAGAGTGTCATAACTGGATATTATTAGTTTAGGATGGCAACACGTTAAACGTGTGGTTACCGGGTTAGAATAGTGCCACTCCGTGTCTTCCCGTGGATGTCGTAAGAGGCGACTAAGGTAATATAGGCTTGCAGTACTGTTAGGCGATGGGCTTGCAACCTGTCACTAATACGCTGGTAAACATCTTATCCTAATTTTGCAAAAAGTGGTTACTGATTTTATCAACAACTTTTTAAAGTTGTATGTAATTCTGTAGCTCTGCCTACCCCACTCTGGGATTACAGGCGTGACGATATGTATGTATGTAGGATGGCAACACTCTCTCTCTTGGGATGATGCTTACCGGTTGCACATGTGTGTCTGCTAATAGACAGTAATTAATTAATTTACGGTTTTATTTCAATACCTAAAGTATAACACGTACCTACTTTCAAATTTTAACGATAACGAGAGACAACTCCGAAGACTCCGCGGGACTGGAGTGGAGACATCAGTGGCCCGTTTCACGAAGCTACAAGTTACAAGTTCACAAGTAACAAGAGCAAAAAGTTACAATTTACAAGTACAAGTGTTTTTCGAACGCGGCCTTCCATGGTAGAATAATAGGATCGTATGGTAATCTCGATTACATACAAGTGAATGACATCTCGATTTAACAAGTCCCTATTAAAAAAAAGTTTGTTGATGTTTTAACGTTTCTAAATGTCAAATCTTGAAATATTTATATTTATAATCTGTAAATCCGATGATGTCTCCACTCCAGTCTCGTGGAGTCTTCGGAGTTGTCTCTCGTTATTGTTAAACTTTGAAAGTAGGTACGGGAGTTATTTTAGTTATTATGGAAAGCAACCGGAAATTTTTGAAGGCAACACTTCTAAAAGAAGTGGTCATCCGAAACCTTTCGTTAAATTCGTAGTCCGTTCGAAACTATGTATTTATTCTCATTCGGAATTTTCTTGGTAACCGCTGGCTACCTCGGGCATCATCTTCGTCTTCCGAATCAGACTCCCACGAATTCCACATTCCACAAGCTTATGGAAGTTTACTTAATATTTACTGACAAAATAACAATAACAACAAACTTTAACAGAGAATTAAACTCGACAACTAACAATAACAAAATATACAATAACAAAATAACAATAACTACAAACTTTAACAGAAAATTAAACTCAACGACGGTACGACATGAGAGTGACGTTTTAAAACAAACCAGGTAGGTACTATAGTATGAATGATTTGACAGCGACTCTAACAAATTACAAGTTTACTTAGCCCGGAAGCTAGGTAGTTTTTTTTACTAAGTGACAAGTACAAGTTGACAATGTAACAAAATTTTCGAGAAACGTTAGTTCGATTGAAGCAATTTCTAACAATAAAAAAAAAATGTCTAAAGTCTGGCAAACGAAAGCGTGACCTGAAAAAATGGCAACACTGTAGTGTCATCCCTTTCAAATCAATCTAAGAAAAAAGGGACGACACTACAGTGTTGCCATTTTTTCAGGCCACGCTTTCGTTTGCCAGACTCTATGGTTCAAATCTTACACTTGTAACTGGAATTTTACAAATTGTAGAAAAGTAGCTTTGTGAAACGCTTGTAGTACCTTTTTTCACCAATGTTGCCAGTTTACACTTGTAAAGTTGTAACTTGTAGCTTCGTGAAACGGGCCACTGATCATCGGATTTACAGATTATAAATATAAATATTTCAAGATTTGACATTTAGAAACGTTAAAACATCAACAAACTTTTTTTAAATAGGGACTTGTTAAATCGAGATGTCATTCACTTGTAATCGAGATTACCATACGATCCTATTATTCCACCATGGAAGGCCGCGTTCGAGAAACACTTGTACTTGTAAATTGTAACTTTTTGCTCTTGTTACTTGTGAACTTGTAATATTTGTAACTTGTAGCTTCGTGAAACGGACCACAGATCTAATAAAATAAAATTATTCGTATTATTATTTCAATATAAACCTTTATGGTCGGTTTCGTTTTTTTCATTTCTTATCTAATCATATTTAATGATAACATGTATGTTGTACATCTATCTGAAACTCATGATAACAATCGGTGTTTTTACAGTTCAGAATTTCAGATAGCGTGACTATCTATGTAACAATCGGGGACTGTCTCCTCTGAGGGTTGTGTTCCGAATCTATACGGGTGATTCGAATCACGGTGCAAAGTGCACAGCGCTTACGCCTTTCACATTCACAGCCCAATTCCAATTGGCCGGGCTTCCCATAAATATACAATGAAGTTAGATGATAGATGTTAAGGCTCTGGCACACTAAATGCGAGTTGTAAAACAACAAAACTAATCGAACCCGCCACATCCAAAAGTAACGCGTGCCAACCACGTGGTTCTGGATATTAGCCAATCAAAACTGTTCCGTCGAGCGTTGACGTATCAATGTTCACCTCCTATTGGCTGACCAACTATGTCACGTGATTTTTTTGTTTACATTTATTTAAGTACCTAATCAGATTGAGTATAGTAGTAATAAAGTTAAGTAAGTAGATGAATATTATCTATAATTGGAAGCGTGTCCTTTTTTTTATTCGAAACTAACTATCGACATTCTAAAGTAGGTACGCAAAAAATCGACCTAGCTTGAAACCAGAGGTCTTACTTTGAAAATAAAAGTTAAAAGTTATATTAGCTCCATCCTTGTCATTCGTCATTCAAGATTAAATCGAGAGAAAGGGATGGAGCTAACGTAACTTCGAACTTAGAGTTTCAAAGTAACTCCTCAGCTGCCACCACGCTCGCGCGCGAGCTTCGCAACCTGTCACACAGAACACCGCCGCGAAGTGTCAGCCACGCGTGCATGCACTGCAGTGCTGCTGCCGCCCGCCTGCAGTGTGCCAGTTAAAAATACAAAATACACAATGATTTATTAGGCTAAAAACAACATTTTACATAACGTCAGATACCAAACTAGGCTGAGCCTGTATCTTGGCCGTCTGCGAGTGCGGTTTACAAAATAGCTAAAGTAACAAATCGTTATCTTAAGAAACTACGAGTTATTATTAGTTGACGCGTCACTTACGCCCCGCGACGCGACGCGACGCTCACGACACGCGTTTGGTGTGCCGAAGCCTTTAAATAAAGCCAAATATAAAGAGTATGTGTAAATGGAAAGAATAACTCAAGAACTTTTTTATGATCTCTTATGGATCTCTTTGAGAGTAACTAAAGACAATTTAGGCATTATGGGATACGTTTCTTTGCCTTGCCTACCGTAGTGTAATGAAAACGGGTCAGCTGTGAGATCGGATCTTTCCTCTCTCTCTTAAAGCCTTATTATTATATTCTTTAGACATTATTATACCTTATAATCTGTGTATTATATTACCCTTATTTTATAAGACATCCTTATAATCTGTGATCTTATCACTCTGTGCTGTGTAATGAATTGTTCGTAGGTTTCACAAAAACAGTTATTTCCGCGGTATATATTAGCGGCAGTTATTAGCGAAGAACGAGACACGAAAAGCTATTCAAAAGCTAATATATGAAAAATTGCATTCAGTTCCAATAGCACTGGCTTACTAAACATACAAATATGCCTGTAAGTCGAATTTCTGGTAACTTGTTTATTTTTTCAAGCTTTCGTTTAATTTGTTGCGTCACAGTACGTTTCTTTTTTTCGATATTGAACTATTTTTGTCGGCATTTGTGTAGCCCATTTATTGGTATTTTTCTTTTGGTACCTGTTGCTCTTGCTTCTTGCTATGCTGACCTAACTCCTTGCTCACCAGCAATTGAACTGTGACTGTTACTGTTGCCTTTTAGCGAAATATGCAGTATGTTTGTTAATGATGTTATATTATATCTGCTGACAAGCTAAATAAATAAAGATAAAGAAATAATGTAATGCTATATAAGGGTTTTTGATCAAAACTTAGTTATAATTCATTTCATACACTGTACTAAAGTTGGAATGTTTATAGTTAATAGTCACCATACATTTCCGAAGACTTCCTTCCATACTACCTATTACACCGAGAATATGTAATAAAAATTATGTCACTGCTGTTGCTATGCACATGATTGCTAGACCCCATTATCAAGTGGGCAGTTTTGTGGCTAACTATTAGTGATCTGTAGACCCCGGACGTTAGTTGCAATGACGTCACAATAGTGTATTTTGGGGAGTAAGTGGAATGGTGTTAATTAACATGACAACCTAGTAAATTTTTGTTCAAATGAATGATTTATTTATAAAGGGGAATTCACAATATAGTAAAATACCTATAAGTAAATTGTCAATTGATTAAAATATTGATGTTGTTCTTTCATTTAATAAAGAAATAAATAAATACCAGGGGACAATGTCACACCAACTGACCTAGTCCCAAACTAAGCTCTAGGCTTGTCTATGGTTACTAGACAACGAGATAAATACTTTTATAGGGAAATGAATACTTAAATACATAAACACAAATATGACTAATGAACCAATATTCGCATTCATCACACAAATATTCTGCCCTTACTGGGATTTGGACCCAGGACCGGTAACAGATCAGAAGTTGTTCTAAATGACTTGTGGTTAGGCTACATCTTCTTCTATCATCCACATCAAAAAGGAAAAGCTTATTTCCACTTCAATAGATTTTATTGGTTATTAAAGCTGCAGAATTCAGAAGTCTTTTAAACCGATTTTGATCTGTTAAGAAGAGCCAGTTAACAAAAGAACAACGTCAATAAATTATTCAATTGACAATTGTGAATGCCTGATTAAAAAAAAAAAACCATTGAATACCAATAGACTAGGTTGTCGTGCTAATTAAAACCATTCCATATGCTTCCCAAACTACCCAATTGTGATGTCATTGCGACGAAAGGCCGGGGTCTACACATCACTAATGTTAGTTAGCCACCAAACTGCCTGCTTGATGTCGGGGTCTAATTATGGCTGGTGTGGTGATGAATGTATTTACTGTAGGTAAATAAGTATCATATACGTTATGTATATAGGTACATTTTTGCCCCCGTCAATCCGGGGTTTGATAATAATTTTAAACCATGTGTGGGTATATAGTAAATAATATTAGAAATTACAAATTTATAGCATTTGATTCTAGATCAAACCAGGGTGTACAGTTTCCCAGCTATAAGTGATGCGATTAGTGAAATAACAATATTGTCCCAATTAAAGTACCAATAAGGTTCAAAGTTCAAATGTTATAGTTACTTTCTGGCATTGCTTTGCGAGTTCAACTGTCAAGTGATATACGATGGCGCTTGCGAATATTGATTTACGATAATAAATATTGTAGTGGCATCACAAATGCAAAATAAAAGCCACACAACAATAGTAGATTGTACAACAAGTGCATAAAACGTATAATTTTACCCGAGACATGCATATAGCCACCCGAGCCGGTACGTCGAGGGTGGATGGTCACGTCGAGGGTAAAATGGGTTTTATGCTCGAGTTTTACACTCTGCTTTTCACTTTGATTGCAAGGAAATAAAACAACGATTAAGCATATACAAGAAAATTTAATTAATTTTTATAATGTAATTAATATGTTCTATCATGCATAAAATGTAATTTCATCGACAGTTCGTCAAATTAGCTTAAAAAAACACACTCCGCAAACGTGTTTACGCTTTTTTGGTTCCTCCAAATCATAAAACTTTTGTATGTGCTGAGATAGATTTTCTTCGATTTAGGCGGCAATATCTGCTCAATTACATTTTTCACACTTCTGTCCATTAAAGTCTCAGGCGAAATCATTTTTTGATCGTCACTATCACTACTTGAAGACATTGTTCAATTACTTACGAATAATTTATTGAATTTTCAACCGCAACAACAAATTTAGTTAGTTTTTAATTTTGATTGACGAATAATTAGCTTCCCGCTACAAAATTTCTCTTAATTTTTTTTTTTAATTTTCAATTATGTGAAGTTTGACTATGGACACTATGGTTTGAGCCTTAATGCCAAGTTATTATAAATATTTGCATTACTTTTTTTTTTTTACGTAAATGCACGCCCGTATTAATCTTAAAGTATTAAGATAGTATTACATATGTCGTAATTATAATAAGATATAACCTAAATCTAATAAAAATATATCAATTAAATGAAGGTGTATTGTGTATGTGGCTGTAAGGCCTTATTGCCTTAGTCTTAAAAGAAGAAATTACTTTATGCACTAGAGCAAAAAATATTTTATGTAGCCTATACCCAGCATAAAGAAGGACTTTACGAGCATGAGAAGTGAAAACATACTTTTTATATTAATGCCTTTTCAACCAAATTCAAGAAATGGATGATCTTCTATAGATGTTTGTCCGGAATTATCTCGCATTTGGCAGAACCGATTTTGATGCGGTTTTCATAAAAGTATTTGTTACATTCTGGAGAAGGTTTTAGTATACAAACATTTTTGTTATACATTTGGTGAAGTTTAACTGATGATGAAACCACAGACGGCCCCCGGAACTCCTCAACCCGCCCTCGAAATAGCTATTTCGAGGGCGGCGGCGATAAGATAACTCGATTAAAATAGTTGAGTGACTTTCCCTGGTTTTATTTTAGTACTTTATCAGCGTAATTTTAATGTATAACTGTGACAAATTACAGCTTTGTAGTAGGTACCAAGCCCTAGGCTAGGCTGGACCGTGGATAGAAGGACAGACGAACAGACGGACAGACATGACGAGGGAAATTACATCATTATGATTATAAAAAATCTCTAACCGCCATCGTTTGCACATTTTTCTATCAACACATAGCAAAATATAGACTTTCAAAATATTTAAATTTGCAGTCATAGCCACCAAAAAATTAGTCACGAAAATTACGATCATCATCATCATAAAGGACAAAATTGCTCAATCCTGTAGCTTATGAGCTTTTTAGTTTTTATGTTGGTTTTAGGGACATTGACACCCTGTGTACGCGTTCCCAACATCTCAAAAATATCCACGCGCCTCTGTGTCGCTGACTATAAGGTCCCATGTACACATATATTTGACGCGGTAGCTGTATTTATGCTTTTGACTGTACATCGAATGACACTTTTTTGAAACATAATACTATCGTAAATAATACAAACCGTATTTACATGATAGTCTAGCAGGTACCCGTAGTACAAGCCGTGAGCTTAGTTTGGGACTAGGCCAATTTGTATAAGATTGATATATACATATGTATTTATTTATAGGTCAACCTTATTTCATAAGCAAGGTACCTAAGTTAGACATGCGACCACAACACAGACCTTCTATCTAGATAGTTAGTCTTCTTAGTTGTTCTTCTTCTATTTAGTAGTAGTAGTTAGTGTGTTTGGAGGTGTTTGTGATAGTGTGTGGGAGTAGGTACATTTATGTAACATGTTAATTTGCTACTTGATTTATATTGCATTGGTTTTGAATGTTAATAATCCATTCATACCAATGGGTACATCCACACGAATATTATAATCATGAAAGTATGTCTGTCTGTTTGTTACATTTTCACGCTTAAACCGAACTAATTATGATGAAATTTGGCGTGGAGATAGTTGGGAGTTCCGGAGACGGACATAGGATACTTTCTATCCCGGAAAATTTTAAAGTTCCCGAGGGATCCGCCTTCTACGACTTCTACGCGGACGAAGTCGCGGGCAAAAGCTAGTATAGCTAGCTAGCTAGTAAAGCTATTATAGATGTGAAGGTAACTTTGTCCGTCTGTATGTTACGCTTTCAACGCTGAAACGATGTTGGTGAAATTGTGTATGGAAATAGCAAGCTAACTAACCTGTAATAAATCATGGTACCTAGTTTATTCCCGAGAGCAGCGATAATGGACTGACGCGGAAGGAGCCGCGGGTAACAGCTATTAGTGAATAATTATAAGGTCCATGACATGCGGGCTAACACGTTGTAACATGTTACACCAACCATAACATTACAGTTACTGTAACATTTTTTATTTTTCAGCCGAACTTTAATTCAGTGAAGTATCAATTCAGGCAGACTTGGCTGACTACTATTTTAAGCGTTGTCTTATATGTCGGTGTTACTTATTTCCTACTCTGGGCGGAGGTAAATATATGTCAAAGTAAATAATAAAGTTCTCACAGCCATAATTTATTTATTAAAAAACTTAACACCTTCAAAGCTAACGGTCATTTTCTCAATGTGTGACATTTCTCTTAATATGAATGTACATCAATTAATTAATTTATTTATTACAAGCTTTTATTTAACCTTATATGTTTTTTTGTATGGTATGTTTGTTTAGTTCATTTCTTGCAGGTCGATTCTGGAACAATATCTTTTACGCGATCGCCAAAGAGCCGGCCAAGCATGGCTCGACGGTGGCGTGGTGTGCCGGTCACACTACAGGAACATGTAAAGTCGTGCTAAGAACGCGCTGCGCGTTGCGTGTTAGCGCGACACGTACCCAATACGTTCTCTAACTCAATTGATTGTTTCCAAATGCATTTTCACGAATATGCTGTAAATTTTGTAAATGAATACAACGTCAAAATTGCGTCCCGCTGCGCTTAGTGCAACGTGATTGCGCCGCGCTCACATCGCGCTCTCTGTGCGCCGACTGACTGGAAACGCGAGGCTTAAGCGCGTCCGAGTTGAGCTTGCGCGGCGCGAGGGCAGCGCAGCGCGGGCGCCCTGATAGCGTGGCGCAACATGGGCGCGAGGATAGCGTGGTGCGACGCAGGATGATCTGTGTGACGGCTTGCATACAATTCCTTGTTCATTTCCACGCCATGAACGCGCCACCCCACCGTCACATCACGCCACGCCGGCTATTTGGCGAACACTTTATACGAATGGGCTATAATTTTCTGTGACACTGCCTCGTTATGGTATTAATGAACTGATTTGATGATGGAGTCAGAACTACGAGATATCTGGCTTACTTAACATAAATCCCCTGCTTATAACCTCTTGCCATTAGTCCCAATTAGAAATTTTGAAGACAAAATAAGGTTTTTTAGCTTACTGTACGAGTATAGTAGGCTAAGAAAGCTTGGCTCACGATTCCCTTTAATGGCAAACTTTTTTGTAACATTTCAGAATAGCTCAATACAATATAACTTGAGGCTGGATGAATTGATGTCTGGAGTAGTGACAGTAGATGTCCACAATGGAGACGAGCCGGCGCAATACGAGGGTCGTGTGATCCACGTGGTGGGCCCCTTAAAAATCCTGGAGCCGATCTCGGAGCCCGACTACAACATACAGGTGCAGGCTGTCAAGTTGAAGAAGAGGGTACAGATGTACCAGTGGATTGAAGAGGAGACGTAAGATTATATGAATACGTTTAAATAATGAACAGCATAGGCATGTTTTCAATGGCGCCTCAACGTATTCTCCAATTAAAAATGTTTTTTAGGGTTCCGTTTAAGGTATCACGGAACCCTTATAAGATCACTATTCTGTCCGTCGGTCGTCTGTCTATCTGTCAAGACCTTTTATCTCGAGAACGCGTGGAGGTATCGTCGAGTTGAAATTAAAACCACATGCTCAGGTGTACAGTCCTCTGAAGCTGTGAAAAAATCTAACTTCTAAGTTGACGTAAAAAAAAGATACGGCCGTTTATGCCGCAAAAAACGTATATTTCCACACTCGTGCGAATAAAAATGTATAGGGTATTTTCCGTTGAACTAGAACTATGAAATTTTGTAAGTACGGTCACGGGCGTTAATTTGGGACCCATTTCAAGAAAAATATAATTGAAGTTGTTATAGTTAGGGACCTGGCGAGCCTTTCGGTATATGATTTGCACATGTTTCACATCGAGATGAATTGCAGATTAGATCAGTACGAATTGATTTGGTCCAGTCAATTAAGGCCCTTTGTCGCGTCGTTTTCCCGTTACAGCGGATTGAAGTTGCTTAAAAAAGGGGGTATTAAATTATTTGCACATTTATGCCTCTGGGGTTATCATCTTGGAAACAAAGAAAATCGAAAAGGCAGACATTCAAGGCTCTCCGTTATCAAAGGACGGAGTTGTAAAAATGTAAAAAACTACTAAGTCATTTGCACACGGTTCTCATTGTGCCCACTCGATTCATTATGACTCCCTGGATGCGAAAAAACATTTGGCAGACACTTTGCTGACTCATTTTTAGCTGTTCAACTGATTGAAATTAATGGTATCAATGGAAAGCGGTTAATGCATGGGATTATTGTGATACTTTATAGTTTTATTATTATTATTTTGTTTAATATTAAGACACTACGAAAGAAACTATGAAGATATTTTATACCTGCATTTATAACAAAATTCAAATGGTCTTCGCCTTTGGAATACCAGAGGCCTGAACGTCTGCATCATCGGTTTTCGTGGTTTTCATAAGAAACCCAAACATCAGCCAAAGAGGCCGACATGTGCATTGTGGGCATAAGATAGCACACCTTCTTTTTACATTTTTGATACACTGTTAATTGAGAACGCAGCGCCACCGCCACTGGCAGACGAGGTCCTCGATGTTTCTTAGGGTATAATTATCGCTATTTATAACGTCTGCCACGTGTGCTTATTATATGCTGTCTGCAAGGAACGGCGGTCCCAATTTTGAATTGAGTTTTGTACTGAACCCTCGGTGGGCGAGTCCATCTCGCACTTGTTAGGTTTTTTTTATAGACAGGTACTTTCTATATTTTTAAAGTATTTAATGTTAGAAGGTGACAATAGCTGCACCTATAAGTAATACTCGAACTAAGTAAGTTAATAACATTATACCTACACCGTGTCCAATAAGTTCGAATACACATCTTTTTGCACTAACCCTAAAGACATACAGACTACAGGCCATCGAATTCTTATTTTAATTAATAAAGTATGGTGTCGTTAACAAAATACAATCATTTCAAACATCAAGCATTTGTAGTTTTCTTTTAATCCACGATGAATCAGTTTCGTGAAACGATTATCAGAAAATTTAGCAATGGCGACAGCCCAGGTGCTACTTTAAGGCCTTAAAACCCCTTGGAATTAAACGCAATCTAGTTTACACCACAATCAAAAGGTATAAAGAGACCTCCTCAGTAGAAGACAGGAAAAGATCCGGTCGGCCACGTTCAGCTAGAACCGATAGAGTAGTAAAGATTGTGAGAGAGCGACATTGGCGGAAAAAATACCGTTCTATCCGAAAATTGGCTGCCGAGCTGAAAATTTCAAAAGGATCGGTACACAATATTTTGAGGGTGGATCTTGGATGCCATGCCTACAAAAAACGAAAAGTTCATGGCATTTCCGAAGCGACCAAGAAAAAGAGAGTACAAAGATCCAACATAATACTTTCATGGCACGCAGGGGATGAGTTTGTATTTTCTGACGAGAAACTGTTCGTGTTAGAACAGCCTCATAACGCCCAAAATGATCGATTGTGGGCACCAATGATAGAAGACATTCCGGACAACCAGAAAAATATTCCTAGGTTCCTGTATTCCTAGGTGATGGTGTGGGGTGCAGTTTGTAAGCGGGGTAAACTACCTCTAGTATTTATCGATAAAGGCGTTAAAATCAATGCTCAATACTATAAATCCGAGGTTTTGGAGAAAATTGTTGCTCCAAATTTAAAAAAGATGTTTGAGAACGAATATTATGTTTTCCAACAAGACGGAGCTCCTTCACACACGGCAAACGCTGTTCAAGCTTGGTGTCAGGCTAATTTGCCCGATTTTCTGCCGAAACATGAATGGCCACCCAGTTCTCCGGACTTGAATGTATTAGATTATTACGTGTGGTCGTACATGCTCTCGAAACTACATGATTATAAAATCGCAAACCTGGATCATTTCAAAAAGGTTATCGAGCATATTTGGGACCAAATACCAATGGAAGCGGTGCGTGCCGCGTGTGATTCATTTGAGAAACGTTTGAAGCTAGTAAAAAAAGTTAAAGGTGGAGTTATTCCGAAACATTTGTTGTAAATATTATACATACGTGTGCCATTAATAAAATATACTTTTGATTGTATTAACTGTTTGTACATTTATTTTATTGAGAATCTAAACTGTATGCAAACTTATTGGACACGGTGTACACTTAAATTTTAACTAGCCCTGACCTAACCGACCAATATTTTCATTGAAACTAAAGGCTAAAATATGTAGAATATCATTTATTTTGTGATTATTTAGAATACAATAGATTAGAAAATATTTATTCAACACAGAAGAAAAACAATAGAAAAAAAAATGTATAAAGAAGAATACGTTGAATAGGATCCCTCTCAGCATTTAGGCGATAATTTTTAGAGGGACCCTGACTTGAAATAACCTAAATTAAACAAAAAACGGGTAACAGTGAACAGGTATAATAATAATAACTGGTAACATAACGAGCACTCTAGCGACAGTTAAATACAATAGATGAAAAAACCAATATAAATATAATCTTAAGAACCTTAACAAAAATACTAATTGAGAATTTGTATAGCAACACCAGAACAAAACAACCGACAAAACTTGCAACTAGGAAAAGTCGCAGAATTTTGAATGCGCTTAAACAAACCTTCATCTTTTGCACTTCACTGTGCCCAATTTTCAAGGAGGTATTTTTTATTGTCTGTTCTCAATGTCACACCAAGTGAGCCTTGTCGTTTACTTGCAGGGAGCCATCGAACTATCTGAGTGAACCAGCAGAGTACGCACACAAGACATATTGGTACCACAAAGATTGGAGAGACTACGTGGTAGACTCTAATTCGTTCTCCGCCAGGTCCAACCATCAGAACCCGACGTCCATACCGCTGTTCAGTGAAACTCACATAGCTGAGAATGTTAAGATCGGGTGGTTACTCTTAGGTAAGTGCACAGTTACACTACTTACAGTATTTATTATGTGTACCGACACATGTCATGTCACATTCAATTGTCATTTTTTAATTTAGTTTGTAAAGGAGCAATCGTCGACGAGAAATTAAGTCTCATCAGCGAGCTAGTCTTCCAATGTTATTCCACCATCTAAACCGAGACAGTTGACAGGTGAGAAGTCATTATGCATTACAAAGTCGTCAACTTTATACATTAGATAAATTACGGATTTGTTCTTCGTCGTTTTCACTCTTGACAGAGTGGTCGTGGTAACGCGTTAGTGGCAAGCTTCACAACTCGCCAGCACTCCTCTCTGACAGCTGCCTTCCTCGTGCATTGATGTAACGAGGTAACTACAGGAGCTGTAATTTGGCCTGCCCATCTCATAGGGAATCTGCGTCGTGACTGGGTGCCTTCAACTTTTCTTTTGACCAAAAGTCGCTCTATGGATACCTCCCCTCACGACAACGACGCCAAAGAATGTGAGGATGCGAGACTTTACTATAGATGATAAACGCTGCTTGATGAATTCGACTCGTTAGTACAGAATTCAGTCCATGAGACCCCAGCATTCTCCAACAGCACTACAATTCTAGAGCGTTTATCTTTTTCCTCTAGATTTTATTAAATTCCCGGGCTTTCTCTGTAATCTGACGATCCGTTAAGATTTGCCCTCGGGTCGCTTTTCCTTTAACAAACCCAGCTTGCTCAGGAGCGATTTCCTTGCCCAGGTAAGACTTCAGGCGCTCGTTCAGTTCGTGCAGTAAAATCTTGCTTACGTAGGTAATAAGATCTATAGTCGGTAATTACTGCGTTTTAGTGGAACCTTTCTTGTGTAAGGGGACGAAGATAGTATGAGCCCACGCTTTCGGCCACTGCCCTGGTTTTCCATCTTGTTGCACAAAGTTTGGGAAATTCGAACACCATATTAGCCCGCTGCCTTGATTGTCTCAATCGGTATGGCATCTCCTCCCGTGGCTTTGCCACTCTTCAGACGTTTACATATACATTAATTTGTCACCTATTCATCTGTCTGTCGCTGAACTAGCATTAGTTGTAGCTTTCAAAAGGACCTAGTGAAAAAGGTATAAATACGTATATATAGGTTCAATTAAATGCCCGTTTTTAATTTTGCCTGAGCTGATTCTCCAACATAGAAGATAATATTTTGTGGTTGAATGTATGTATCCTTAATTGCTTGACGGATTTTGAATTGGCGGGTATCATTATTGGTCTTTACCTAAGGAGTTCAATATGCTATATTTTAACCTTCGACCTTTAAATGCGGTTGCTGCAGGTGGTATGCCGACAGCCTAATGAAAACAGGACGTTCGTAAGATTTGGTTCATTTTAATTTATTGTTAAAGATATTAAGTTTTTTTACTAATGACATGTTTTAATTTTAACTCCTTTGTTGTGATATGATGCTTGAGGCGTATTTGTTATATTACTAAGACTCTTTTTCATACAGTTATGGCAGCATAAAATTGTGTATTGTCCAGGTTTAGACGTGAAGCGTAAAGTAAGCGACTACTACGAGATCTGGTCGGATTCGCGGCCTGATCGCGGAGACATCAAGCTGCACTCGGGCTTCTACTACCACGGCGAAAGCCCGCTGGAGCACGTGGTCGGCGATGTGCGCGTGCACTTCTCCTACGCCGGACGGGAGGACGACATCGTAAGTGTAACGTGTTTTAGCCGCGAAGGCGCGCCATGCGCTTGCGTCAATGTGTGGCTTTAAATTTCTAAAATCTTGCGAACGCTTTTGCGTTTTATATGCTTGTTATTAGTAGTTGTTAAATTTATGATAGTTTTGTTATGATTGTTCAATGCATAACAGGTCGTTCAGTCGCACTTCAAAGTACGATATTTATTTCAAAGACTGGTATTTAAACCCAGATCGACTTTGATGTTTAATGGAATACGCTACACACAAAGTCATTAAACCTACTCTTA
The DNA here is from genome assembly GCA_927399475.2 of Acleris emargana. Lineage (NCBI taxonomy): Eukaryota > Metazoa > Arthropoda > Insecta > Lepidoptera > Tortricidae > Acleris > Acleris emargana. The sequence continues at coordinate 82,214,784 of OV656835.1, read as the reverse complement.
ATCTTGCTTTGTAACGCAATATGGTTCTACTGAATAATAGTAGTTTTAATGAATAGAGCCCGTGTTCAGTTGAACTCGGCAGTAGCTGTGCATATTGGTATCTCGTCGCAGTACCGTGAAAAAGTCGTAGTGGTTTGATTTTAGTTTAGTTACTAAAATGTACAACTACGTTCGGCCGAGCATACACTTGTCCAGTTTTACAGACACGATCGCCTCCTAGCATAAAGCATAGCCTTTGGGATCTTTTTTAGTATACATGCGTGGGCGTGGTGGAGAACGGCGTGCTCCAGCCGCTCGCCGGCGGCGCAGTCCCCGGCGCCGACCCGCTGTCCCTGCTGCGCAAGGGCTCGTTCAGCACCGCCCAGCTGCACGCGCTCGAGTGCCGCGCCGCCACTACGAACAAATGGAAATATCGAGGGATCGGCTTCGTGCAGGTCTTCGCTTCGACAATGACGCTACACCCGGATTGGATCACGTTACGTAAGTAATAGCAGAGCTAGACTTATTAGTAGTTGCACATTTTTGCGGCGTTAACACCTTTAACAGATTAATGCAGCGGTTCAAAATGACGTTAAAGTGACGAAGCACCAAAGTGTGCAGCTAAGGATGACCGTACTAGCAAGTATGTACTGAGTACGAGTACAGTCACAGCATTACACCCCGGCGCACTCCTCATTATGTTTGTTAATTTATACGTCACCCTATAATTAGTATCCAGGAGCAGTCTTCGCCAGGGGGGTACAGGGGCGCGGGGTACAACGACACACTGTTCCGATGGAGGGGTGGGCGGCAGGCGCGCGTAGTGTGATACATAAGAGGTAAATTGTGCACTAAACAGTTTATATATTAAGATATGTGATGTCATAGCGGTTAGATGGTAATTAATTAATAACAAATAATTACATTAAAAGGTTTATATGAATGAAACAAAAGGAAAAAGTACGTAATAAACTTTTGTGCTTTTGTTTCAATAAAATAATATTCAATATCTTCTATCGATAGAATTCGGGTCCAATTCTTTTTTTAAATATTTTTACACGTAAAAGCCATTTGTTTGATTAAGTATTCAGGTTATCTTACTCTTGGAAAAAAAAACTGGTGTGTAAATATATCTTACAGAGCAACCGTAACTGTAGGCAATACGTCTGATCGCTAACCGCGCGGAGTCATCTGAGCTACGGCAAGACTGCGCCTCCCGCCCGTTCCTCTCTCGGTCCCCTCTGTCGTCGTACCCCGCGCCCCTGTACCGCAGGGTCTACCTATTGATAGCTATTAGACTAATTGGAGTTACACGGAACAAATAAGATTTTAAAAGTTCATTTGTTTTATTTAGAACTAGCGACCCACCCTAGCTTCGCTTCGGTTTATGTAAGTTTTGTGTGAAAAACTATGAAAAACAAACACCTGCGACTTTTATTTATCCCATTATTTTTCATCGCATTTTCAGTAGTGATTGTCTTTGACTAATTGTCAGTGACATGACATATAAACAAAAAAGCGAGGTCAGTGCGATACGTGCGAGTGTGATGATAATATAGAATATTTTCCTTTACTCCGTCTAATTAAAAATAATTACAGTGTTTAAGCGCACTTTATCCTCACTGGCGCCCGAGCTCGTACAGCCTAAGTACCTATCTCGGGATGCAATTGATAATTTCCATTCCTTGGTTAGCAATCTACAACATTTAGTACGACGCCATATTTGGCAAGCTTAATAATCTATCAGGGAGTTGTTTTATGCTTCATACATTTTACGTCGGTGTACAAACCGATCTATAGTCGATGGTGGCGTTAGGAATCCATCGTTTTTTTGCAAACAGCATGTTTTTTTTACCATATACTCGTATGTTTATTTAAGAAAAACCAACAGCCAACACAAATAAATTAGAGACTTGTATAAATTCAGAAAGTCAATTACAGGTAATATTCCTAATGTATTTATGTACTTCCTTTACGGATTGTAAATAATGTCCTATTTCTTATTCTTGGTTCCAGTGTTGCAATGCCAGTGGATATCGGGCAAGTTTCGTCGCTGCTCGCGGGTCTGGGTCAATCTGGTGATCTCTTTCTCCTTCACCCTGTTAGTGACATCGATTCCATGGTGTGTAAAATTATCTAAAATAATTTAACTAATATTATAATATAAATGCGAAATATTGTGTGTGAGTGTGTGTCGTGTGTGTGTGTGTCGTGTGTGTGTGTGTGTGTGTGTGTGCGTGTGCGTGTGCGTGTGCGTGTGCGTGTGCGTGTGCGTGTGCGTGTGCGTGTGCGTGTGCGTGTGCGTGTGCGTGTGCGTGTGCGTGTGCGTGTGCGTGTGCGTGTGCGTGTGCGTGTGCGTGTGCGTGTGCGTGTGCGTGTGCGTGTGCGTGTGCGTGTGCGTGTGTGTGCGTGTGCGTGTGTGTGTGTGTGTGTGTGTGTGAGAGAGAGTTTGTGTGTGTGTGTGTGTTTGTGCGTGCGTGCGTGCGTGCGTGCATGCGTGTGTGCGTGCGTGCCTGCGTGTGTGCGTGTGTGTGTGTGTGTGTGTGTATGTGTGGATGAGATGGAGATAGCTTGTACCCTGGATTGACACTTTTTATACCGAGCGAATAACCATAATCGAAATCTACGCAAACGAAGTCGCGGGCATAAGCTAGTGGTAAAATAAAACTCTTTTCACTAACTAACGGGTATGTACTCGAAAGATGTTTCGTAAGGAGCGTCTCCCCACTGAGAGCATCGGCGTCGAATATTCGAGGGGTGTGGACGTTGAGCCGAGCGTTACACAGCTTACCCACCACGCCGAATGCTCATTACTTACACGCGAGAGCTCTCAGTGGGGACGCACCATTATGTACAGGGATACTTAGTTTTAATAAAAAGAAAAAAAAAACAATTATATTTTTGCAGGCTGGTCCATAAACCCGCGTGTGGAGTGACGCTGCTGGGCGCGGCGTTCCTCCCGGGTTTTTATTATTCCACGGTGTGGAGACGCCGCCCGTGAAGTAATCATAATTATCTTTCTGTATTGCGGGACTAAAAACCATGTTTTAGTATTTTGCATGAGCAGTGCAAGGGTTTTCTAACTGTGAAGTAAACCATACGGTATATAATTAGCGAAACTAAATTCGCCTATTGTTTTGCGAGTTGCGAGTTCTGACAAGAGGGCTTATTGCCTAACGCACTCGCAATCGCCGTCGTTTTCATTTTGACAGTACGAAGGCAGGTCTGCTTACAAACCAAAAGTGATTGTTCCACTTTAAAGGCGATTGCGATTGCGAGTGCGTTAGGCAATAGCGACGCTGACCTTATACACCATACTTGCACCTATACTTTTTCGTCTTAGTTCTAACTCCAATCAGCCTGTGATTTTTATCTTTTAACTCCACCTTAATCTTGTATGATTTTTAACTTCTACGGACCTAGACTACCTCGTAACCTTATTTACCTTTTCGCAATTTTTAATTATGTTAAAAGCATTAGGCTCAGCGCGCCCTCGCGTGGTGAGATTTCGCAGTGCGGGTTAACCCTATATCTTGCAGGGCGTCATTTCCTTACGTCTATTATGTGTAATAATTAGCAAAAACAATGTCTTGCTACTCAAAGCCACATAGTTTTTTGAGCATACTGTAATTATTAGTCGAATAGACTTGACGAGTTTCACAGGACTCTGGTCAATTTGACAGCAATAAAATAAATATTATATTATAAGGGATGCTAGGATGCCGGCAGACCTTTCCGATTCCTGAGTTCGCCCCGGATTCTTGACTTAAGTATGGTTCTGACGATACTGACCCTTTCATGTTGGTACGTGATACAAAGGCAACGGAGGATACGTCGATTGGTTCTCCATTTATAATTTAAAAAAAATACAGTTTATGGGCAAATATAAGAACAAAAGGATTTCCATAAGAGGGATCAAGGCTGGTAGCAGTAGTTGTGGTGGACGACGTAAATGCCGAATCTGCTAATGCGTTATTGGAGAGTTCCCTTTTTAAAAGAGAACTCTCAATACTTTTGTATTACTCCAACTAGTATAGTGAAATTAGAAAAACGTATAGAAGTAAGTCGTGTAGTCGTGCTCTTATAAGCTGCTCGTCGTTTTCGTTCTGTTCGGCGATTATTTGCCAATATGCCGGATTATGGTTTGCCTTTCTTGTTCCCGACTAAAGAACTTATGCATGTACGAGTATATTTTCTCTGTCTTCCGTCCCTACGATACGTTCGTTCCTCAGTCGGTTGTACTTATAAGTAAACAGCATTTGTTCCTCGGCTGTGTTGGCGAGCATTGACAAGGATGCTCGTGAACATTAACCACTTATTTACTTAAATCAAGTTACATATGTAGTACATAATTCGTTTCCATCGTGTTTTATCGGATCGTATTTGCCTCTCAATTAGCTTCAGTACCATTATACCACCGCAGAAGTACGTCGCATTCAGCAGTCAATATATATACAGTTGTGGTCAACTAATTAGGGACACTTGGTGATGACACAGAGTTTTGAATTTCATAATTCCTTTTTAATATTTTTTTCTTAAAACTTTAATGATTTATTTCAATAACGGGTAGCTAAAGTTATTTTCTTAACTAAAATAATATGATACATGAGTTAATTTACACACCCTATAAATATCGTCTCATAAAATACAATACAAACCTTTTTTCTCAACCCGACTGGCCGGTCATATAATTAGGGACGCACTCAGACTGTGTTCTATTTTCGAAATTTAAAAACTTTGCTTGAATTACACTCTCGGTCAAATAATACGGGTCAGAGTGCGTTTTTCATAAAAACGAGGTTATTTCGAAGCCTTGGTTCCTGGCCAGGGGTTGTTTTGAGTGAGGTTTAATGGTGGATACTCCGAGGTCAATAGAGGAGGTCAAAAGAGCTTAGCATATCTAACAGATCGCACAATCAGTTAACACCTCAGCGAGAGAGTTTGGGTCAGCACTTGGATTTCCGTACATTTTATTGGCATTTTAGGTGTTTCTCTGAACATGCACGATTCCGGCGTTAGCCTCAGATTCAATCAGTTGGGTATCCTAGGCATTCTGAAAGTCCTGTATCGATGCTCGGGGTGTCCATCATCAGATTTCACTAAAAGTATCCCCTGGTGAGGAACCAAGGCTTCGAAATAGCCTCTTTAGTATGAAAAACGCACTCTGACCCGTATTATTTGACCACGAGTGTATTTTTTGGTGTTCTAATTGTCTGTTCCTTCCGCGGCATTTGAGTTAACAATTTTCCTCTTTCGAGTGTAATTTATTGAAAAAAGATGGGTAAAAACAAAAACTGTGATGAAACATTGCGAAATATTGTTGTTAACTTTGTTAGGCGTGGATGGTCTTATCGGAGGATAGCAGACCATTTAAAATGCTCTAAGAACTTAGTGTACAACGCAGTGCAACATGTGCGACGCAATAAAACTGTTCAAAATGTGCCCAGAAAAAAAAGATCAAGAAAAACAACTCTCCCAAGAGGATAGGATGATGGTAAGATTGGCTAAGGCCGATCCTTTTAAAGGCTCAGTTTCTATAAAAAGCGAATTATATGGGGCACACATAACTGCAGGCGTGTCAGCGAGGACAGTACGACGGCGGTTAGAAGAAGCGGGGCTACTTGGAAGAATAGCTCGCAAAGTACCTTTATTAAAAAAACAACATCGGGACGCACGTCTGACTTTTGTTCGTAAATATGAACATTGGACTTATTCCCAATGGCAACATGTTTTATTCTCTGATGAGACCAAGGTCAATCTGGTTTCATCAGACGGCAGACATTATGTACGGCGACCAGTAAACGCAGAAATGAATCCAAGATTCACAAAAAAACAAGTGAAACATGGCGGAGGAAACATAAAAATTTGGGGGTCATTTTCTGGACTTGGATGCGGGCCCATCAGGAAAGTTGAGGTCAATTTAGACCAGTTTCAGTATAGAACTATATTGGAGGAAACCATGTTACCCTATGCCGAGGAACACCTTCCGGTTATTTGGACGTTCCAGCATGGCAACGACCCAAAGCATACTGCACGATCTGTCAAGGCGTTCCTTACCAGTCAATCCGTTTCGGTTCTAGACTGGCCGGCAAATAGCCCAGACCTTAACCCAATCGAACACCTTTGGCATGAGATTAAGAAAAGGGTTGCTGGCTATCGCTCTAAGTCCTTAGATGAGCTTTACGAAGCCTTCAATGAAGCATGGACTAACATTCCTATGGAGATAATTATGCCGTAAACTGATATCGTCCATGCCACGCCGATGTCAAGCTGTCATTAAAAATAAAGGCTTTGCTACTGGTAACTAATTATTTTTTCATTTCAGCCGGGGTTGTTTAAATTTCTTATTTACACAATTATTTATATGTAAATACTTCTGTTTTTGTTCATTATTTAACGTTTACCCCCGTGCACAGTGGACCCAGTAGAAGACAATATTCAAAAAAGTCGCTTAACTATAAAACCTTTTTTTTTTACCAAGAAGGGTAGCTAAATACATGTAGGTTTAGAAAACATAAATTATTTCACATGTGTCGGAACAAAAATGTCCACTTATATTCATCCGAAGTTGTCATACCGCACGCACTCGAACCGTGTTATCACAAAACAGTAAAAACATTGATTTGTTTACGGATGATTTTCACTACTATTTTGTTTAAAAGTGTCTTTGAATTTTATAATGGAGATTCAAGGAGGTATGTTTAGTATTTTCTTAAAGGTTATGTTTGATTTTTATGCTTCGTTTTATTGTTATAATTGATTTACGCAACACGTCGGAATAACCTATGAAAATTTCAATCTAGGAAATATATCGAAGCTTTTACTGTAGATACCCCGTGAACCCCCTGATGATTTATATGTCATTTTGAAGCAAAAAGTATGAACTTTAATATTCTTATGACAAATTTACCGAACACTTCCGAAGGTCTTGGTGATAGTCATTTTACGTCATTATAGTTTTACGGTGAAAATACTTCATGTTTTGTTTAATTTGATTAAGATCAAGAAATCAATTATTCGTTGTCACGTATGTTTGTATTTGAACAATGGATAGGTGCTACCAAAGATAATAATGCTAAAAAATGCAAATACGTCATCCAGCAATTATCTAAGCCGTTTTTAGAAAATAATATTAATACCCAAAATTTAGAGAAAAGATGTCGCTATCTGTGCAAAAAACTAATGGAATACTACAAAAAAGCATCTCAGAACAAGAAAGTATTATTAAATAGACATTCGGACTGGCTTAACGTAAGAGAACGAGAGAGAAGTCTTGTGGGAGGACCTTGTGCAGGGTCCGTCCGGGTTGGTACCACCATCTTATCCATTAACCTACCGCCAAGCAGCAGTGTTCATATTGTTGTGTTCCGGCTTGGTGATAAGACAGCTGCCGGTGAAATGACTAGCATAGAGGCATTCCATCTTAGTCCTCAGGGTTGGCAACACATTTGCAGTCTTGTGAATGCGAATGTCTATGGGTCTCAGTTTCCACCTACCATCAGGTGGCCTGTGTGCTCGTTTGCCTTCCTGTGCCATAAAAAAAAATGCTGTCTACTTTGCATACTTGGATACGTTTTTATGAATATTTTTTACACGTGTCCTATCGGCTACCTGTCATAAAATGCCAAATGAGATCTCAAGAAGAGAAATGTTGCTTTTTGGAAAGAAAAAAGCTGCTTCAAACACTTTTTAGACAAAAACTGGGTCTTAGTGTCGACAAACCACAAAGTAGAGGTAGTGGTTCCACAAATGACAGAAACACGGCACGTGCATTCTTTGACAATCCTAGAATAACTGCGGAAATAACAGGACGAAACGAAGATTTGATATACAGATGTTCTGTGATATTAAAAGTTTTAGCTTCTGGCCATAGGATTAAAACAAAAAAAATCGAAGAATATGCCATAGAAACAGCGAAACGCCTCGTGACGAAATATCCGTGGTACTACCTTCCTGCTTCAGTGCATAAGGTTTTAATTCATGGGTCAGAAGTGATAGAATATGCTCTTTTACCTATACTGCCCTGCAGAGCCTAAACCGCAGTAAGTGCAAAAAGTTCATTTCGAGAAAACGTAAAAAATGTCTATGAAGTGTAATTTTTCTAGCTTTCTAATGTTTTTTGTCATAATCATTGAAAGTCAATCATTAACACAAAACACAATAGAAAGCTAGAAAAATTACACTTCATAGACATTTTTTACGTTTTCTCGAAATGAACTTTTTGCACTTACTGCGGTTTAGGCTCTGCAGGGCAGTATAGGCGAGATGTCAGAAGAGGCTGCAGAAGCAAAAAATAAAGATGTGAAATACATTAGGCAACATAACACCAGAAAACAATCTAGGGTGACGAGCAACACTGATTTACTGAATCGACTACTATTAACATCCGATCCTTTCATCACTGGCCTGCGAAGTTTGCCCCAAAAAAAGAAAGGATCACTACCGAAAGACTGTGTTTCTCTAATTTTAGAACAAACATAACGTAATGAAGCGTTTAACACTATCTATCATATTTTTATTGCAACTTGTTTATTTTCGTCCGCTGTTGTATGAACGCGGGACCACTGTGCCGTGTCCCTAATTAAATGTCCAGCTGTACAATGCCTAAATTAACCATTTGTTTGTTATTTCGTATTAAATATTTTATTTACTATACTTTGTTTTTCATTGTGTATAAATATCTGTAGTATATAAATGTAAGCAAACACTGAAAATTAATTGAGCCGGGAAATTACCCAATTTCGAAATTTGTAAGAATTTAAATAAACGTTTACATAGTTTGCCGTGTGTGTCCCTAATTAGTTGACCACAACTGTATATAGAGTGGCTATTACGCAATTCAAATATTCGCTGTAGTTTTGGTTATATTTGGTTAAACGGTTTACGTATATAACGTTTGTATTATCATGCCGGAACCTCAAAATAGAAGAAAACGCTTGGGTCCTCCAGTCCAGGAAATTATATTTAACAAACACCTGTATTATTTTACATACATACGTACATAAACTCACGCCTTCATTCCCAAAGTGGGGTAGGCAGATCTACAGAATTACCAACCACCCTAAAAACTTGTTGATAATTCTGTAACCACATTTTGCACAATCAGGCTAAGAATTAATTTGTATTATTTTATTATCACAAAATATAAAATTAGGAAATAGCAATGATTCTAAATATTGTGGCAAAGTCCAACAACGAATTTCAGATGCAACGGGCATTTCTCGGCCACCAATAAGAAAACTAATAAACAAGGAAGAAGATAACAAGAAAAATAATAATTCAAATCCAAATAATGTTAAGTTAGGTAGACCACGCAAAATGTTCTGTCTAGATCTTGATGACTTTGATTATGCAGTAATACGATGTATGGTTTATAAATTCCATCTAATTTATAAACTAGCTCCTACGACCTAGACCCTAAAGTCCAAATTAATGGAAACGATGAATTTTAAAGGCTTTGATTTTACATTAAGAAAGATACTTCGTCAAATGGGTTTTTGATTCATGATAATTACAAACTATAGAAGAATGCTGAAGGATGACATAATTCTAAATAGATTAAAGAATCTGGAATTAATAAGAAAATATAGATCTGAAGGGAGAAAGGATATTGTGTACACGGACGAAACATATGTTCATACATCCCATTTAACAGGAAAATGCTGGGCAGATTTCACGGATAAAGGAGTGAAACACTTAATTTCAATAGGCCAACGTCTCATTAAGTAGTACATGCAGGTAGTGCCGAAGGATTTGTTCCGGGTGCTCTGCTTATGTACAAGTCTACCGATAAGACCGGTGACTACCACGATGCCATGAATAATGTTAATTGGCTACTTGACAGTTTTCAGAAAAGTATTTTAAAATGTGCGTTTGCTTATTTTATACATCTCACATTATTTTGTTTCTAGAAAAAATGTTAATTATTAGAAAAAACACGTTTATAACGAAATTAATTTGAAATACGCGCGTAAACGGTAGGTCACGTGACTTTTGTCGTTGGTGACGTCACTACACATAAAACAACGAACCGAATTATTATAAAGCCAACTTAAGTGAAAGGATAAAGTTTTAAAAATATATTTTGTGAAAATGTCTAATTATAAGACGTGTGTCGTACCAATGTGTAGAAGTACGACGATCAAAACTCCTGAAAAATTATTTATACACGTTCCTAAAAATCCTCAACATCGAAAGAAGTGGTTGCAGTTGGCACGTCGAGATTCGAAGTTAACATCTGTCCACTTTTGGCAGATTTGCACTAAGTATCTGCCTTTAAATATCCCGCCTTCATTTAGTGCAACTTCTCACGAATACAATTATGGTAAGCTTTCGAGTCGTTTATTTTGACTACGGAGATGTTTGACAACTTTGTATTTAGGCTGCAGTGACGTCACACGTAAATCAGCCATGGCCGCAGCGTTTGGGTTCATCGGAGCCACAGGTAAAAAACGACGATGTTATTTTCCAAAAATAAAGTAGTTATCATATTTTTTATTGCAAATAAAAATATGTGCAGTTATTTTTTTAGTGTAAACTACCATATTCAACACTTTTTATATTTAATTGTTACAACTGTCAAGTAGCCAATTATAAAATATGGTTACAAAATCAACTTATTCCCAACTTGTCTCCAAATTCTGTAAAAGTAGTGAATAATGCTGCTTATCCCAATAAATATGCGGAACGCGCACCCAACTCTAACACAGCAAAGCCGCTAATGATAAACTGGTTGAACAAATATAATGTTCCCTTTGATCCATCAACCTCCTAAGTCCCCGCGTACAAAAAATGTGTATAATACGGCCATTGCAATAAAATATCAATTGTAAAGAAGATAAAGTAGAATTTCTCTTGTTTTTATGACTGGCAATTAAATTAGAAAATAGACTTTATTGCAATCTCAATAAGTTTATTTTCCACTGGCAAATTTCGTTGTATGGTGGGTCTTAGGAGGTTAACAAAGGTATATGAAATTATTTGTCGTCATAAATAAGTGTAGAATATTCAATAGACCAGATTTTTCATCAACATGGACACACAGGGTTAAGGTTACCGCCATGCCAACCCGACTTCAACCCAATTGAAAACATATGGTTCCAGATAAAACGTTACGTATCAAAAAGAAACAGACATGAACATAGACATTTTTTTTTTCTTCAATCAATTTCTTTACTGTAGTATGACTACACCGAACCCGTGAGCAAACTTGCCCTAATGTCATCATCATCATCTCAGCCGAAAGACGACCACTGGTGGACACAGGCCTCCCCCAAGGTTTGCCACGACGACCGTTCTCGCGCCGCTGGCATCCATAATTGCTCTAGAGTGCTTACGTATATTCAGTCGAGGTGTTTGCGTTTAATATTTGAGGCAATATAATCTTCTCCCATTCATGCTCTTCATGTACAATACTGGGATTCTCTCTTAAAACTGCGTAAATAATTTCTTTCTGATCGTTTTTTTTACAAAGCCGTTCATTTGCCTGATAATCCGTTGTTGTTCTATTCCGCTATTATCTCCTCGAATATTGGTCCCGCAAAAACTCTCCTTGCCTATTCAATCTGTTGGTGATTCTTTATTTAGATTTAAGTTTTGACACGCTGATGTTTGATCCGCATTAAGAACAATGATACCGAAGTAAACCGCCGCCGTGTTCCACTGTGACGATGCCATGCTCTGCGAGTGCGGACTTGAGGCAGGAACTGGATCATATAATTTTTAACTGTCTAAATGTTCCGGTTTCTCTTTAAATCTAGCCTAGCTATAGCTAGCCTCAGTTATTGCCTTTGTAAATATTTATTTTGTATATAAAGTGTGTAACGAAATAAAACAGTAAATTTCAAATGAAAAAATAACGATATTTTTGGTAGATATCAA